>CM053582.1:223943151-223968968 GCA_028627135.1 Pseudochirops cupreus
AAGTGACTGTGGAACTGAATCTTGTAAATTAAAAGTAAATGAGTAAATAAAAAAAAATTAAAAAAAAAAAGAAACTTCTATGTAAACAAGGTAATGCATCGCATTCCAGAGGACTCTTTCTAAGAAACATATAGCCAGCAGATATGAGAAATAATGGCTTTTGATGACAACCTGACTGAAAGTCATGCAAATGTTGGCAAAATGGGGAGTGTTCTAATTCAAAGATAAGCATACCAACATAGTTAAAAGGAACCACGGTAATTCAGTTTGGTGATAAAAGCAGGGTTACCTAAACTGTGATTGATACTAGTCAATGCTCAGTGAGAAAGGTACCAAATTATACCTTGAGATTTGTATTCCTTAAAACTTTGTTTTTTATTGTTCAACAAAATACTATAAAGGATTGGTTAAATTTAGCTGCATTAATAATACTTTTTAACAAAAATACGTGGAAAAGCATGAAAAACTCTTAAACCCTCAGGCATTTGCCAATACCATGTAACAATATACTCTAATTGATGCTCATTTCTTTGAATGATGAAAAAAACTGCCAAAAGCAATATGCAACCTTAAATTTATAAAGTGACAACAGCAAATGTCACATAGATATATTCCATGGAGGCTTTGAAGGTACAGTATGGAATGTGGAAGCAATGACCTTCATCACAGCTAACGTGGCAGGACTAAGCTGAACAACCTTCTGTGTTGGAACACTTACTGAAGACTCATCAATTACCCACCTTTTCTAAGAGAAAGACAACACACATTTATTATTTCCAGATCATTTTCATTTCATGATGCTATATGAAAACATTTGAAACAGAAATAAATAATATTATTTCCAAACATAGATTTCTGAATCACTTACAGATTTTGAAACTATTACTCCTTTTCTCTCAAGTGTTTCTGTTTATTCCATCTTTTCTTCATTTGCATTTCCAACTTCATTATTGCCAAATGTCTTATTGTGGAAACTGTTCTATTGTAACAATGCTTTCTCAGAGACAATTTTCCTTTTAAGTGCAACGAAACCCTAAGTCCAACCTTAAAAAACCAGAGAAGATTTTTTTGTTTTTGTTTTACTGGAAATTTCTCCCTACTCTGTTATATTTTAGTATATACAAGTTCCTTCTTTTGTGGTCTTTATTTCCTCCTATCCAACACACATACACACATATGTTTGTGTATATGTGTGTCTATATGTATGCAGATAGGGGCATATGGATATATATTTGTGTATCCTTGGTAGGCATGTGTATACACATAAACACATGTATGCACACAAACCCACACACATATACACATATGCACATGCATACACATAGCTGTCAAGGAGACACATAGATATCACATGCATATGTGTAGGATATATGCACACATAGATAGATGCACATATAACATGTATATATGTATACATATACATGTATATATATATATGTGGATAAACAGATTGTATGTGCACACATGTGTATGTGCATAAGTGCCCTTGTGTGTGTGTGTGTGTGTGTGTGTATGTGTGTGTATTTCTCTGCCAGTCTAAACCTAAAAGTTTTTATCACTAGACACACTGTCACTGAATCCTATCATCTCAACTGACTCTGTCATACTTATCTGTCTTCTTGGCTAAACTCCTTGAAAAATCAGGGTATAGTCATTGCTTCTCATTCTATTCTGACCCCTCTACAGTCCAACTTCTAATCTCATTCAACCTTCCCTTTCCTTCCCTCTCCTCTCCTCCCCTCCGCTTCCCTCTGCTTCAGTTTTTGTGACACCCTTCTCTTCTGGTTCTCTCCATAATTTGTGTGACTGTTCCTTGTCAATATCCTTGGCTAGATCCATCTCAAGACCCCTATTAAGTGGAGGCGTCTCTCAAGGCTTTGTCGAGGGCTAGGTCCGTTTCTCTTTTCTCTCTATAATCTCTCACTGGATGATCTCATTAACTCATGGTGATCCTTATTTTTTTTGTCGATGGGTCCCAGAGCTATATATCCAACTTCAGACCCTCCCTAGTATCACATCACCAACTGCCTTTTGGACATTTTGAACCTGATGTCTCAGAAGCATATCAAACTTAGACTATCCAAAGAAGAGCTCGCTATCTTCCCTCCTCCTACCCTACATTTACATTTAACTATATGAAACTTCAGTGTATAAAATGTAACTATTTTAATCAGTCCTTCTAATCCCTCATCAGAGTTATTATTACCATTTTTATTTTTACTCTGCTATCCTGGTCCTTTTTTTTGCTGTTGCTTTATATTTAAAAGGAAAAATAAAACCCCAAACCTCTACAGATGTCAAGTTTACTCAATCATCCGCCATTCCTCTTTAAATTACAAACTCCAAGAGGAGAGGAACTTGTCTTATTTAAACTGTGTAACTTTCCCAGTATCCAACACAGTGTTCTGCATACTCAGAGCCTCCCTATTACCTCCAGGATCAAATATACAGTCTTGTATTTGGCATTTATAGCCCTTCAAAGCTGGGCCCCTTCCTACCTTTCCAGACTCCTTACATTTTTTACCCTTCCATGTATTCTACAATTCAGTATCATCTATGGATTCTCATGGACCATCCCCCATCCTAGGAATGGTCTCCTTCCTCACCTCTGTGTTCTGGCTGCCCTGGCTTCCTTCAAGAGGCTGCTCAAATCCTACCTTATGCTGGAGGCTTTCTCTAGCCCCTCTGCCCAAACCCCACCCCACCCCAATGCGAGTGCCTTCCTTCTGTATTCATTTCATACTGTATTTTTGTCCATTTATACTGTGTGTATATGTATATATACACATAGGTATATGTGTATATATGTATTTACATGTGTATATGTATATATACCCGTGTGTGTGTGTATGGAGAGAGAGAGAGAGAGAGAGAGAGAGAGAGAGAGTTACTTACATGTTGTCTCCCCTATTAAAATCAGTGCAGGGGCAATCTTTTCCGCTTTCCTGTAATTCTAAGCAAATTTCCTAGCACATAGTAAGTGCTTAGTAAAGGCATTCTAACAATTGAACTGACTTAATGGACTAACTTAATGAATATTTGTTAAAACAAATTGGATACATCTGTTGACTGAAGGCTGGCTATGCAGTTGATCCTCTTCCTTCCCTTTATTCTTAAATTCTTCCCATTTTATAGCGGACATCCTTATTTCACTCTTTCCCCTTTACCTATCTCTACTCGTCAGTTGATGAAGGAGATTATGAAGTGTTGATACTAAAAAATGAATTGTAGTGAGACAACATCAAGGCATTATTTCTATAATCATTTTCTTTTCCTATCCAGTAACTGGTATCAACAGTTTTAGTATATGTATGTTGGGTGAGAGGGGGGTAAGAAACATGAAAAATGCATGAGCCATAAGCAGGTTGTCTGAAAAGAACCAACAAGTGTTCAGAAACAGGTAAATTGAGATCAAAGACCAGGGAGGGCACAAGGTTATCTTGTATTCCTTCAAGCAATGCCAGCTTTAGTAGCAGCCTTAGCTGTAGCAGCAGCAGCAAGCTAGATGGCTGGCTGGATAGAGTGGGGGTCAGGAAGACCTGAGTTCAAATATGATCTCAGACATTCACTAGCTGTATAATCCTGAGCAAATAAATCTCTTAACCTCTGTGTGCCTTATTCTGGTGGAGAAGAAAATAGTAAACCACTCCAGTACCTTTCCCAAGAAAAACCCATACAGAGTTGTGGAGAGTTGAACATGACTAAACACCAACAGTAGTAGTAGTAGTAGTAGTAGTAGTAGTAGTAGTAGTAGTAGTAGTAGCAGTAGCAGCAGCAGTAGTAGTAGTAACAGCAGCAGCAGCTGTACACAACTGCCCAAATTCAAATATTTGTAGAAATGTATTTTAGATAAATTTTGTATTTATATTAGAGGTGATAATTAGCAGTTAGAAAAGAATGTGGGGGTGATGGTGGTAGAAAAGATGCTGAATGTGGAGTCAGAGGCCCTGAATTTGGATCCTAGCTCTGTCATTTGCTATCTGTTTGACCTTTGGGCAAATCACTTCATATCTTTGGGCCTTAATTTCTCCATCTGTTAAGAGGGCAGTGGTACTGTTCTCAAGGTCTCTTTTAATTCTAAATCAAAGATTTGATGATTCTATGAAGATCCTATATTTCTTTAAGAAAGAGAAGAAAATCCTACCAAATAATTTGTCTAGAAACTTTCTGATAAAAGGACAGGGTAGAATCAAAACTTTAATTCCAATTCTTTCTAGATTCCCCTTTCCCCAAATTCTGGATATGCCAGGATTGTCCTGGAGGAGAAAGAAACAGGGGAGATTTTTGTTATTGTCGTCGTTGTTTCTTGCGTTCAAGAATCTGGGTTTAATTGGTCATTATAGAGATGCTCACTTCTGCTCCCTGCACTGTCCTCTCATCTCTCCACAGCTCCCTCCACGGTTCCCATCATGCACCAGGTAAGTGCCACCATGAGGAGCATCACCCTGTCATGGCCACAGCCGGAGCAGCCCAATGGCATTATCCTGGACTATGAGATCCGTTATTATGAGAAGGTGAGCCGGATCTGCACTCCTGACATTAGCAGCACTGTGGGCTCAAGACCAGCCACCGTAAGCCTGAATATAATCAGAAGGGAAAAGGGGAGGGATTGGAGGAGATTACCTGAAGGAGGGAAAAGGCAGTGGCCTAAGGCTCTCTAGAATTATTTCTTAATGCAGAACTATTTCTATACTGACAAAAATGAAGTACCCATATATACATATGAACATGTATGTAATAAATAGATATTAAAATAGATATATAATTATATGCAATATAATAAAATATATTATATTATTTACATAATAAACTTATATATGTTTATATGTAATATATAATAGTATATACAATATATATTTAAGAAATATATATAATATGCATAATAAATATAATATATAATTATATATTATATAATACTACATTGTATATAATATATAATATAATAAATATAGTATATATAATACATATTAATGTGTATGGATGCTTTTTACACTTATGTATGTTGTGAACTATATACATACATACACACATATAAAACAGAGATCTGGCACTTTCGTGTTTTCTCTATAGGCACAGTAAAATACTTACTAGACCCCTGACTGCTCTAGTGTACTTTATTTGTGGTTAATTCACTGGGACAGTAGGGAAAGGATCATATATCTCAAATCATGTGCTGAAGTAGAAACAACTTCACTACCACCTAGTTAAAGCTGTTTCAATGCTATAAAAACTCTCTAGGAAGAGTCATTAGTTTTGTTAATACTATAGGTACATTTTTACTGCTTGCCTGATAAGGGAGATTTGTTAGGATCATGCCATCAAAAAGTGAAATATGTGAACTTCTTGAAAACATGGTGTTTGGTTTTTTGTTGTTTTTTTTTTAATTTTTTTATTTTTGGTAGCTAGGGCTGTCCTATACTAGGAGTGTTAACTCTGAACATGCTCCATGGGATGGCTCTAACTACACTTATACTAATAGCTATTTGACAAGCAAAACAAAAAACAAACAAACAAAAACCAAACATGCATATGTGTACACATGCACATACACATGAGAGAATGAAATTACTTAGGAGTTGTATGACCTTGAGCAAGTCATTTCATTTCCTATGGGCTTCATTTTCTTTGCCTCTAAAATGAGGGCCTTGGATTGCTATCTTTAAGGTTCCTTCTAGTTCTGAGATATCCTTGCTACCACTGCTATGGTATAAGTAAGGTAACAAGAAAAAGTACTGCATTAGGAAACCAGGACCTAAGGGTCTAGCCCCCTCCTGTTGGTTCCCTACCATCCCATTCCTCAACTAACAAAATGTAGGACGTTGGACGTGTCACTTTATTTCTCTAGATCTTATTTTCCTCATCTGTAGAGTGGAGGTAATTTTATGTTGTTATGTTATCTCATAATTATGGGAGATAAGGGATGGCTGCACCATATAATTACTCAAAATCCTTTCCAACTCTGGAATCTCATAAATCTGTAGTTTTATGAGAAATTTATGAAAAGATATTATTTTATGAGAAAGTGAGCAATTTAGCTATGTCTAGACAACATGAGCAGTGTACAAGGTTAGGTGGTTATCTGCTATTGCCTACAGCACTTTGCAAACTTTAAAGCCCCATATAAATGCTAACATTTTTATTATTTTTAAACCACAAACTTCACAAAGGCCAGGAGAGACGTTAGATGATTGAAATTTTTATTTTACCCATCACAGGACTCTGAACCTAGCAGGTTCCTAATAAATGTTTTCTGAACTTTAAAAAAATCTGCTGAACTGCGGTTTGAAGCACAATTGATCCAAATCATTCAGGAGACTTGGAGAAGCTAGAATGGAGCTGAATCTACAACTCTTAAGTGTTACCCAAGTGACAGAACACTATTGGGGTGGGGAGGAGGTCCCCCTTAAGAGGGAAATCTTTCTTCCTTCTTCCTTCTTATTCTTGTTCTTCTTCCTTCTTGTTCTTGTTCTTCTTCCTTCTTGTTCTTGTTCTTGTTCTTCTTGTTCTTGTTCTTTTTTTTCTTCTCCTCCTTCTCCTTCTCCTTCTCCTTCTCCTTCTCCTTCTCCTTCTCCTTCTCCTTCTTCTTCTTCTTCTTCTTCTTCTTCTTCTTCTTCTTCTTCTTCTTCTTCTTCTTCTTCTTCTTCTTCTTCTTCTTCTTCTGCTTCTGCTTCTGCTTCTTCTTCTGCTTCTGCTTCTGCTTCTGCTTCTTCTTCTTCTCCTTCTCCTTCTCCTTCTTTACTAGAGATTTCTTTATTTGACAACCAAGCAGGCAAAGAGCCTTCTGAGCTTGCAGGAATGGAATTTAGTCTAAAACTACAATTTTCTACACAGTTCAAAATTATCAGCAACTTACAGAGGATAATTTCAGTCATACCAAAAAACAAACAAATAAAGCAAAAAACAAAATTTTCCTCCAGTTCCCTGTCCCCCCACTCTCCCACCAAATACAAAGAAATAGGCTTCAAAAAACAACTTTCCTTTCCCCAACCCTATAATTAGCCAGTTGTTCTTTTGGCTTAAGGATTTTTCCATTTTATCACCAAAAATAACTGGCAATATCATAGCATGAGAATTCAAAAAGAAATTTAGAAGTCATCCAGTCCATCCCCCTGATTTTACAGATGAGGAATTGAAAGTAAGAGAAGTTAAACAATTCGCCCAGTCTCACACAGTTAATGTCTGAGGTAGGATCTGACTTGACCTTTTCCTGAAGTCATCCAACATCATTTACCAGTCCATTAAGGTGAAGTGGCTTATCAGACCAAATTTTGAAAGGGGGAGAGTGAAGAAAACAAGATGGCACCAACTACCTATGCTGGGGCTCTGACAGACAAGGGGGCCCATCAAAGGGGAGGAAGAAAGCAGAAGAGAAAGCATAAGGGCCTGGAAAAAGACAAACTTCGCTTATAGCACTGGAGGAAGAGTGGTATTGTAGGAAAAGATACTCAGAAGACTTGGGTTTGTATTCCACCTACCTAGTCTTTATGTGACTTTGGGCAACCAAATCCATCTCTATTGGCCTCAGTTTCTTCATCTGTAAAATGGAGACGTTAGACTGAATGCTTTCTGAATTCCCTTCAAAGCTTCAATTCCCTTAATTTTTGCACAGTTCAGCCCATTCATCACCTCTGTTCTTCATAAATAGGACTGACATGTTCTCAAACAAAATGATGACACTCACTCTTGTCACCTTCTCACCTCTGTACTATCCCACCACCCTGACAGAAGTTAAAATTTCCTCCAGGTGCAAGCTGCTATTGCTATTTATTCTGGCTACTGAAGGAAGGCTTATTTTCTCTGTTAATGCAACTTCTCCTGCTTGTCTATAATTTACACTAATTATCAACATGGGCATGCAACAGCTCACTGCCTGAGGCTTTTTCTACACCTCAGTGAAGCACATTATTTCTCTAAACTCCAGAGAATAGAGGAGTTTTCTTCAGAGGCAGGGGGATTTCTGTGCCAAGGCACCAGCCTGCTCAGCAGTATTTTGGCAAATGATCCTGCAAGTTATGCCTTTGTATGTCACTATGGAACTTTTTGATTCCATTTTGAAATAAAAATCTTTGGCTATTAAATTGATGAAGCTGTCCCAAACCATCCCCAGTGTGACAAGAGGAAAGGATTATATGGTGAAAGTTCTCCAAAAAGATATGAAGGACTATCTAAAAGGATTTGGCAGCATTATTATTGGCATTATTGATATCATTTTGTTAATAACAACAAAAATAATTAATAATAATATTTTACTCTTTTAAAAGACCCAAGATTTCAATGGTGTAGCCATTCCCTTCACTGCTATTCGATCACTAAGTCCTTCACATCCAATTATACAGTCTCCATTGTTGCTGAAGAATGTATTCAGCTGGTGTCCAACTTTCTGGTAATAAGCTTTCCTGAGCTAAGCTAGACCAGTTTTCTGAGGACAAACACAAAGTCTGTCATTGGCCCATATTGAAATTCTTTGCGGAAGTAGAGTTGTGAGCTAATGAGCTAGAAACAGTGAGCTAGAAACCAAGATCACCTGCCTATATATACAGTTCATTTGATCCGCACCTTCATTATTATTCTCAATTCACCCAGTTAGCTCAGTGAGTAGATTATTGAGCCAGGAATGAAGACGACCTGAGTTCAGAGTCTACTCCTTACTGTGTGACCTTGGGCAAGTCACTGAATCACTTTCTGCTTCAGTCTCCATCTGTAAATGAGGATAATAGTAGCTTCTACCTCCCAGGGTTGTGAGGATCAAATGAGATAATATTTTAAAGTATTTAACATATTTCCTATATAGTACCTAGCACGTGCTATAGAAACGCTACCTATTATTGTTATTAATCCAATTAATTCATGCTCAACGCACGTTGATTAAGTATGAACTATGGGCTTTATTGAGAACGAACACCACACTAGGTACCCTGGATACAAAGACAAAAGTGAAAGTCCTTGCCATTCAGGAGATTACATTGTACTGGTTTTAACAATACTATTAGTTTTGTTAATAATATTGTCACTTTCAACATTTCCATCCCTCAACATGAGAGGAAGTGAGTATTCCTCTGGTACTGAACATCTTAGTCATTGCCTCAAAGGGACCAGCTGAGTTACTGCATTCACCCACGCGCTCGGAATTGACCCTGTAGGCCTAGTTTTAGATGACTGATTAAAATTCCTAAAATTGAACTCAAGAAATGTCCACAATTCTAGTTCTAAATTCCAAAGGCTACCCTGGAAGAATAAATCCTGTTTGTTTGTTTTGTATGTAACTATCATTAATAATATACATTTTTATGTGCCTATTATTAATAATATAATTAATAATAAATGTTTATGCCTTTATATATGACTTTGTAGCATTGTCTCATTGGATCTTTACAATAGCATCTTAATTTAGGAGAGGAGGTGATAGCAGAGTGGAAAAGGCTTGCCATTGGGGCATCAGAGGGCTCAGGTTCAAATCCTTCTTCTGACATTTAATCTGTATGACTTGGAACCAAAGGGCCTATGAGGCCCAATCTGTGTTTAAGTGAATGCAACTGTTATTATCTGCATTTGTAAATGAGGAAACTGAGGCTTTACAAGTCAAAGTTTGGCTTACTTAAAACCCCTACTGGCTAATGAATGGACTCTAAGTCAAATGTTCTTTCCGTTACATCACACACTTGCCTTATTAATTATCCCTGCTTGGAGCTTCCCCCTATAAGGATAGAATTTTTTTATTATTTTGAATCCCATGTTGTTATTTTCCTGTTGTCATTTTTAATCTCCTATGCTTCTTTCTCCCTCTGATGCTCTCTCTTCACTTATGCCTTTGTCACCTCTCAGTTCCAATTCCCTTGAATAGAATTAATATGCATCTCACTTCCCTACAAGCTCATTAATAAAGAAGTCAAATGGTACCAAGCTAATGACAGTCCCTGTGGCTCCATCCTGTTCATCTCCTTTCCCATTTTAACACATTTTCATTTATATTCCCCCTTTGTTTACTCTTGTCACACTTTTCTCTCCTTTTGTCAGTGCTCATAGGCAGGCCATGGACAGAGAAGCCACATTTGCTCTTGGCTGCCTCAAAGATTAAGCATTCAGAGGTTTGGTATATCTTCATAATAATCTCTACTAGTGTGGGCTGGTTCTGGCTTTGGGAATTTCAACCCCTTAAATTCCAGGCTCATTTTCCCAATGAAACTCTATTTCAGTGCACAATAATGTCTTATGCTTGATAGGTTGGACCAAATGATGAGCCTCTAGAGCATGGTATGCTCCTATGTGTTTGTGAAACTAGCCTTGCCAGATATAGCCTTGCCAATCAATTTGCTTTCATTTTCCCAAGTCTAATAACAGTATGAGGCAGTATAGTGTAGTGGGCAGAGAGAAGTAGCTTCAAATCCAGGAGGAGCTTTGTTCAAATCTCACCTTTGACATGTTAGAATCTTGAATAAAGCATTTGCCCTGAGTGCTCTAGGCAATTCACTAAGAAATCCCTAGGTAAAGAGAGTTTCCTCATCTGGGGATTCCCTATACGAATAAAATCTAACCCCTCAATACAATTTGGTTGGGTACAAGCATTAGTCTTTATTCTAAATCCAGTACACCTGGAAGAAAGGCTGAACTAATTAAAAATCACGAGCTAATGTTTGGTAAGAGGTGGTGAGGCATAACGGCTTAAGCAGGCAGACATTGAATGAAGAACATCTAGGTTTGTCTCTGAACTCTATCATGCACTAGTTGTGTGGCCCTACTCAAGTTACTTAAACTCTCAGTGCCCTGTGCAATTCTTAGGATAAATTGCAGAGACATAGCTAATCTGTATTGGGAGAAGAGAATTTCTTCGCCAGGAGTTCTCTATAGACATCAGTCTACCGTTCGTCCCCACTACCAAAAAGTTTGCTAATCAACAAAAATTCCATGACACCAAATGATATAAAAAACTCACAAATCTCAACTAATGCCCCATTTATTGAAATAAATATTGGATTCAACAAGAGCCTATCAAAACAAAGGAACTTAACCTGTTCCTTCAGATTTGCTTAAATGGGATTTGATTCATATTTTAAAGGTTACATATGGTTTATCTTGGTTTCACTTTATCTGTTGGATTACTACAAAAAGAGCCATGATAGATGCTTCAAAAAATGATTGTTGCCAACGATAGGAAAGGAAGAATCACTGATGCTAAGAATCGGAATTAGAAGAGGTATCGAAGGTCACTTGTCCAGCCTTCTAGTGTAGTATATTTAGTATAACCTTTCTGACTTTATCTAGCCTCTGCTTAAATATGCCAGGTGATGACCTTACTTCTACCTGGATCAACTTATTCCACTGAGGGACAGCTCTGGTTGTTAGAAAATCCATCCTTATATTAAGCCCAAATTAACCTCTTTGCAAATTCTACCATTGCTTTAATGAGAAATGGCATAAACAACATAAATTCCTTCTTCTACAAAACAATCCCTCAAATATTTGAAGACAGAAATAATCTCCTCTTATTTTGCTCTTGCCCTAGTGAAATACCCTTAGTTCATTCAACTTTTCTCCATAGGACACAATTTCCATGGTCCTTGCAATTTTGAGCCTTTCCGTGTTCTCTTGTTTACCAATGTATCTCTTCAAATATAATACCTAGGAATTAAGCAGTATATTCCAGATATATTCTGACCAGAACAAAAGAGAGAGGGACCCTCAAACCACTTGTAATCTAAGAACAAAGACTTGTAATCTAAATATAATGTAGATAGCATAATTCTTTTAAGCTTAAGATTTCAAGATTTAAAAATATATATATAGCCATAACACACTGCTCACTCATGTTAAATTTGCCATTCTAAAACCCTAGTCTTTTTACAAAAGTCTTGGGATCATGTCAGGCCTCCTTGATCCCAAAGTTCTGTAATTAATACATTTTAGAACCTAAATCACAGGCTTAGTATTTATTCCCTAGTGAATTTTATTTTATTGACGTTAGCCCACGGATCCAGCCTTACTTATTGACATGATTTTGAATCTTGATTCTGTCATCTCTGGCATTATCTATTCCTCCTATATTGTCTACAACTGTGTCGATCAGTCCTTCCACATATGTATCACCTGCTCAATCACCCGTTAAAATGGTAAGCAGAAAAAAGTAAGAGCCCTGGAAAGATTTTAGCGTGCCAGGTGAGACCTCCCTTGTGGTAGACAAACCTTCCCATGTGCTAGGCCCCATGATAAGGTGAAGGATTGAGAGTATAAAAGAAGTATAAAGGATGAGGAATATAAATGATGGTCCCTGTACACTATAGGCTTCTAATCTACTTAGGGAGAAAAGATATACACGTGAAGCATTAGAGAACAAGATAATTTATGCCACAGTACTAAATTGTGCAGTACAGACAATTAGCTGAAAGGATAGTGTCTAATAAGGTACTGATTTTACAGCACAGCTACTAAGCATTAAAGGAGCTAGAGAAGAACTTGTTGTGAGCTAGAAAAATGAGAGGAGGATTTAAAGAAGAGGTGAGGGCTTGAGCTAGGTTTTGAAGGATTGATGGATTTGACTGGACAGAGAGAAGATACTGATTATTTTGTTTGTTTGGGAGGGGGGAGATGAGGCAATCAGGGTTAAGTGACTTGTGCAAGGTCACATAGCTAGTAAGTGTCAAGTGTCAGGGGCCGGATTTGAGCTCAGGTTCTCCTGACTCCAGGGCTGGTACTGTATTCACTGCACCACATAGCTGCCCCTAAGAAGATACAGTTTTTCAGGGATGGGAGATAATGTCATTAAGTGGAAATAGTAATCAGTACAATCAAGTACAACTGGCATTTAAAGGTCTACTAGGTGCCAGGCAGTGAGAGTACAGAGACAGAAATGAAACCATCCCCAACCTCAAGGACATTTCATCGCATTTCCTCTATTGGAGACAAAGTCCAGAGGAGAATTTATAAGGTGCAACTGCATAAGAGGGAGCAAGGGAATGGTAAGGAGATTAGTGGAGAGTTCCTGTTAGGGAATAGTGTAGAGATAAGATTGTATAGACAAGAGGCAGCCAGATAAGAAAAAGGTTTGGATATTAAATGCAAGAGTTTGGAGCTAATCCATCTGGAAATAGGGAGCTGTTTGTTAAGTTTTTATTAGAATAACATAATGAAAGTATTTTAGGAGAAGTGATCTAGTGGTCTCTTCCCGATCCTTCCATGATTTCAACAGTGTTAAGAATTGCATAGTTCCTAGACCAAGTACAAACATTAATTTAACTTCTGGCATGTATAATGTGAGGTCTTTTTCTACAACCAGTAAGCTGATATACTACCAAAGCCATTGAACTCTATCTATATTGACATTCCTGCTATAAATGAAACTTAAAAACATCTAAGAACTGTAGCTATGGTAAGGGCAGATTACAAGTTCTATAGCAGCAAATATGGAAGTTGGTGAGGTTCTGATATGAACTGAGCTAGGGAATATATTTGCCAGAGAAATTATTGATTCATAAAAGTGTCCAACTGTCCATCTGAACAGGATGGATGAGAGGGAATGCAGGTGTAGTCAAATCATTCAAGAAGATAAGCATCCATTCACAGGAAAGGGATAGAATAGTCACCTGAAGGGTTACAAGAAGAGTTCAATGTTGAGTCTAAGAATCATGTGTCTTTAAAGGCATGAGGGAAGTAGCCAGCAGGGAAGGAGGGATTGGAGATGTTAGAGAGATAGAAGGGTATGTAGAGATAAAGAGATTGGTACATGAAGCAAGTGATGGAATGTTTTTATTCTTTATGGCAAAGTATGAGGAGAGAGACAGAGACAGAGACAGACAGAAAGAGAGAAAGACAGAGAGGCAGAAAGAGGGACAGACAGAGACAGAGGGAGACACACAGAGACACAGAGACAGACAAGGGGAGAAGATGAACAAAATGATTTATAAGAAGTATGAAGAACCAAGTTGAAGTTTGTTGACATGAATTTAAGATAGTTTGTCTTTTTTTTGTGAAAATGACAACTAGTATTTATATATCTCTTTAGGGTTTGCAAAGCACTTTAGATTCTCATTTGATTTAATAGATGTAAAAGCACTTTTTAAAAACTGAAATCATCAGATAAGTATTAAGTATTCATGTAAATGATGCATAGTTTGGTATGCTTTTTGTCCTATCCGATAAGGAAATATACATGTATATATATTTGAATGAATCATCCCTATAACCAAGATAACTCAGTCAATTCCCTAAATTCTCTTTATCCCATAGATAATATCTCTGCTGAAGTAGCATGGGTGAGTGAACAGTGAGATAGCTTCAAGTCAGGATGTTCAGGTTCCAAGTTCAAGTCCAAGTTCAAGTCCCACATATTGGTTATGTGACCCTGGACAAGTCACTTAAACTTCTAGTGTACTCAGGCAAATCTTTAAAAGCACTGGCTGATCTGCATTTGTCTGGAGGATTTTCTTTCTAGAAAGTCCCCATATCATTGTAATCACAAGTATGAACCAAAAAGGAAAGCCTAAATTCAGATAAAACATAAATATCTATGGAAGGCAGTAGAGAACCATTATAGTGACACATTCCATATGTATGTTTTTCTTTGAATAGATCCAATCATCTTTATAAGGCAAGTCATTTAACTTCTCAATGCTCCAGGCAGGTCTCTAAAGTGCTATGTTATGGAGACTGAGCTGCATTGGTAGAGAGAACTTCCGTACCAACATTTCCCTACACCACTGAAATCACAGGTCTGGTCTCCATCTCTACTCTATAATTTATCACATGCAAGAGGTGACAAAATGGTTATCTTACCCTATGTGTTATAGAGGAGAACAGGATGTCTGATGCAAGTTTTGGTAGGTGGATACATTTCCTGCTTCTCTGTGTGACCAAAGAATACTTTTCTTCCTCTCTATATTATGAAGGAACAGAACGAGTACAACTCTTCAATGGCAAAGAGTCAGACCAATACAGCTCGGATTGATGGGCTTCGACCTGGCATGGTTTATGTGGTTCAAGTGAGAGCTCGAACAGTCGCCGGTTATGGCAAATACAGTGGGAAAATGTGCTTCCAGACACTGACAGATGGTGAGTGGGGTGTTTGGCCAGTGGAAGAAGAGGGTGGGGAGAAAATGCAGAAGAGGACAGAGAGAAATTGCACTGGCTGCTAAAATGTCAATCTATAATTGGGTTTAAGTTAAATTCTCTCTTCAGAGTCCATTTCCCAATAGGACAACTTGGAGAGGAACTAGTGGCATGCGGGGATATTTGATTAATCACCAGCTGGAAGAGGAATCTGTTTTCAATCTTTTAGTTATGTTTCCCCTCCCTCCTACTTCATCCCCAGCATCTAATTGAATTTGGGTTTGAAGCTTGTTTCCACATGGTGAACATATGGGAATCTGTTTACTTGTATATCAAAACTGACCTGAACAGTCCTGCTATTCAATAAAAAGGAGATAAACTGGGGGGAAAGGGCACTTTAAGAATAGTGGCTTTTGAGTGAAAGTCAACCTGACTCTTAATTCTTCAAGTCACTGCTTATGTATGGGGTACCCTGGAGTCAGAACCTGTATCTGATGCTACCTGTAGGAGATCGGACAGATCATTTAACATTCCTGGGACTCACTTTCTTTATCACTCTTTAGAGTTTTGGATGAGATCACTTCTTCATCCTTTCTGTCTCTAGTGCTATGATCTGTCATCCATCTCTTCATTATGATTCTGTGAATAATAATAATAATAATAATAATAAAAAACCACAACAACAACATGTACTTTAAGGTTTGCAAAATGCCTTACAAATATTATTTCATTTTTATCCACACAATAACCCCTGAATGTGGGTGCTAGTATTATTCCCATTTTACAGTCAAGGGAGCTGAAACAGACAGAGGTTATTTGACTTGTCCAGGGTCACACAGCTAGTAAATATCTGAGGCCAGATTTGAACTCAAGTCTTTTTAAGATCAGGTGTAGTATTCTAACCACTATGCCTCCTAGCTGCCTGAACCTAGAAACTTCTTGAGTAATCCTAAGTCCCTAGGAAAGAGCAGGCAGACTTGGCTCCCTAAGGATCTGACTGGTGTGACACTGAATTCTAATCCAGCCTCAGATACTTAGTAGCTCTAATATCCTGAGCAAGCCATTTCACTACTGTCTCCCTGAGTTTCCTCATCTGTTTAAAAAAAAAATTTGGACTAATAACAGCCTATATTTAATTCTCAGGATTGCTGTGAGGATAAAATGAGGTAATATTTGTAAATTGGTTAGCAAACTTTACATACATATGTATGTATGTATATATATATATATACATTATATATTTAATATTATGTGTTATATAATGCTGTACTTAATATGTTTAATATTATAAATAATACGGGATGCTATATAAATGCTGGCTATTATAATTTCACTCCCAATAACCCAAGATTTAGTTCAAATAACTCTACTATGAGATAGTAACCGTTTTTTCTATTGAAGCTATTCTCAATCCTACAATGAGGCTTCTGAAGAAGAAAAAAAAATTCTCGCCTTACTTTTTCTCAATCTAGTACTTTTTCTTCCCTTTGATTTGTAAGTGTTCCCATTAATAATTCTGAAAGTCTTATTTCCCTCGTTGCTGTTTTCTTTCTTTGTAGCTTTGCCAATGGTTATTTGGTGTGTTCAGATGCCTTCTCCTTAAGTAGAGGCTTAGCAGAGTCTTCCTTTGAGGCATTCAAATTAATCAACTGAGGTCCAAACAGCCTTGCTCCTTGAACATTTTAGCTTTCATAGGAAGCAGAAAAGAAAGCCAAGGAAAGATATTGATCTTCAGCTCTTACTTAATATTCTTTAAGGTATATTTTAGGTTAATACTATGTTCCTTTAGAAAAAAAAGGGAAGGGGAGAAGGCTGGAGAACTGAAATTAGACAAATTACTAAGGAGCACTGAGGATGCTGAAAGTTCCAGCACCTTCTCTCCCAGAATTCTTTGGTCTTTATGTACATATTGGCTTCATGGAATTACCCAGGATTCAAAGCCAAGTATTTGATGCAGGGATGCTCTAAGAACTAGTTTCTACTAGATTAAATGAGACAAATCAAAAAGTAACATATTTCTCTCAAGAAGGCTTAAAGTTGGCAGCTAAGTTGAATAAAGTCAATGGAGAGAAGACTGAAAAATGGTTAAATTTGAGATATTATTCTTAGTCCTGCTAAACCATTTCTTTTTGAACTTCATGTCCATTGATTATATTACTTAGGCTTGATCCTTCTCATTGCTATCTACTAAGCAGTGGAATGAATCACTCTGCTTCCTCAGTCATTTCAGGACCTAGACTACAGTCTTCTTCTCTGCTCCCAACTCTAACCTCATCCTAAGAGACTTCAGAATTCAGAAATGTGACTTTTCTGCCTTCCTGACCTCTCCATTCATCAGTTTCCCTGACTACACAAACCTTACTTGTATCTGGACCCCTGCTCCTGAGACCTCAGTATCACTCCACCTTGCTTCCACCTCACTTTCACCTCCAAAAATTTGAACTCTGAAATTCCCCTCTGTTTCCTGACACGTGATTCTCTCCTCTTGGTTCTGCTCTTTTTCTACTTTGTCATCTTCTGTCCCCACCCCCACCCCCACGTCATCCTCTGTTGTGTTGCTAGTTCCTTAGTCTTGATGTGGTTTCCATTCCCTCCCTTTACACCTGACCCTAACGACATCTACTTTAACAGAGGCTTATTTGTGTTTGCCATATCCCATTGCTTTCTCATACTGACTAACACATCCTTCCACATAAATGACATCCCATCACTCGTTTCTATGATTTTACAAAGGCTGCACTTCATTCCTAGATTGTCATTCCTGCTCATCTTTGCCTCTGGGAACCCCTAGCTTCACCTAGGCATCAGCTGAAATGCTACCTTCTGTAAGAGGCCTTTCCTGATTGTCCCAGATGTTCCTTACCTCTTCCCCATGAAATTACTATGAAATTTGTAGTTAATAGGATCAAAGATCTAGGACTGGAAGGAACCAATGAGATCATCTAGTCCAATGTCATAATTCTGTAGATGATGAAGTTGAGGTTTAGTTACTGACCTAGGATCATACAGCTAGTAAGTGTCAGAAGGGATATTTCTTTTGCATAGGGATAGAGACAGGGAACTAGCCCACTGATTTCATTGATATAGGGAACTCCAAGATGGGGAAACTCCCTCTTTCAGTGAAGATCAGCACTTTCTTTTCAATATAAAGTTTTAGACTGGAAAGAATCTGGGATCTAAAAAGTTGCCTAGAGCACTGAGAGGTTAAGTGGCTTACCTAGGGTCAAACAGCCATTATGTATCAGAGGCAGAATTCCTGATTCTGAGGCCAGTTCTCTGAGTAGAAACCGTGTGCTAGATTTACTTATCCAGGTACTTTCAATTAGATTTTGGATTAGATTTCTCCTCAAGAGAAGGAGCTGTGTTGCTTTTCATCCTTGCATTTCTAGCATCCAACAAAATATGTGACACATAGCAAGCAGTTAGGAAATGGATATTAAAAAAATTAATTAAAATTTAAAGTAAAAAGAGATGTATGTTGAATTGAACTAACTATGGAGGTTTACATGGGTCATCTATAATTATATGTAAGTAAAGTCAGTTTGAAAGTTGATGAAATTATCCATGTAATTAAAGTTATGTGGGGGGAGTTTTTGAGGGGTACTGATTCACAGAGTGGTAGTGTGGTCTAGTGATGCTTGGGCTGGACTTGAAGTTGAAAAGACCTGGGTTCAAATCCCATCTCTAAAATTTATTAGTTGTATGACTTTGAACAAGTTAGTATAAACCCTCTCATCCACAGCTACAGAAGTGATAGACAAGAACAATCCTTGTAATATCTACTTCAGGTGTGGCTGGGTGGTGTAGTGAATAGAGCACTGGACCTGGAGTCAGGAGGACCTGAGTTCAGATTCGGCCTCAGACACTTAACACTTACTAGCCGTGTGACTTTGGGCAAGTCACTTAACCCCAAGTGCCCTGTCTTTCCCCCTCCAAAAAAACAACATATATATATATATATATATATATATATATATATATATATATATATATATATATATATATATATATATATGCATATGTATATGTATATGTATATATATGTATATACACACACACACATACACACACACACACACACACACACACACACATATATATATATATGCATACATATATATTGTAATAGTTACTTCACAGAATGATTGTGAGGAAAATACTTTGGAAGCCTTAGAATCATACAGGGAAAGGGACTGGACCTGCAATTTCATTGGTGTAGGGAAATTCCCTCTACAAATTCAGATTGCAACCTTTTCTGCTAAGGTGGAGACTTGCTTAGAGCATAGAGAGGTTCCATAACGTGATCAGAATCACAGAACCAGTATATATCACCTATTAAACCCAGGTTTTCCCGGGTCTAAGAGCAGTTCTCTATCCATGACATGATATTCTCTATGTAAGGTATTACTAGGGAGATGACACTATGTAGTGGACCGAAACCTGGGATAGGAATCAACAGATCAGAGTTCCAGTCCCAGATCATAACATAGGGTAAAATCACTGTAACACATTTACTTTTTTCAGCACCCAATCAGTCACATGATCGTAAGCTTGTCATTTAATCGCATTTGGCCAAAGCTTTTATTTATAAAATTATTAAACTAGAAGATCTTTGATTCCCTTCCTGTTCCAATATTCTATGGTTTTACTTTCGAATTTACAAAAGAAAATAAAAAAAAAACAACAAAACAAAACAAAACAAAACCTTTGACACCTATTCTCATCAAACAAGAATTATAATGTAAAGAAGCTAGAAAGTTCAGGTCCCAGCAGGCTTCTGCTGCTATGTGAGTTTCTGACTGGATAAGTGATGAATCTCTAATTAGTGGCCTTTCAAGTGGAATTTCAGATATTCACCCACTGTGTGTTAGACACCATTCTAGATGTTAGGGATATATTGAAAAAAATAAATCATTTCCTCAGCTCGAGGAACTTGCATTCAATATGGGGGTGGCGTTGATTAAAATATAATATATAACATGAGAAAGAGGGACATGCTAGTTATTCCAGGTAGGTTGGAGTAATCAGGAAAGATTTCACATGGTTAACAGCACCTGAGATGAAACCAGAAGAAAATTTAAGTATTTTGATATCTGGATTTGAGATTAGAGTATATTCTAGGGAAAGGGAAGTGGGAACAGAAGGCAACCTGTGTGAAGGAAGAGATGGAAGGAGAAGCTTAAGAAACAACAAGTACTCCAGATTGGTTGGAATGTCACATGTGAGAAGAGTAGTTAGGTGAATTGGTTAGAAAGGCAAGTAGGCCCTAGATCATTCAGGCTTTTCTGTCAGCCTGAGGAGTCTATTTTCCTAAGAGGGGAGAGAGAGTTTTTGAGTAAAGGATTGATGTGGGCAGACCTATACTTTAAGAAGATGATTTTGGCCTCACAGAATGCTAGGTTGAGGGTCTCTTCAGAACACAGTTGCTTTATTTAAAGAAAAAAAAAAGGATAGTTCATCTTTGACCAATGAAAGTCAATGTTTATTGGCTGTATGGCCCCATATTGGTAATGGGGGCTGCTGGCAAGCCTAGTTTTCCAGCTGGAAGGAGAGAGTTGATTACGCTGGCATAGGT
Organism: Pseudochirops cupreus; assembly: GCA_028627135.1. Taxonomy (NCBI): domain Eukaryota; kingdom Metazoa; phylum Chordata; class Mammalia; order Diprotodontia; family Pseudocheiridae; genus Pseudochirops; species Pseudochirops cupreus. Next base: position 223,963,763 of record CM053582.1, read on the forward strand.
CAACAGGTAGATCAGAGGTTTCTCATGTCACTTTCTCTCCCAAGACGATTACAAGTCAGAGCTGAGGGAGCAGCTGCCCCTGATCGCTGGTTCTGCAGCCGCCGGAGTGGTGTTCATCGTGTCCCTGGTGGCCATTTCCATTGTCTGCAGCAGGTATGTGGCCTTCCTTTTTTTTCCTTTTTCTTTTTCCTTTGTTCCTAGACACATCTCCAGACCTGCAATGACACTGTGGGGTGAGGTCTGGGCAAGCCACACTCTTTGAGCCTAAATTTCTTCATCTGAAGGGTACCAGGCCTGGAGTCAGGAAGACTTTAATTAAAATCTGGCCTCAGATCTTGGGTTATGTGACCCTGGGCAAGTCACTTAACCATGTTCTCCTCAGTTTACTCACCTGTAAAATGAGCTGGAGAAGGAAATGGCAAACCACTCCAGTATCTTTGCCAAGAAAACCCCAAAGGTGTCATGGCTCAAAAATGACTGAACAATATCAGTGGATGTATGTACTGATCCTATAGCTAGTGAGTCCAGAAATAGGATGCATAGGAGCCAGGATGCCAAAGACAGGAGAGGTATCTGGGAGCCACTTTGGGAACTAAAGAATCCAGAGATAAGCAGGTAGCTGGGACATCAAAAACATGGGAGTAAACAAGAACAGAGAGAAGGGAGGGGAGTTACTGACAGTAGAATCTCTCAGGTGTGTTTTCATTTCAGGTAAATAGCATATGCCTTTGCATGGCTTCTTTTTGACAGTGAACTTTGGCATTTCAGCCACAGCAGCTCTTGTGTCTTAAAGGGACTAAGCTGCTGGAAAGGAAGGGAAGGAAACAAACATTTACTGAGCACCTGACACACTAGGCACTGTACTAAGTGCTTTACAAATATTCCCTCATTTGGTCCTGGCAGCAGCCCTGAGAGGCAGGTGCTACTATTACCATTTTACAGTCGAGGACACAGATTAAGTGCCTTGTCCAGGATCACATAGATGCTAAGTGTCTGAAGTCACATTTGAACACAGGCCTGCCTTCCCAGTGATATATCCTCTGTGCCACCTAGCTGCCTTTGGATGGTGTTCAAGAATCTAACAGTGATCACATGAAAGAAGAAGCATGCCCAGCACGAGACAGTGTGGGTTCACTAAGATCGGGTAGGTGCCACAGTGCAGACCCATGAGTCAAGAAGACCCGAGTTCAAATATGACCTCAGACACTCGTAAGCTGTGTGATCCTGGACAAGTCACTTAACCTGTGTTTTCCTCAGTTTCCTCATCTGTAAAATGAAAATAATAATAGCACCTACCTCCCAGGATTGTTTTGAGGATCAGCTGAGATAACAATTATGAAGCAATCCATACAATGCCTGGCACATAGTAAGTGCTATTTAAATATTAGCTATCGTTATCATCATCATCATCATCACATTAATCCAATTTAACTTTTCAAAAAGAACCTGGAAATTAGGGAAATGCTGTAGACACAGTATATTTAGATTTTAGCAAAACATTTGGCAAAATGTTTCATGACATCCTTGTGGATAAATATTTTATTTTGAATAATGTTTTCTCCCCAATTACATTTAAAACAATGTTTAATATTCATTTTAAAAAATTTTGAATTCCAGATTCTCTCCCTCCTTTCCTCCCCTATACCCTCCCTGAGATGGTAAGCAATCTGATATAGATTATATGTGCGCAATCGTGCAAAACATATTTCTGTTTTAATGATGTGAATAAAAACACAGGCCAAACCCTCTCCCCACCACAAAAAATAAGTAACAAATTCATTCAGACTCCATCAGTTCTTTCTCTGGAGGTGGATAGCATTTTTCATCATGAGTCCTTTGAATTGTCTTAAATCATTACCTTGCTGAGTTAATTTTCATGCAACATTGCTGTTACTATGTGCAATGTTCTCATGACTGCTCATTGCACTTGGCATTAGTTCATGTAAGTTTTTCCAGGTTTTTCTGAAATCATCCTGCTAATTATTTCTTATAGCACAATAGTATTCTATCACAACTATATATCACAACTTGTTCAGTCATTCCCCAATTAATGGACATTCCCTCAATGTCCAAATCTTTGCCACCATAAAGAGAGTTACTATAAATATTTTTGTACAAATAGGTCCTTTTCCTTTTTCTTTGATATTTTTGAGGTACAGACCTAGTAGCTTTATTGCTGGTTCAAAATGTATGCACAGTTTTATAGCCCTTTGGGCATAGTTCCAAACTGGTCTTCAGAATGGTTGGACCAGTTCACAACTCCACCAACAGTTCACTAATATCCCAATATTTGCACATCCCTTCCAAGAGTTATCATTTTCCTCTTCCAGTGGATAAAATAAATATATGAGTTGAATTATGGTTCAGTTAGATAGAATCATAACTGGTTGAATGACAAAATCCAAATACCGTTGATTACTGAATCAATGTCAACAGAGAGGGGTGTTGTAATGGTACGATATAGGAACATACACACACACACACACACACATATGTATACTCTTTTTTTGGTAAATTGAATAACCATATAGATGGTATATACATTTTCAGATAACCCCCCAAAAGGAAGGATGTTGATATATTGTATAACAGAATCAAGATGCAAAAAGATCTCAAAGGTTTGGTTTGGTGGACTGAAACTAATTAAAAGGGTATAAGAGGGATAAATACCAAAACTTGCAAATTTTGGTTTAAAAAATTGGTTTAAAAAAATAAATACATAAGGATAGGATGGGAGAAACACATCTAACTAGCAATTCACACAAATAAGACCTAAGGGTTCTGTTTAGTTAATACAGGATTAATATGAATCAATAATAAAGTGACCACTGAAATACTTAATGCAATCTTGGGCACTTTAATAGAAATGTAATGTCCAAAGCAAGGACTGTTCCCAATATACTTTATCCTACCCAATCTACATCTAGAAAATTGGATTATTTTTTCCGGGTCATGTTTTAAGAGGGACATTGGAAAACAAACATAGAAATAGATGAATGGCAAAAAGCACTAAAATCACGTCATAGGAAGGGTAGCTAATAGAAAGAGTTGGCATTTAAACTACAGAACAATAGTTTATAAAGGTACCTCATTTAGAAGAGGGATTGGGGTGGTTATAAATAGTTAAATTGAAGAGCTCTGGCCTTAGAATCAGACCTGAATTCAAGTATTAATTTTGCCCCTTACTCCTTGTTTGATCTTGGAAATGTTATTTCATCTGGGCCTCTGTTTTCTCATCTCTCAAATGGAGATAACAGTATTTTGTACTATCTTCATCTCAGGGTAGTTTTGAGGGCATATCATTGCAAACTGGAAAGTACTGTATTAATGTGAGCTGTTATTATATTATATATGGCCCCAGAAAACAGACCTAAGATGAGTGCACAGAAGTTAAAATAAGGCAGCATTAGCCCCCCAAAGAACTTTTCAGGCTGTTCAGGAATGGTTTGGGCTGCCTCATGAGGGAATGAATTCTGCGTCATTGGAAGTATTCCGCAGATGTCTCAGTTTATCAACCATTAGAGAGGTTGCCGAGAGGAGGAAGACTGAATTATTTGTTGTTGTTTTTGGTGGTGGTGGAAGTGGTCTTTTGTTCTTGAAGAGGACCAATGACCAATGACATCTCAAGGGTGTGAACCAGAAAACCACTAAAGACCCTTAAGCCCATTTATCCAGATTCTACCCTGATACAATCTCGTTTCAGTCAATAATGTCCACTGATTCCCCCACTATATGTGTGTTTTGTTTTTTTCCCAAAACTGCCAGCATGTAACAATATTTCACCAATTTTCGTTTCATGCCTTGTCTTTCCTAGTCTTATCTTATGGTTGGGGTGCTAATGAAAACAAAAAAGGCTATGGGGCAGGTAGCAGGGGGAAATGGAGGAGAAACAAGGATCCTGAGTCACTGTACAGATGGGATTGACCCTGAAATCATGAAGTTTTTATCGTCATTTTTATCGTCTTCATCCTCATTCCAATATCACCGGTCCTCATAGCCAAGGGCAATTCCATAATGCAAAGCTGATGACCTGCTGGATGCCCTTGCTAAGTTTTTTCAGGGTGTGGCATGGACAGTCCCAGAGAAATATGTTGTCAAATGTCCAAGCCAGTTTTCATTCCAGGTCAAGGCCTCTGTCGATCTTTGAGAAACTGTTACATACCCCAGATTTTTTTTTTGATTTTTGGCCTGAGTGAGTGACTGATGGTTGGTGGCCAAGAGCTTAAGGAAGTATTTTAAAAGTCTTGAAAAATAAATTGTGTACAGATTTCGCAATCCTGGAAGCTGCTCCCCAATCTTGAGTATTTTGATATAAGACTATATAAAAGATCTTATGTATTATTGTAGCTATTGGAATAATGTTCCTAACTAAATTAAGAGAGATCTTTTTCTCTGTTCTCAGGAAACGTGCTTATAGCAAGGAGGCCGTGTACAGCGATAAGCTGCAGCATTACAGCACAGGACGGGGTGAGTGGGAAAGAGATACTCCTTCTGTCCTGACTTGGGCACCAGTCACCCCCCAACCCAGACAGAAATCCCCTCTGCTTTCCAGGTGAAGGGTGTCCTTCATGTGCATCAGTGCCGTTTGTGTTTTCACACACACACACACACACACACACACACACACACACACACACTCCCATCTTCAAGATACCCAATCACTCAAAATTGCCCTGTGTTCTCCTTAAGTATCTAAACCACAGGTGCACATGTACGTGTGCACGCACACACACACACACACACACACACACACATGCACACACGTGTTCCTGATTTTGTATGTCTCCATTTCTGTCAGGGTGGAAGATGTTCTTATTGGACCACTGCTGGTTTTAAATTATCTATTGCATTGCTAGCCAGGCCTTGATGACACCTACAGTAGAAAATGCTTGGCTTTTGCAAGTCAGTGAATCTTGAAATTAGGCTCAGTAGGATAAAACAGCCGACTGTATGTTAACATCTCTTGTCTTGTCTTATAAAACTGGGTTGGTAAACATTAACCAAATTAAGATGATTATATCTCTCTATCTGTCTATCTGTCTGTCTGTCTATCTGTCTATCTATCCATCTATCTATCTATCTATCCATCTATTTATCTATCTATCTATCTGTTTATCTGTCTATCTGTCTGTCTATCTATCCGTCTATCTATCCATCCATCTATCTATCTATCTATCTATCTATCTATCTATCTATCTATCTATCT
>CM053582.1:223969468-224000368 GCA_028627135.1 Pseudochirops cupreus
TATCTATCTATCTATCTGTCTATCTGTCTGTCTGTCTGTCTGTCTATCTGTCTATCTGTCTATCTGTCTATCTGTCTGTCTGTCTATCTGTCTGTCTGTTTATCTGTCTATCTGTCTGTCTGTCTATCTGTCTATCTATCCATCTATCTATCTTTTGTTTTTTCTCTGTCTCTTTCTCTCTTTCTTCTACAAATACTAAGAAGTGAAGAAAATAAGAGAGCCCAAGTAGCTAAAGGTATTGTTATATGTTCCAGGATTTTTCTTTTAAATGACTTCTTCAAAAATGTTTCTCACTCATTGCTCTGTTCCTTTTCTCTTCACCTGTATATCAATTCTTTTTAGTGCAGAGAAATTCTGGTCATATTTCTTTAACATGTTTGACATGTAGTACTTTGATAGAATTGTTGTTTCAGTCACACAATTACAGAAACACAGAAAGATGGCCTTAAAAAGACCTCAGTACATCACCTCATCTCTTCCCCTCTCTTCAGATAGGATAGGCCCTAAATTGCTACTGGCTGATGAGTGGATGTCCTATTCTCGATGATTTCCAGAGAAATTCTATGGTCTTTCTCAGAAACCTGTGCCAGTACTTACAAGGATATACTGTCCTGTGCTTTTCCTTTAGAAAGTATCCAATTTGAATTCCTTCATTTACAATATATGTCCTTTTTCTCTTCCTCAGTCAGCCAAGTAAACAGAAAGCAGTCAAGAAAGAGACAGACAGACAGAGGCAGGGAGGAGAGGAGTAAAATGAATATTTCTTAAATGGCGATTCTTTGTGGGCAAAAAGTTTTCTGGTCTATCACTTCATTGACTTGCCCCTTTCCTAGATTTATTTCACTCAGGAGGGGAAAAAAGGGCAGAATTTGGTTATTTGGGCAAGTGACTTGATTTCTCTAGGGGAGGGACAGGAAAGGAGAAAATATTTGTTACGTACCTATGTGACAAACGATGTGTTAAGCACTTTACCAGTATCATTTCACTTAGTCCTCACAAGTATGTTGGGAGGTAAGTGCTGTTATTATTCCCATTTTACAGCTAGGGAAACTGAGGCAAACATGCCCAGGGTCACACAGCTAATAATATATCTGCAGCCAGATTTGAACTCAGATCTCTCTGACTCCAAGTCTGGTGCTCTAGTGATTATTTTACTTACTTCCCTCTCTTCGTTACAGTTTCCATATCTATGAAATGAAGATTATGATGGGTGCAACTGTTTATTCCACAAGGTTATTGTGCTGGCCAGTGGAGCTAATGCTTATAAAGTGCTATATAATTCAAAACACTCTAAAAATGCCAAGAATTGCTATTATTCTCATTATTGTACTCATTGAATGGACGCCTGACTATGTGCATATGCTCTGTACAGCCCCACACATCCTCGTGGGGCCTGCTCTCTAGGAGTTTACAGTCTAGGGCAGACACTGACAGTGTTTCCCTTTAGGTTCAGTGATCCCGGTTATTATCTTGGCTACTTACCTTGTGGTTGGGGAGGGACTGGTTCTGTAGGTTCTGCTGTAGGACTTGAGCATCTTGAAGCTGGATGGTGATTAAGGAGGCAGCTGTTGGGAGTGAAGATGGAGGCTCAAGATTATATTAAAGTGGGCTGTGGGACTCCAGAGGGGATCATTGAGGACTGGGTAAAGTTATGTTGGAGACTTGAAGGATGAGTTGTTGGTCAGTTGTTTTAATCATGTCCAACTCTTCATGACCTCATTTGGGGTTTTCTTGGCAAGTAATAGCAGAGTACTTGGACATTTCCTTCTCTAGGACATCTTATAGAAGAGGAAACTGGGGTAAATCAGGACTGGGGATCTGTCCACTGCTCTACCTAGCTGCCATGAAGGATGGGTATGATGAACAACAATGGGGCAGGGCAGAGGTGGGGATTAGTGTTGGCCTGGGATGGAAGGGGGGCTTTGGAAAGGGCTACAAGGAATGAAGTAGCCTGATATGAAAGGGAAGATTATGTAAAGAGAAGCAGGCCATTACATAGATAGAGTAGGACTGGATTATGGAAAACCATGAGAAGCAACACAATATAGAGTTTGAGTTGTAGGTCTGAGCTTGAACCTTGGCTCTGCCACTTACTACACTTCAACTGCCTGGGCCTCAGTTTCCTCCTGAGAGGAGCTGGACCGTCTCAGATTCCTTTCAGTTCTAGGTGGCCCAGTATATAACAAACTGGGTCTGGAGTCAGGAAGATCTGAATTCAAATTTGGCCTAAGTCACTTACTGGCTGTTTAACCCTGGAGAAGTCTCTGCCTCCCTGGATTGTTGAGAGGAGCACATGAGACAGTAAAGTGTTTAGCATAGAGCCTAGCACACAGAAAACATTACATCAACGTCAGTTGTTATTGTTATCATGATTATTACATTACGACCCCAGGAAAGGTCAGTGAGTAAAATGACCAGTTTTGAAGTCTTTCCCCTCACTGTAAAATACAGAGAGAGCCAGCCAGGGTGATAGGAGGAAGCCTTTCCACAGATCAAGGTGATATATTTCCAGGGGCCCAAGTCTGCTTTGTAGACTTTTTCCATTACCAGCCTCACTACGCTCTGTACTTTATGAAAGGCATTTCCACTGAACAAGACACACGCAAAGGGATGTGTTGATGCTACCCTTTATTTTTATAACACAATCATTTGTGCATATTCTCTCCCCATCTCACCTCCACCAGTATTTTATTCTGGAACAACTTCCCTCCTCCCGTCATGTAACAAAGAAAAATAATTAGATAAGAGCAGTGAGCCAGTGACCACACGTAACAATGCATGGGAAATCCTGCCCTTTGTAGTCCTCCACCTTGCTAACAAGAGGAGGGAGAAGTGTTTTATTGTCTTGAACAAGAAATCCTAAGAAATTTTCTAGAAGAAAGGACTATGAGATGCCTGGATATAGGGCCAGCCAGGAAAATGTCTAAGCTCAGTTTTTATTTGCCTATCCCCTCCATCCCATGAGTTCTCTTACTTTCTCCTGAACGCCCTTTCCCATCTCACTGGGTCTGTTCCCTGTGGGTTATAACTCTGTGATGTGGACGCTCCCAGATGAGGAAGCTGGCAATGAAGACCAGCACCTTCTCTGCAATTCATAGTCTTAGAAAATTGCATATGACACTGAAAAGTTGTCACTTGCTCAAGGACACACAACCAATATGGAGCAGCTGGACTTGAACCTGGGTCTTTCTGACTCTATTATCCCAAGCTGGATTTACTGTGTTCTTTACATTAGACTTTTTTTCTCCCGAGGGGAAGAACTGTGTTTTTCATTTTTGTGTTTCGAATGCTCAGAAAATGTTGGGCACATGGTTGCTGTTATTGTTCCATTGTTTCAGTCACATCCAACTCTCCGTGACCCCATTTGGGGTTTACTTGGCAAAGATACTGGGGTGGTTTGTCATTTCCTTCTCTAGATCATTTTATAGATGGGGAACTGAGGCAAATAGGGTTAAATGACTTGCCCAGGATCACATAGCTTATAAGTGTCTGAGGCTAGATTTGAATTCAGGAAGATGAGTCTTCCTGATTCCAAGCCCAGTGCTCTATCCATTGTGCTCCCTTTGGCACACAGTAGGTACTTTAAAAGGACACCTTAACAAATGAAATTGTGTTAATATGTTCTTCCCTTTCCCTTTGAGTTCTGTCTTATCAGAGGATTTGATGCTTATCTGTTCAAAAGCTATAACTGATTTTTGATGGTATTTGTGTTTCTTGCTTTCTCAGCCTAAGTTTCCTTTAACAAAGGACTTTGGAGCAAAACCTCAATCCACTGAGTCGGCCGAGGGGTTGGGAATTGTCACACCTTGATGGGAAGAAGGGCTGGGGAGTAGGCTGATCTTCCTACCCTTCAAACCCAATCCTGTAGTTTGCTGCTTATTATGCTTGTGTAGAGATGGCTCTGGCATGTCCCTGCAACAGAGAAGGAAGTTCTCAAGCAGCATAAAACTGGGGAAGTCTCTGTCCCATGGCCAAGCATCAAAACATATAGAGTCCAGTTGGATCTTTAACCATTCCTTGAGTTTCTACTTACAGAAGCTATTAGTCAGAATCAGAATGATAGATTGTCAGAATCACAAGGGCTTCAACTCTGATCCAAGCCAGCCTGTGCCTGAGTGAGAAGCTTGAAATGACCTTGACAAATGGCCCTTTAGTCTCTTCTTGAATACCTCCAGTGACAGAGGACTCACATTCATCCAAGACAGCCCATGTTCACTTTTAGACAGCTGCTGTGATGCAGGAGCTACAGTTTCTAAGGCATGCCATTGGCCACTTACCCAGGGTGACCATAAACAGCCATAACAACCCCTAGGAAAAGAGGAGAAGAATCATGAGGAATACTTCTGCTGATCAAGAACAAGGGGAAAGAGCACCTAGGAGATGCAAGAAAGTTTATGTTGGGTGTCCCATGTGCTCCCTAAGAGGGACCTGAGTTTCAAGTAAATTGATACTTGACAGTGGCTGACACCTTGCTAATTGCTAACAGTCAGTAGCAAGATCATAGCTATGGGGAAAAGCCAAGCCGCTTTTAAAAGCAGCCTTCCCATGCGTACCGGGTGCTTTGGAAATCTGCAGATGTTATCTCTAAATTGCTGAGAGGAATTTCTGAGCAGTCTTAGAAGATGTGGTGCTTGAAGATTATAGACAGGCTAGTGTCCAGGTTTTCAATTGGGAAGGAGAGTAAATATCGACTCTAGGATTTCCAGATCAGTGATATTACCATTGATTTCCTAGCAAAAGTTTTACAATAGATTACAGAGCAGATGGTTTGTGGGAAGGTAGGGAAAAAAATGTGTTGATCATTAGACATCACCATGTGTTCATCAAGAACAAGTCCTATTAGGCTAAGCTAGATTATTTTTGATAGGGTTATTGGGGTGATAAGGACTATTATAAACAAAGTATTTTGATTTCTGCCAAACATTTGATGAAGTTTCCTGTGATAACCAGTGAAAAGACAGAGAAATATGGTTTTATGTTATAATCTTTAGATTAATAATATTAATAACTCACATTTATATAGCACTTTAAAGTTTGCAAAGCACATTAGAGATACTATCTCATCTGATCTTTAGAGCAACCCTGCAAACTTTGTCGTTATTATTATTGCTCCCATCCTATAGATGAGGAAACCAAGGCTGAGAGGTTGACAGGATTCACATTCATACTTTCCTGACCACAGATCCCATGCTCTACCCGCTATGAAACCCAGCTGGAACAGCTTGCTGAAGAGCAAAATCTTAAGAAGACTGATCGGTGACTCTGTGTCTTCCTGGAAGTTCTCTGGCCGTGTCCATCAGTCAACAAACTTTTATTAAATGCCATTACGTGTCAGGCTCTGTGCTAAGTGACAGCTGGATACAGAGAAAGGCAAAAGACAGTCCCTGTTCTCAAGGGTCTCGGAATCAAAATGGGACAGACGGCATGCAAGCAGCTATGTACTGACTGTGTACTCACAAGCTACATACAAGATAAATTAGAGCTGCTCATTAGACGGAAGCACTAGCATCCCGGGGACGGGGAAAGGCTTCTGGCAGAAGGTGGGGTTTTAACTGAAGGAAGCTGGGGAAACCAGGAAGCAGAGAGAAAGAGAAAGAGTATTCCAGGCGTGGGAAATGAAAATAGCCAGAGGCTTTAGTGAAAATGCCCAGCTGGCCTTGTTGTTTATCCTTTGTTCTTGAAGAGGACTATGTATCAGGAAGATGGTGCCAGGAAATGCAAGTGAGTTGGATTTAAGTGAGGGAGGGCTGTGAAAAGCCACCTGCCTCACTTTCTCCTCCAGAGCCATCTGGGTCCAATGGCCAGATATAGTTCAGGAAGATTGAAGAAAATGTCCAGAGCACAGAGATAGAGGGCCTTGTGGGAGGAACAGCAAAGAGATAAATGTCTTGGATCACAGAGTATGTGGAGGAGGGCGGGAGGGAGTAATGTGTAAGAAGACTAGAAAGATGGGAGCATTTTAAAGGGTTTTGAATGTCAAACAGAGGATTATGTATTTGATTCTGGAAGGGATATGGAGTCATTAGAGTCTATGGAGTTGAGGTGGGGAGTGAAATGATCAGACTTGAATTTTAGGGTGATCACTTTGGCGGCTGAATGGATGATAGATGGGATTAAGGAGAGACTTGTGGCAGGGAGGCCAACCAGCAGTGTTCCAGGTGCGAGGTGACAAGGGTCTCACCAGAGCAGTGTCAGTGTCAGAGGAGAAAAGCGGCTATGTGTGAAATATTTTATTCTGGTAAAATCACCAGGTGTTAGCAACAGATTGGATATGGGCGCTGAGAGAGAATGGAGTTGAGGATGACAGTAGGTTGCAAGCCTTGGTCACTGAAAAGATGGCGACACCCTTAGCAGTACTAGGAAAGTTAGGAAGTGGGAATATTATGGGGGAAAGATAATGAGTTCAGTTTTGAACATGTTGAGTTGTGGGACGTTCAGTTTGAGATTTCCAGTGGGTAGTTGGATGTAAGATTGGAGATCAGCAGAGATGTTAGGGCTTTCATGAGGCCCTTCCTTTGTCTTTTCACAGTGAATATTTCAGTATTCAAGGGCAGTGAAGTGGTGCAGTGGATAGAGCACTGGCCTTGGAGTCAGGAGGACTTGGGTTCAAAATCAGCCTCAGACACTTACTAGTTCTGTGACCCTGAGCAAGTCGCTTAACCCTGATTGCCTCCCTCTTATTTCAATATTCAAAACACATGTATATATATTTATGTATATATTCATATATGTACATTGTACACATAGATCCACATATATGTATATACATATGATTATATATTAAACGTTGCAGGAGATAGCAGTTCCTCCATGCTCTCTTTGATGAGATGGCTTCTGTAGTATTGACTTTAATTCTAAATGGTTCTTATTTAGTGGTTTGTGAACTTGGGAATTCACAAAGATCGTCCAGGCATTTGTGCTAAAAATGCTTTAATGATGCCTTATGCAGTAAATAATTACAAACTGTGATGAGTTGTATATTAAATTACACTGAAGAGTCATAAAATATTTTGTTGCTTTTGAGATTCATGGAACAAAATTGTTGGGGACCACTTGTGTAGGCCATGTGTTAAAAGATACAATAATAAAAAGAATTCATGCCAAAGAAAAAAAGAAATAAAATAATCATAATCATAATTGCTAGCATTTATATAGTGTTTAAGGTTGGTAAACTGCTTTACAAATATTGTCTCATTTGATCCTTATAACAGTCCAGAGAAGCAACTGCTATAATTAACCTCATTTAACAGTTTGGGAAACTAAGGCAAACAGCATTTAAGTGACTTGCCCAGGATCACACAACTAGTGCCTCAGGCCAGATCTGAACTCAGTTCATCCTGATTTTTAGGCCCACTACTCTCTCCATTTAGTCACCTAGCAGCCAACATGCAAGCTATCAAGGGGCCTGTAATCATATCCTATGAGAAACAATTGAAAAAAAAATTGTTTGGCTTTGAGAGAGACAATGCCAAAGTTGTATTTGTGTATATGGAGGGGTGGGTACCAAAATGATAGCTGTCTTCAAATAATTGAAGAGACGGTACCTTGCTTTGTGTCACTCTGAAGGATAGAAGATAGACCAGCAAATGGAATATAAAGGAATCCCAATTTCATCTCAGTCTAAGAATGAATTTTTTAACAGAGCTATTGAACAGATTTTCATGGACAATCGTGAGCTCTCTGTCATTAAAAAAATTTAAGCAGAACTTGGGTAACCATCTTTCAGGGACGCCATAGAAAGGGATCCTGAAATGGGTGAGAGATTGGACTAAATGAACTTTGAAGTGCAGTAGAGTAGATAGAACATTGGACCTGCAGTCAGGAATAAAAATAAGTGCTTTACAAAAGTTATCTCTTTGGGGGCAGCTAGGTGGTACTGTGGATAGAGCACTGTGCCTCAGAGTCAGGAGGACCTGAGTCTAAAAATTTGACCTCAGACACTCACTCAAGTCTCTTAACCCTGGTTGTCTTAAAAAAAAAAGTCATTTAATCCTCACAACAATCCTGCAAGGTAGGTGCTGTTATCATCCCTACTTTACAGTTGAGGAAACTGAGGCAAAGAGGTTAAGTGACTTGCCACAGTCACTTAGCTAGTAAGATGGAAAAAAAAATTGAGTTTGAATCCTGTTTCTGTCACGTGCTGATTTAGTGGTCTTGATTTTCTCATCTGTGAAACAGAGACAGGATTAACACATACCTGCCCACACAATGTATGGCCCACAGGTCACTTGTGGCCCACCAAAGGATGTCAGGCGGCCCGTGAGAAATGTACAAAATGTAGAAGAAAGTAAAGATGTAACAAGTGCTTTGTCCGTGCCCCTCTTAACTGTCTTTCCACTAGTCACTATTGTGCCCATCATGTCACTTGGTGGGTGGGTTGCTACTGCACATTCTCTGTCACATGACCCATGGCAACCAACTATCGTCAATCTGTCTCTCCTCTGAGAGAAGTGAGTTCATGATAAATAAAAATCTTAAGTAATAAGTGTAATTAATTGAAAATTCCCTTTTTAAAAATATGGTTTGCTTGCAAAATAGTTCAATGATTAAATTATACTTCTACTGGTAAAGTGAGCTGCTAAAAGCCTATATGCTGGGGCGGCTAGGTGGCACAGTGAATAGCACTGGCCCTGGAGTCAGGAGGACCTGAGTTCAAATCCGGCCTCAGACACTTGACACACTTAGTAGCTATGTGACTTTGGACAAGTCACTTAACCCTCCAGAAAGTTAAAAAAAAAACAAAAACCCTATCTGTAGTCCGAAGAAGTTTAGCCAGTTTTCCTTCTGGCCTCTACCTACTGCCACGTTGTGTAGTTCTGCCTTGAAGGGTTGTTACAAGGTTTAATTGAGATAATAGATTAAAATAACTTTATAAACATTAAAGTTCTATGTCAATGCAAACTGTTATCACCTATTAATTTTATAATCACGTTCCCTTGATTCTAATTGTATGTGGACATTAGTACAGTGTATTAATGGAGCAGAAATCGTCTTGACATTGTGAATCTCTGCTGAAGACAGAGCACCTTCTTCCTTCCAGTTAAGGAAGCAGAGCTCTGCCACTGTTTCCCAAAGGCAGCGTTTGGCTAGCCTCATCTTACAGGTGACAGGAGCCTCAATAACTGTGAGGAAATCCTGGTGGGGAGGGAAGTGTGAAAACCTCTGTGAAGAAGGTGGCTGAGTTTACCATGAGTGCTTAATAAGTGTCAAATAAATATAACCAGGCAGCACCAGGAAAGTGCCTAATATACTGGCTCTAAGTTAGATGCCTTCAGAGCCTGCATTCATGCTTTCAGGTTATTAGCAGGTTGTCACTGATGCTCTGTCATAGACATTGCTAAGCTTGGTTTTTCCCCCAGTAGCTCATCACCAGGGTGCCCACATCACCTCCCAAGGAGATGCACAGATATATTCCCTTGGATCCCTCCTTGGTGCTGCCCTCTGCCTTCCACCAAAGGGACCAGCTCTACAATGGATGCTTATTTGGGACCTCTGCTGTTCTTATGTAGCATTCACAATAAGAGAAAGCAAGTCAAAATTCTCTTCTTCTCCTTAGTCAGAAACCAAATCACATCCTGTAATAATAACCGCATCTATAAAGGATATTTCTCAAGGTTTCCTGGGAGTATATCCTCAGAACACAAAGGAAATAATGTCAGTTTAAATATCAGGTCCTCAAGCAAAATTATACAAAAAGGCCCCTTCTATGTTCACTGGTTCTGGAAACACCCTAGCCATACACATTGTTGAGGGAGGTGCTCCCTTCAGGTACCCAAAGTGGTAACGGGATATGTAGCTTCTAGTCATCTTATGAAAGAGATTGAGACACCACTTTGGAGAGAGCAGTATCTCAAATTAGGTAACTGTGACTGGTAATTGGATTTTTTTTTTTGTTTTGAGACAAGGTCTTTCTATAACACCCAGGCCAGAAGTGCAGTGACCGCTCACATATCCAGTCCCCCTACTGATAGGCACAGGAGCTTTGACCTGCTTTATATTTCTGACCAAGAAGGTTCCTCCCATTGTAGGCAACTTGGTGTTTCCAAAAACCTCACCATATTAGCTTAGTCCAGTGCAGCTAAGAGCTCCGACGCTCAAGAGATCCCCTGACCTTGACTTCTCAATAGCAGAGATTGCAGGTGAACATCATCATGCCCAGAATGTGCCTGGGAATCTGAGGGAATTTAATTTTTAAAATTTTTTTCAAGAAAAATTCTCATGTTTTATTTAGATCTTCAGAGGCCGGGCTCTGGCATGTTCTGATTGTGTAAGTATGACTCTAAGCAGCTCTATACGACTCTAAGTTGCAGGAAAGAGGCTAACATGTTAGTAAAGGGAGTCTCGTTCACTCTCCTCTGGCACCACCCTTTATCAGTGAAATTATCAGTCCACTTCCCTATATCTATTTTTTTCTCAGTGATGCAATATAGTCATGATCTTTCCAATATAGATAATCTAACAGATTTGTGACTTCTTACTTTGTGCCACTGTTGACTACTCATATTGGAGTGGGAGGGCATGAAGGAAAAGCAACATGGTAGGCTGGATACAAGGCTGACTTTGGAATCAGGAAGACACGAGTTAAATTCCTAACTCTGACACATACTGCATGTGGGCAAATGACTTAAATTCTCAGGTTGTTCTCTAAGACCATAAACTACAGAGGAGTTGCTCCTCTGCATCAGTGAAGGAATCTTCCATACCAGGAATTCTCTACACCATTGGGATCCCAGGATTCTTGTCCATCCCTTCCTATAAATCCTTTATAGAGTGTCTACTCAATTCACTGAAGGTCTTCTGAAGTGAGGTGGTACAACTAGGTGATGCCATAGTGCACAGAACTCTGGACCTGGAGTTAGAAAGACCTGAGTATAAATGTGGCCAGACACTTCCTAGCTGAGTGATCCTGGGCAAGTCACTTAGCCTCTATTAATCTTGGTTTCCTAAATTGTAAGACGGAGATAATAATAGCACCTACCTCTCAGGGTTATTTTGAGAATCAAATGAGATGTTTGTAAAGCACTTAGCACAGTGCCTGACACATAGTAGGTAATTAATCATTGTTTCCTTCCTTCTGCTAGGTCTTCTAAAATGTTATTATATATGCATATATTATATTCTATACAACAATACATTGTTATTGCTTGTTTCCTTCCCTCTGCTAGGTTTTAAATATTATATATATATGCATATATTATATACAACAATACATTGTTAATATGTTATATATGTATATATTTAATATATTAGCCATTTTCAGATCATACATTTCTACAATAGTATCCTCTTCTAACAGGAAAATAGACAAGGGGCCAGATGATGCAGTGGAAAGAGCTGTGGACATGGAATCAGAAAGACCTGATTTCAAATCCAGTTTAGACACCTGGGCAAGTCACTCAATCTGTTTGTCTCAGGTTCCTCAATCACAAAGTGGTGATAATAAACACCCTTGACCTCCCAGGGTTGTGGTGAGAATCAAGTGAGATAACAATTGTAAAGTACCGGGCACACAGTCGGTCCTTTGTAAGTGTTACCTCTTATTAGCATTATTTCAAGGGGGAAAAAAAAGTTGTGTAGTGCTATTAAAAAGATGATACTCAAAGCAAATAAAGAGCCCAAATCTTTCTATTTAAAAAAAAAATCCTGTTCTCAAATCTTTCTTTCAGGCCATGATGTAAATTGCTGTTTACCTAAGGCATTACCTTCCCTAAGGGCATTGGAATTTTGATCACTTTAGAAGAAATGAATGAAGCTCTAATAGCACAATTTCTGGGAATCAACCTATATGGGGGCTGGGAACCTGGTGGGAGAAGATGTGTTCTTCTGATATCAGACCATATGGACAATTGCCACCTGCTGAATCTGCTTAGATTGCCAAACCTCTGAGGAATACTTTGCTTTCGGAGGTGCAAAAGGCCTAAGGAAGGCTCATCTTTCCAGCTTCAGCAATTCACTGTTTGCAAATCTTCTCCCTGCCTAAAACCAGCTCTATTCCCTATCCCTCCTCTAATGCCTGCTATGCCCTGAAAACTTGGCACCTTCTTTTCAACTAAAGCCAGGTTTGCAAATATGTCTTGATCATCAAACAACTCATGAGGAATTTGCCGGAACTTGTCATTTTTGCTTAAGTTACACTCATTTTATTCCATAGTGAAAAAGATACTGGCGAGTTCTCCTGGCAAGTTCTGGAAGGTCCTACCTTCTTAGGAAGTGTTTAGGTACAAGTCAGGTGATAGACTGATACGGCCTGGCTTTTCCAATGGATTTCTTGGCTGTAGCCACAGTTAAAGGGGCTGTGACTTATATTTGGTGAAGAAGTTTGGGGGGTCTTCAGATCCAAAATCATCGTTTTAGAGATGAGGAAACTGAGGTCCAGAGAGCTTACTCCCCCAGGGCCACACAACTAAGAATTATTTGAGGCAGGATATGAATGAATGAATGGGCCTGGACCAGAAAGCTCTCCAGTGTGAGAAGGCCTCAGAATCCCACCTTGGCAATTCCACAATAAGAATGTGGACTCCCGAAGAGAAGTGATTGTTTCTTATTTTTATTTGATATTACTAACATCTTGCACGGTGCCTGCCATTGAGTAGACTCAGTAAATACCTGCTGATTGATTGAGCCATTGATTTATCGTTAGTGGGCTGTGAGTGGATTTCATGCAGGCCTCTATTTTGGTTGGGTACATTTGTTCTGGGAAAGGAAAGCTGTACTGATGGAAAGCTGAAAGAACTGGCCCAGGGCTGGGTGAGGAAGTAGAAGTCACTTTGCTATGTAGGATGGAGTTGGTGGTCTACTATGGACAGGAAGCATCTCTCAATTTTGATGCCCTGGGACTAATCCCTCCTCATTCCAGCCTAGTTACTACTCTGAATTGCAGTTTGAGTAGAGGATCAAAAGATGATCCTTTTGATTTTTGTAAGCCAAGACCCTAACCTGGTCTTTAAAATTCAGGTTAGGATCTCAATTGCACTTGTGAAATTGTTTATAGGGATTTTAATATGCACAACCTTATAGTTATTGCAAAATTTCATGAACAGAATTGCAAAGGGGAAAAAAAAATTTAATTCTATGTTTCTTCTCAGATGCCCTGGAAAATAAAGCTTTTATCTATAGCACTTTTGCAGAAATGGAAGCTCAAATAAGTCTCTAAATTTCCAAATGATCTCAAACTAGGAACTACTTTTTTGAATCATGTTTTCAGATGTTATGCTCCAACTGCTTCCACAGATGATTGGAATTCCTCATTTACTGCAGGATGATTCATTGCCTTAAATGCCGTTTTCCTGATAATTAAAAATTATTCCCTCATAAGTGCAAGGAGAAACAGGCCAGCACGGTGTACTAGCTTATGGAAAAGGCATTAAAAAAGGATGCCAAACACAAATAACCTGTTCAGTCTTGCCAAGCTTTTCTTATCTTCTGGGACTGGAAGAAATCCAGATAAGATGCCCAAGAAACAACTGAAGAAGGGTGTCATTCAGAAATGAGTGGGCCAAATTGCTTTATTTAGTATATGAGGTTTTCCTGCCACCAATCAGATGAATTGCCTTTGGTCCATTTTTCTAAGAACACATTAGCAGCTTCAATTCAGGGGAAGAGCCTTCATTTGGGAAAGACTTTTTTTTTTCTTCCAGTTTTTATAATTTCCCTTCCTCTGCTTCTGTAGCAGTACCAAGTCCCCTAGCGGAGACCCAAATACTAGTGCTTGTATTTCCATAGACCGTGTATTTGGGCTGCTTTGAACTTCACCTCCTATAAAATGAATCATAATTTAACACAAATGTTGCATGCATCTCTGTCTGTCTCTCTCTTCTTGAGAAACATCACAGAATAGTAAATAGAGATCTGACCTCGAAGCCAGAAAGATCTAGGGTCAAATATGACCTTGAGCAATCCACTTAACTTCTCAGTGTCCTAAGCAATTCTCTTAAGACTATAAATTGCAGAGTAGGCACTAGCTGCTATTAGCAAAGGGAATTTCCTCTCCTGGGAGGAAATTGCCAAAGAAATTGCACATCCAGTCCATGTGTGAAAGGCCTCCTTCTGAAATAAAGTCCTCTTCTCCAATAGCCTCACACAGATACTACATAGCCAGCCTTACTTGTGAACTTACTTGTGAAAGCTATTCTCTGTGAATGGCTGTGAAAGTGCTTCTCTTTTCAGATAGCGTGAAGTCTTTCTGGTATTTTGAGGCATTTGGTAAATTGCACTTTGGGTGCACTGAGAGGTACATTAGTGGTCTAAAGAAATTCACCAGTCTTCAAAAGATGAGCGATTTCTCCCTAGGGAATAGATTTCCTTTGGATCTGATTAGGGGCAATGACTATCAACCTCATTAACTCAGAATTCTTCCCCATTCATCTTAAACAGACTTTGTTTTGTAACCTTTCATTATATCACATTCTGAACAGTTTAGTTTTGTTGAAGGAATTCCTATTTGAGAGCTTAGAATGTTTTACTTATAAGCATTGAGACTCAGACACCAAAATAGTCATTTAAAAAGCAATTAACAAGCACCTAGTTAGCTGATCTCTCTTCCCTCTCATTCACCTTCCCCAAACATTTCTAGAGGCAAATAGTTCCTTAAACACCAGAGGACTAGGAACATAAGTGTTCTGGGTGCTTAAAAGATTTGAAGCTCTTCTTCACTTTGCACCTTGATTAAGTCTCCAGGAGGAGATTGATTTGGGCTCTATAGACTCTTTCAGACCGGTTTTATCAACCCTCACCTGCTCTTTTGTCATAGTGTGCTATTGTTACGTACTGAGATCATCAGTTCCTCTCCAATTTTACAATGCACTGAGAAGATAAAAGAGTGTGGTCTATCAGCAGCCTTCATTTTTCTCTTCTCCTTTCTTGTCATCTGTTAAAATGCAGTGACATTCCCAGAGAGGGGAATACTTACAGTAGAAACAAGATGACCTATCCATTTCCTTTGTTCTCATATCAGTGATTGAGTTTTCATTTCAATATCATTCAAAGATTTTTACAAACTAATTTTTAAATGATGTGAAAAAATTGTCTGTGGAAGGCAATATTATCCAGAATGTCATCATTGATTTGTTGTTGTTGGAGTTTTTGAATTTTTTTTTTGGTGACTAATGTTTGAATTACTTAGATATCAGTGAAATTTGATACGTATGAATCGTCTGGCTAGCTTTCTCAAATTCTTTACTAACATACTTTCCTCTTTTGATTTCACCCAATTGGTTTCTTCTTACCTCCCTCCCCTTCTTCCTCTCTTCCTTCGAGCTGTTTATAGGGCACCATTGAGGGGAAAAGGACCATTGTCTTCTCTTTCAGGAATCGAACCTTGGTCTTCCAGGACAGATGATACAGCTTGTGTAACAAATGTGGTATCAATTAAGTAGGAATTATAAAACTACCAAAATAATTCTTCAACACAAATGCCTTGCCATATTTAATATGAAGGAGGAAAAAGTCAACAAAGCATAGAACATTGGGGTAGAAAGCAATCTGTAGAGACTTCGAATAAAAATCACTCTTTTCTGTTCTCGTTTGCCATACCATGAGTTGAGTTTTATATTAGTTCCTTACTGACCCCCTTTAAACTGACCTGAACTGCAGACAGACAGAACTAAACAGTTTTTTAAAGGCACTATTTAAGGAATAGTACTTTCCCCTCCAACCATAACTTCACCACCAAAAATGTACACACTCTGTTTACACCCTTTATGATGACATGTCAGGAACGATGAAAAATTACAGTTGTGAATGAAACCATTTATTTCTTGAGTTTCATTTACTTTTTTGTCCTCTTTCTTCTCTTCTTTGAATATATCTTTCCTGCAATGACAATTCTCTATTTTCTTCCTATGTACACCTATTTATCTTGCCACTGCATCTATCGGTGACATAGTCTATATTCTTTTATGTATTTTTCTTTCAATATTTTATTCCTTTTTCATAATACTTTTGTGTATCTGAAGGAAGGGGCTTCAATTACCATTTTTCTTTCATTGTATCTAGTGTTGTCTTCTTTTTTTCCTTGTAGAGTTTGTTCTATTTTTCTATTAGTGGTTTCCAAGACTTTCTAGTCACTTTCTTCTGTTCTTTCTCTGGCACTTCCATCTTGCTGGTTTTCTAATAGCAATTTCTTTTTTTTTAATCCATCCCCATCCCTCTTTCAGTCCTGGACCAGAAACCGTCAGTTATAACCTTAACAGTGGCCTCCACTCAGGAAAGTTGTCAAGTTGATAAATATTGATATCTACCCTACCATTTTCCCACCACTTTTCTGCTAATGCATTTGGCGTGGCATCAATCACCTTCCTGGCTTCTGTGAGCAGCTCGATGTGGGGGACTGGTCCCAATCTGTCACTTATAAGTAATCTGCTCTACAGTTCAAGAAAAGCTTGAGAAGAGAAGAAAATATGGAGGAGAAGTAGAGGACAGAAAAGCAAGAGCAGTCAATCAATTAATAAACATTTATTAAGCACCTAATGTGTGCCAGGCAAGGTGCTAAGTGGTGGGGATACAAATACCAATAAAATAGACAGTGCCTGCCCTCCAGGAACTTACAATCTAATTCAAGGAGCTTGCAGAGAGCCTAGAATGGCTGAGTGGGATGGGAGATGGGGAGGCCAGATAAGACAAGAGAAGAAATCACAATGATTATTTGGAAGGTTGCATATGGAAGGGACCTATGGAAGAACACACATAGTATATAACCCTAGTATCTTCAGTCGTGTTCATAATACAAAGCATTTCCTCTTTGGGTTGTTAACCCTCCTTATCTCCTCTAACAAGGCTCCCCAGGAATGAAGATCTACATAGACCCCTTCACTTATGAGGATCCCAATGAAGCTGTCCGGGAGTTTGCCAAGGAGATCGATGTGTCTTTTGTGAAAATCGAAGAGGTCATTGGAGCAGGTATGAGTCTCTCTCCCTCTCTTTTTCCATCCTCTCTCTCTTATACCTCTTCTCAATTACTCCAAGTGTTCTTAACCACAAAGAGAATCATTATCTAAGGGAATTACGCTGGATTGTGTACAGATATATATCTTGAAGAATTAAATGACTATGATTCATTTGTGAATCTTTGAGACTGTGCTTAGACTGTCCCACTGGTGATTCAATCACAATCTAGAAAATAAATAAGGAATACTAAGAAAGTCGTTAAAACTCAGATGAGGATAGGGAAGAAATGGGTAGGTCAGTGATTTACCTCAAGACAAAATTTGAACTGTTAGGCCAGTGGACTCAGGACCTGGCTCGTCTCATATGCTTCCCCAATGGCCTTCGCCTAAGATTTCCTGCCTCCCCTTTCTCACACAAAGTGCAATTATATTTTGTGACAAATCCAAATGTGGAACTCAGAACACTCTCCCTCACCTTTATTCCTTTCACAAATATTTGTTAGAAAGTGTTACCAGTAAAATGTCCTATCTCACTCTAGGGAATTTTGTCCTATCTAACTGATTGGAAGTATAGAAAATGTAGAATGGCCTGAAATGTTCTTAGGTAATCAGACTGAGCTCCTACACTGTCTATCTTTTCATTTAATCCGAAGAAGTCTGGTTAATTTTGGATACAGGCTCAAACTTCATTTCTGTTGCTTTTCAGTAATCAGTTTTCTTCTGACTGTTCCTATATCTGTGTCCAATGGTGTCTCCTTTGTTTTCTCTTCTTCATTTAATTTTCTTCCATACTCTTTTTCATCTTCTCCTTTTATATTAGTTCTATTCTGCTGAGTTATTTTCCAGGATCCTTGAAAATCTACCCACCTTTATGTCTTTTCCAGATCTAAGACCTACAGACAATTGTCTTTTCCTCATTATTAGCAGAGGCAAATATATGGATTTGCATCTCTTTATACAATTTGTGCACAGGAAACTATTTAATCAAGCTACTACATGGGCAGCAACTCTTTATGTTATCTTACAGAAGAATGTTAGCGACATTACATCCATTGCCTCATTTAATACACTATGAGATCAAACAGCTGCCAGGGAAATTGAAAGTCACATTTGAAAACCTTATTAGACCACCCATTTTCATGCTCTAGGACTCAGACAAGCTTATGATTTTCTTCTTAACGAGTTAAGGCTTCACACTTCCATTGGTACCATACCTGAAGATGTTTGAAATCTCCTTATCATGAAATGTAGTTTTGGTCCCATAAGACCCCTTGGGATTTCTCAGAAGACTGGCCATACTCTGAGCCACATGAGTCTTTACATATCTCCCATTGACTTTCATTAAATATGTTACTGAACCAAGACTTTAACTTCTGTGCAGATAATTTTCTCTATCTCCTTAGACTCTGAAATATTTAAGGAGCAGGCTCTGGAAGGATGGTCTCCTGATAAATTGGATTATAGTGAGACACATAGATTCCCCTTATAAATTTGAAAGACGATGTTGGAAGATAGCTCTCGATTCAGTCCCTTATTTCCCTATATTATTAATTGTTGTTATGACCACTCAGTAATGGCTTTAGTGATTTTAATGTTATTTATTTAATGTGCTCAGTGCAATATGTTGTCAACCTGCATTTCATCACAGAAAGCACACTTAGTTCCTCTGCCTTTGCCGGATGAAGAGTAAAGATCTCTCTCGTTTTATGACCCCATCTGGGAGTTGCAATTTGGGGGTGAGCTCATGAAATGTTAAAGGCCCATAAAGCAACAATTGATGGAACTCCTCCAACTTTCACCTTCAGTTTCTATGCAGCATTTGTGGCCAAGACTAGCAATTCTTGTGTGCTCTGCTCTGATGAGGTCTGAGCCCATAACAGGTGAGAGTCACATGATTTTGGTGGCTTGGGTCTTTAAAAGACCACATGGCATCCAACACAAAAGGCCTCTATAAATTTAGCATTCCCTATTAATAAATTAGTCACTCATCTAACTTAGCAAACATCCCCAAGCCACTTTCCCCAATGATATTTATTCAATTGGTCTAATTTCCCATAGCTCCAAAAGTAAAAAAGGTAAAACTTCTGACTGGAAAACTGCTTTTCCTGATTTTCTTTTCATAATTTTCTTCTCTGTTTTTTCTACTCCTTATGTTTTCCCTTTGCTTCTCTTCTTTCAACTCCACAGTAAAAAAAAAGTTTCCAGTGAAGTTTGTGCAGAAAGATAACAATCGAATAGGTTGAGGAAAAATTGTAGTAAGTGGTGAGGTTCTGTTTTAGTCACCATAGATATTGAAGCTGGGAACAAAACTGGAATGCAGGAAGCCACCAAATCTTCTGGCTCCTAATGGAAAGTGATGTATCATTAGAGCACAACCCTGATGGGGTCAAAGAAAGGTGGGTGCAGTTAGAGGGGATAGAAGACCCACCTGGAGTCAAGAAGACCTGTGCTCTTATTGCAGGATCAAAGGTGAGTCTCCAAGCCTCTGTTTCCCCCAGCCCTCTCTCTGAGACTAGCTAGGGTTGTCCATATACAACAGTAGATCTAATTTTTATACTGGAGATCCTCTACTTCTATGAAATCATAAGTCAAAAGGGAGAAAGAAGAAGAGAGAAGGAGGGGGAAGAGGAAGAAGTGAAGAAGAAGGAGAAGAAGAAGGAGAAGGAGAGGAGGAAGAGGAGGAAAAGAAGAAGGAGGAGGAGGGGAAGCAGGGAGAAAAGGGAGAGAGATAAAGGGAGAGAGAGAAGGTAGACTGTTATATTAACTTTTTTATATTTTATATTAATTTTTATAAAAGTTATTAGAGAAATTAGGTCAGAATACAAATAATTATAACTTAGAGGGTAAGTACTGGACAACGGAGGATTAGGCAAATGAAAAGAGAATTTAACATAATATGAATTACCATTTTAAGAAGACTAGTGATGATCTAATCCCATTTCCAGAAAAGGATAGAAGAAGAGGAAATGAATTAACTGTGTAGCAGGAAAAATTAAGGTTAGATATTAGAAAGAATTCCCATCATTCCTCAGGCCAGTCTTCATTGATTACCCATAGAAAGTTCAAGATAAGTAACAAGCAAAGTCCTTGAAACCAGGATCCTTGCTGGAGAAGACTGAAGTCTCAATTAATCTAATTCCACCATTTACTTACCTGTATAACCTTAGGCAAGTCACTTCATCTCTCTAGTGCCCCCATTTTATAATTTATAATATGGGGAGACTGGGCTCCGTGACCTCTAAGGTCCCTTCCAACTCCAAATTTAAGATCCTCTGGTAAATTATAATACATGACAACATATGATTAACTGCAAAAAGAAAGCATAGAAAATGCAAGAATCTCAGAATTTTAGAGCTGAAAGAGACCTTTGTTCAGTCGTTTTTCAATCTTGTCTGACCTGTTGTGATCCCCTTTGGAGTTTTCCTGGCAGTTTATCATTTCCTTCTCCAGCTCATTTTATAGATGAAGAAACTGAGGCAAACAAGTTTAAGTGACTTGCCCAACATCACACAGCTAGCTAGTAACTGTCTGAAGCTGGATTTGAGTTCAAGAAGATGAGTCTTCCTGACTCTAGCACTGCTACTCTATTCCTTGTGCCTCCTACTGCTCTGGAAGAGACCTTAGAGGTCATCTAGTCCAATATAGCACCCCCTTTCCATTCAGTTTCCATCTGAAGAAACTGAGACCCTAAGATATTCAATGATGTGTCTAGAGTCACCTGACCAGTAAAGCTCCATGGTCTATTGTTTATGATCTTGTCATAGGAAATTTCTTAGTGAGATTCATAGGATTTGGAACCAGAAGGAAGCTTGTCCAAACCTATGATTTTATAGATGAAGAAGCTGAGGACCAGCCAAGTCATGTTACTTGCTTAGTGTCACATTGAACTAGAGTGACAAAGCCATACTTCAAACCTAGGTCTTCTGACTTCTGAGCCAGAGTTGCTTCTGCTCTACTGGATCCTGCCAGAGTCCCATCCCACCCTCTTTTTCTGGGAGAATGATGTCTGCTGTCATTATCAAGAGGTCTTTCATCTCTTTGCTCTGCTTCCTGACAGCTCTTGTCATAGGCTCAACATGGGAGAAATGAAAGCATTGCCCAAGAAATCTGAGTGTAGATGAGGTTCAGCAGTGGAAATCTCTAGGAGGTGATGTCTTCATCATTTATAGAAGAGTGATACAGAGGAAAATCATTGACTCTGTGGGTTTAAATCCTGCCTCTGCCCCCTGATCCCTGTGTGACCTTAGTCAAATGCCCTAAACTCCTTGGGACTGTTTCATTATCTATAAAATTAAGAAGTTGACCTAGATGGTCTGTGAGGTTACATGAAGACCCCATGAACCACCAATGCTGAGTCACTCAAAAACAGCAGTAGAGAAAATGAATGCTGGAGGTGATCCAAGGCATGTGGCAAAAGAAAAGAATCTTAGGTGGTAGGGAGGGCACCATTAAAGTAGCTAAGGCCTGAGCCAAGGTTAGGGATAGAGACAAGTGTAGTTAGAAGAGGGTTCTTCAGAAACCCCAATGTGGTTAAAAAAAAAATAACTCAATATTTGGAATTAGGAAGTCTGCATTTGAATCTGGGCTTTGTTGGCTGTTGCCTATGTGACTGACCTTGGGTAAATCACTTAACCTTTCCTTCTCAGAATTTTGCAAACTTTAAGGCACAGTAGGAACTTTAGCTATTATTATTATTATCTATAAAATGAGAGGGGTGGATTAAATGATCTCAGCTGTCCCTTTTGGCTCTAAATCCTGTGATTGTAAGAACAGAAAAAAGGCTTCTCCTTCAAATATCCCCATTCTATTGATAACTTTACCTTTCTCCCAGTCACTCAGGCTCAAAATCTCATCACTGTCCTGACTTAATTCTGCATCTCAAGGAACAAAAACACAATCCCACATTCCTTCAATCTATTTACAGTGATTATTGATGACATATACACTGGTACATTCACACTAAGAAAAAAAAAGGATAAAAAGACTTTGTAAATTGCTTCATTGCCATGTGAGTTTCATTCTTGCTCTAATACAGTGTAGTGAAGCATTATATGTCACCATACCCCAGGAAACTAGTCTACCCAGAGCCAGAAGCAAGACCTGAGAGGCCTCAAAGGGGCTAAGAGTTAACACTGTCTCCTATACTCAAGAGACCAGTAGGATCTGAACATGGTGCAAACACACCAACTCAGGGTAATGCAGAGCTCTGGCTACAGCTATAATCAATAGCCAAGATGGAAAATACAACGGACAGGATGCTGAATTTGTGCCAGAGAAACTGGGTTTGAATTTCAACTCAGTCATTTATTTCCTGAGGGACCTGGAACAAACTATTTAAATTCTCTGGCCTCAGTTTCCTCGTCTGCAAAATGAGGGAGTTGATGGGCTCTAACATGCCTTCCAGCTCTGAACCTGTGACCTTATGGTAGAGAAGTATGACTGCAAGGGTTGGTAGGATTCCTTTGGTATCAGGAACAATGCAACAAGGGCTAGGGAAAGTGCTGTGAGGAATTCAAGAGACCTGGAGATGGAGACTGGGGAGCAAGAAATACAGAAAAGGTTTCTTAAAAGATATGGCTCCTGCATTTGACCTTGAAGGAAGGGAGGAATTCCACAGCAGAGTTGGGTGAGGAGTCTATTCCAGGTGTGGGGGATAGTGTAAGTAAGACTATACAGGGCAAGGGGAGAATGGAGGAAGGGAAGAAAAGGCAACACAATTTATTAAATACTTACCATGTGTCAGGCACTGGGCAAAGCAAACAACAACAACAACGGCATTTATGTAGTGCTTACTGTGTGCCAGGTATAGTGCTAAGAACTTTACACATATCTTCTCATTGAATCTTTACCACCTCCCTGGAAGTTTGGTTCTGTTATTATCCCCATTCTACCACCGAGGAAACTGAAGTAGACAGAGGTTAAATGACTTGACCAGGATCACACAGCTAGTAGCAAATATCTGAGTTTAGATTTGAACTCAGATCTTCTTTGCTCCAAGCTCTGCACTCTATATACTGTACCACCTATCTGCTGGAGAACAAAGTGGTCCAGTTTGTCTATAAAGAAAAGATTCCTTGGAAAGGAGTATTATGAGTTAACATTGCAAAGGTATGTTAGAGCCAGAAAATGGAAAAGATTGCATACCTGGATCAGAATATACATAGACATACACACACACACATATGTATATATACGTACATACTTTTTCAGTAGGTAATAGGGAGTCATTGATAGTTTGGGAGCAAAAGAATGAGGAGGTATATTAGGAATATTTTGCTAACTGCATAGTGTGAAGGGTAACTTGTGAAGTGGATAGAAGACCAGTTAAGAGGCTAGGTATGAAGGCTCTGAACTAGCTTTTGTGACAGTGAAAGTCAAAATGTCAGAAAAAATATAGATAACACAAAGAGATACAGGTTTTGGCAACTGACTCGTGGAGGATGAAGTAGACAGGCGAGGTAAAAATAGAAATAGCTGAGGTTTTGAGCCTCTGTGAGTAATAGCAGGATAGTTGTGACTTCAACAGAAATGAGAGGCTAAAGAGGAGAGGAAGGTTATAAAAGAGAAAGATGACCATGAGTCTATTTCTGCACATATTGAATATGAGTTGTTGGTGGAGATACCTAGTAAGTGATTGGAAACAGTGACCTTAAGACCTAGTGATTTTGGAGTCTTCTATGAAGAAATGACAACTGAAGCCGTGGGAGTAGATAAAAATGTTAAAAGGAGAGAGGATGTAGAGAGAAAAGGAGAAGGCTACAGATAGAAATAGGAAGGACACACATGCATAAGGAGCTGGAAGATAAAGATTCAGCAAAGACAGAGAAAGTGCAGTTATATAAGTGGAGAACCATGAAACCATGGTACCTTGAAAACCAGCAGAGGAGAGGAAGTATCAAGAACAAGAACAATGTTAATTAGTTGTCTACAATGAATCTGAGAAAGATATCGACTAAAGGAAAAAAAATTCCATTTTATTGGATGATAGGTGATGTCAATGGGGGTGTGGGGTGGGCATGGACACCATACTGCAAAGGGTCAAGAAGCAATTAGGAATGAGGAAGCTGAGACAAGTAAGGCACACCACTCTTCAGCAGTGAGATGGACAAAAGAGACAATAATTTGAGGGAGTAACAGGGTCAAGGGAAGTGTTCATAATTGTCAGAAAAGCTACAAAGAATAAAATGGCCCTTTATACCTTCTGAAAGGAATAACTAGGTATAGGGAATGATGTTAAGGGTATGATACTAAACCATATAAAGTGAATTTGTTTACAACCTAAGCAAATTCCCTAATAGATCATATTAGAATACTGTACTATATACAAATATTTCTTTACTTATTAATCAATATTCGTTAGGATCACCTCTGTTCTCATGTGGATATTGAAGGAAGGACTAGATCCTTGAATGGAGATTTATTCCTTAATTAACTTTTTCTCTTTCCTAATACGTAATGGCTCCATTCCCTAGAACTCTACTTCTTACTTTTCTTGCTTTCAAGTTTTTTTCAGTCACATCTGATTCTTTGTGACCCTATTTGGGGTTTTCTTGGCAAAGATAGAACAGTGGTTAGCCATTTCCTTCTCCAAATCATTTTATAGATGATGAAACTAAGGCAAATAGGATTAAGTGACTTGCCCAGAGTCACTTAACTGGTGACCCAGCTAGTTGGTAAGTGTCTGAGACCAGATTTTAACTCCAGAAGATGTCTTTTTGACTCTAGTTCTGGCACTCCACTGTGCCACCTACCTGCCCCATACCTTTTCTTATGTAATTAACTCCTTACGTACTCCTATATGTTACCATAAGGACAATTCAAGCCCTAGCTGGTTTTTTTTTCTGTTTAATTATGTATACTTGGAGGCATCATGATGTAGTGGCCCGTGACATTGATCTGAAGATCAAGAAGACTTGGGTTGAACTCCCATCTTTAACACATGCTGGCTGTGGGACCCCAGATAAGTCTCTTAACTTCTCAGTATCCCAGCCAACTCTCTAAGATTCTAGGTTGTCAGAGTTTCTCCAGTGAAAGTTCACTATACCAATGAAGTCATAGGTACCTAACCCCATCTATGGTAAGGGGTAGAGAGGCAGTGTCAAAGAAAAAAGTTTAATCCAACATCATGTTGACAAGTATCAATAAATCAATGTTTATTTGGCAACATCAAACATCTAGATGAAACATGAAAGAACCATCCAGTCAACCAGATGTTTCTCATCATCTGGATTTTGCTATCACATCAATGATAACCTAGTTCTGTCTAGAGAGACAATAAAATGTCATGTAAAAAGTGTTGGGTGGGAATCCAGGAAATACGAATTAAAATACTACCTGAGAAACTTACTGGCTGTGTGAACAAGTCACATATCAGAAACTCTTCTTCCTTATCTAAGAAATGGGATCATGGTTATATGCCCTACCTCAAAAAGCTGTTATGAAATACTTAGTTAACCTTGAAGTGCCAAAATGCCCTCCAAATGTGAACTGTTGTTACTGTATGTTCTAGACCCATAATACCTATTTAAATTTTGATTCAAAATCCATGTTTACTTTTTTAAGTGTTTAATTTCTATACAACTACATTTCTACATGACGAGAAACTATGAAACTATACAAGCAAAAAGAAAATTGAGGAAGGGTAGTTTGTGAGCACAAACTGTTACTAGGAGTATAACTAGAAAAATTGTCATTGAATGTGGATTCAGTTTGCATCTAGCCAGCAGTGACAACTGAAAACAGCTGCTAGGAGAGTCAGTCTCTCTCTCTCTCTTTCTCTCTCTCTCTCTCTCTCTCTCTCTCTCTCTCTCTCTCTCTCACCTCACCACACCCTCTCTCTGTCTCTCCCCACACCTGTCTTTCTGTACACCCATATAGACCCCATATATGTTTATATACACACATAAACATATGTACGTGTGTTTGCAGACACATAAATATGTGACTATGCTTCTGTCTATATCTGTGTGTGTGTGTGTGTGTTTGTGTGTGTGTGCACGCATGCTTGTCTATCCATTTGATTGGATAAATTCTTGAGGGGAGGAAATGTGTTCACTTTACTTTGTATTTCAAGTACTTAGCACAGTGTTTGCCTAGCTCATTGTAAGTGCATAGCAAATGCTTGTTGATAGATGAGGAGTGAGGCTCCATTTGCTTTCTTTTTTTCTTTTTTCAGGGGGAACATGAAAGAACTGCTTTCCTTTTTCTTTTCTTTTTTTTTTACTTTTTTAAAAATAGTATTTTTCTTCCCAATCATATGTCAAGACAATTTTTTTAATATTTATTTTTACAAGATTTTGAGATCTAAATCCCTCTCCCTCCCTCCTCGCCCCCTCCCCACAATGGTAGGCAATTTGCTATAGGCTATATCAAATAGTCAGATATCAAATAAAGAGACATGTTACCATGTAAAAATATGTCCATATTAGTCATAGTTGTGAAAGAAAAAATGGATCAAAAGGGGAAAAACACATGAAAAGGGAAAAAAAGTATCCTCCGATCTGCCTGCAGAGTCCATCTGTTTTTTATCTGGTTATGGAGAGTCCTTTGTACTTGTCTTGCAACTGAGTGTGTGTTTCTGAGAAGAGCTGAGTCATTCACAGTCCATCATCACACAATGTTGCTGATTCTGTGTACAATGTTTTCCTGGTTCTCCTCATTTCACTTTGTATCAGTTCATAAAAGTCTTTCCAGGTTCTTCTGAAATCTGCCTGTTTATCATTTCTCATTGCACACTAGCATTCCATTACACTCATGTACCACGGCTTGTTCAGCTGTTCCCCAATGGCTCGCTCTCATTTTCTAATATTTTGCCACCATGAAAGGGACTGCTATTAATATTTTTGCATATGAAGATCCTTTTCCCATTTTTTATGATCCCTTTGGAATATAGATGTAGTAGTGGTATTGCTGGATCAAAAGATATGCATGGTTTGGTTGCCCTTTGGGCTTAAGGAACTGATTTCTAATCTAACCTTTGCCAATAACTCTCTCCTTGACATTGGCCTCAGGGCCTCACTTTCTGGTGGCATTGTGGATGAAATGCTTGACCTAGAGTCAGGAAGACATAAATTCAAATCTGAGTTTAGACACTTATCATGTAACCCTAAGCAAATCATTTAACCTCTCCCTCTCTCAGTGATCCCATCAATAAAATGGGCATGATAATAATATTTGTAAAGTGCTTTGTAAGTCTTAAAACATTATTTAAATGTTTTGTTGTTGAGTCATTTCAGTTGTATCCAAGTCTTTGTGACCTCATTTAGAGCTTTCTTTACAAAGATACTGGCATGGTTTGCCATTTCCTTTTCCAGCTTATTCACAGGTGAGGAAACTGAAGCAAGCAATTTTAAATGACTCACACAGTTAGTAAGTGTCTGGGACCAGATTCAAACTCAGGTCTTCCTGACTCCAGGCCAGGTGCTCTATCCACTGTGCCACCTAGCTACCCATTTAAATGTTAATCATTATTATTAATTTGTTGAACAGGAATAATAATACATATCCATCATTCCTTATAGGGCTATAATGAAGTTAAAATAAGAGACCACATGAATATTTTTTTCGAAGACTTTGAAAAACACTACACAAATTCAAGTTGTGTGTGTGTGTTGAGTATGTGTGTATGTAACACAGAGGTGAAGTAAGTGTGTGATAAATATCATTTCAATTTAATTGAACTGGAAATTTTGTGAAAGTACATGGAGATAGGCAGAGCCAAGATTGCAGAGTAAATCAGGAACTTACTTCAGCTCCTGCTCCAACCACCTCCAATGCCTGTAAAATATGACTCTAAACAAATTTTAGAGCTACAAAACCCACAAAGCGACAGAGAGAAACAAATCTCCTGCTGAAGACAGCCAGTAAGCTGACAGGAAAGGTCTATTGCACCAAGCTGGGAGCTGAGTGCAGTACCATGTAAACTGTGAGCCTCCCAGGCCCAGACCCAAAGGGACAGACTAACTGGAATAGACTTCAGGAGAGTGAATCACTGGCAGCTATGGAAGTTTCCAGACTTCTCAACTCATGAAAGTCAAAGAGAAAGTAAAAGGTCAGTGGGTAACCTGTTGATCCTAGGTGAGAAAAGAACAAGGTCCAGTCCCTGGCCCCAGGGCAGCAGAGGTGACAGTGGCTGCAACTGCTGCTGCTGCTGTTGCTTCTGTCTCCTGGCCTACAGATCATAGGGGGACCAAGTGACTGTCCAGAGGGCATTTGCAGGAATCTCTCTGCTAGCACTGAGGCAGGATTCTCTTGCTTTGCTCTGCTTGGATCTGGGTCGCAGTCTTGGGTGGTGCTCCTGGGGTGAGGAGCACTGCTATGGCAGAGCTTGTAAGACTGTGGAGAGAAAATCCTCCTCACAGTTCTGAGGCAGGTGCATGGAAAAACTCGGACAACAGCTGTGGAAAACTCTAGAAATTTGGAACACAGCACTCTGCACTCTGAAAGCATAGTTCTACCATGGCAAAGAGCTCAAAAGTTAAGAAATTGGCTGGCAAGATAAGCAAACAGAAGAAGCACAATCAGACTATAGAATCCTTTTTGGGGGATAAAGAGGATCAAAACATAGAACCAGAAGAAGACAACAAAGTCAAAACTCTGCAACAAAAGCCTCCAAGAAAAATATGAACTGGTCACAGGCCATGGAGAAGCTCCAGAAGGATTTTGAAAATCAGGTTAGAGAAGTAGAGCAAAATTTGGAAAGAGAAATGAGAATGATGCAAGAAAGTCATGAAAAACAAGTCA
Source organism: Pseudochirops cupreus (assembly GCA_028627135.1). Classification (NCBI taxonomy): domain Eukaryota; kingdom Metazoa; phylum Chordata; class Mammalia; order Diprotodontia; family Pseudocheiridae; genus Pseudochirops; species Pseudochirops cupreus. The sequence continues at coordinate 223,998,094 of CM053582.1, forward strand.
ACAACCTGACTGAACAAAATAACACCTTAAAAAATAGACTAACTTAAGTGTCAAAAGAAGTCCAAAAAGCCAATGAAGAGAAGAATTCTTTCAAAAGTGGAATTGGTCAGATGGAAAAGTAATTTCAAAAACTCACCGAAAAGAATAATTCCTTCAAAATTAGATTGGAGCAAATGGAAGCAAATGACTTGATGAGAAATCAAGATACTATAAAACAGATCCAAACAAATGAAAAAAAAATAGAAGGCAATGTAAAATATCTCATTGGAAAAACCACTGACCTAGAAAATAGATCCCAGTGAGATAATTTAAAAATTATTGGACTACCTGAAAGCCATGATCAAAAAAAGAGCTTAGACATCATCTTTAAATAAATTCTCAAGGAAAATTGCCCCTATATTCTAGAACCAGAGAGCAAAATAAAAATTGAAAGAATTCACTGATCACCTCTTAAGAAAGATCCCAAAAAGAAAACTTCTAGGAATGTTATAGCCAAATTCCAGAGTTCTCAGGTTAAGGAGAAAATATTACAAGCAGTAAGGAAGAAACAATTTGAGTATTGTGGAAACATAATCAGGATAATACAAGATCTAGCAGCTTCTACATTGAGGGATCAATGGGCTTAGAATATGACATTCTGGAGGTAAAAGGAGCTAGGATTAAAACCAAGAATCACCTACCTAGCAAAATTGAATATAATACTTCTGGGGAAAATATGGATGTTCAATGAAATAGAGGATTTATAAGCATTCTTGATGAAAAGACCAGAGCTGAACAGAAAATTTGACATTCAAATACAAGAAGCATAAGAAGGTAAACAGGAAAGAGAAATCATTAGAAACTTATTAAAGATGAACTATTTGTATTCCTACATGGAAAAATGATAATTGTAGCTCATGAGACTTTTCTCAGTATGAGGATAGTTGAAGGGAATATATATGTGTATATGTATATATATATAGATAGATAGATAGATAGATAGATAGATAGACACACATATACATATATATGTATGTATGTATATATATGTATGTATGTATAGAAGGGTATGTGTGTGTGTACATATATATGTGTGTACATTTATACATAGACAGAGGGCACAGGATGAGTTGAATATGAAGGGATGATATCTAAGAAAATAAAATTAAGAGGTGAGAGAGGAATATATTGGGAGAAGGAGAAAGGGAAAGATAGAATAGAGTAAATTATCTCACATAAAAGAGGCAAGAGAAAACTGTTACAATGGAGGGGAAGAGCAGAAAGGTGAAACGGAATGAGTCAACCTTATTTCCACTGGATTTAGCTTAAGGAGGGAATAATGTACACACTCAATTGGGTATTTTACCCTACAGGAAAGTAGGTGGGAAGGGGATAAGAGAGGAGATGACAGAAGGGAGGGCAGATTGAGGGAAAGGGTAGTTAGAAGCAAACACTTTTGAAAAGGGACAGGGTCAAAGGAGAAAATAGAAGAAGTGGGGGGCAGGATAGGACAGAGGGAAATATAATTAGTCTTTCACAATATAACTACCATGGAAACGTTTTGCATAACTACACATGTACAACCTATATTGAATTGCTTATCTTCCCAGTGGAGGGTGAATGAGGAGGGAAAAAGAGAAAGAATCTGGAAATCAAAGTTTTAAAATCAAGTGTTAAAAAATTGTTTTTTACATGCAACTGGGAAATAAGATATATAGACAATGGGGTATAGAAATCCATCTTCTCCTACAAGAAATTTAGGGAGGTATGGGGAAGGATATAAGAGAGAAGAGATTGGGGCAAGGGGTATTCAGTAGGCTCACTATCGTGGGGGTGGGGATAGGGGAAAGGTAGAGAGAAAGTCTGTAACTTAAAATCTTGTGGAAATGAATGCTGAAAACTAAAGATAAATAAATAAATTTATTTTTTAAAAAAGACATAGGGGCGGTGTAAGGGTTGGCAGTCACAAGCAGGAGGGGATGCACATGATCGCCTGTGGGCAGAGTTGAGAAAAGTCTCCTTGCTCATGGGGCGGGACACGATTGGTCCACCTTGGCAGTGATGCCCTTACCTATACGGCAACCTATCACATTGCCAGAACTTGGGTGACGCCTGTACTTGGAGACGCTGTGAGAGGATATAAGGCTAGCTTCTTCCGGTAGCTCTCTCTCTTGCTCTTGCTCTCTCGTGGTGTGCTCGTGGCGTGTGGTGAGTCCCTGTATGACATAGGCTTAGGGATGTAGTTGTACAATAAAGTCAGCCTTCGCTATAATTGTGTCCTGGGTGTTCTGTGGTG
>CM053582.1:224000868-224081674 GCA_028627135.1 Pseudochirops cupreus
ACGATGGAGAGGAAGAACAGGAAGGTAAAATGGAAAAGGTCAACCTTACTCTCATTGAACTTGGCTTAGGGAAGGAACAACATAAACTCTAAACTGGGTATCTTACCACACAGGAGAGTAGGGGGGATGGGGATGAGAGGTGGGATGATGGAGGGGAGGGCAGGGTTGGGGGGAGGGTTGATAGAAGTACACACTACTATAAAGGGACAGGATCAGGGTAGAGAACAGAATGGAGGGGGATAGGAAGGAGGGACATATAATCAGTCTCTCACAATATGCCCACTGTGGAGAGGTTCTGCATAATTACACATGTACAGCCTGTATTTAATTACTTGTCCTTCCAGTGGGGGTGTGTGATGAGGGAGGAAGGGAAAGAATCTAGAATTTAAAGTTCTATAATCAAATGTCAAAAATATATATTTGTGTATATATGTGTATATATATATGTATATATATATATATATATACACAAATATTATTATTATTATTATTAACTACATCCAACTGGGAATTAAGATACACAGGCATCGTGGTAGGGAGAGCAGATTGGGGGAGAGGTTATACAGTGGGATTGATGTTTTGAGGTGTTGGGTAGGGGAAAGATGGGGAGAAAATTTGTAACTCAAAATCTCATGGAAATGAATCATGTAAACAAGAAAATAGATTAATTAATAAATTTAAAAACAACAAAAAAATAAAGCTATAAGGGACTTCAGAGATCAAAAAAAAATTTTTTTTAAAGACATAAAGATAGATCATGGCTAAGTCAATCACACCAAACAACGAGATGGTTCCTAAAGGTAGAATGATCTACCATGGCAGATAGTGAGCTCCTTATCACTATAGCTATGTATCGTTACTTGTTAGGAATTTGAGGAAGGAGGCTCCTTTTCAGGTAAGAATTGGACTAGATCGTTTCTGTCATCCCTTACAACTCTCAGATTTGATGATTCTAATGAATTAAGAAAGTATTTTGGGAGGAGCTAAAATCTACAGGGAGTGACTCCAGCTGAGTGGGTATGAAAAATGTCACATGAAAAGCAATTTCTTAGCCTGGAATACCCATAAATCACACTATTGAGCAACTATCAGAGTTTTAGATACCAAACTGTTGGGAAGTCCGAAAGAGGTGTGCCAGTAAGGACTTGTCTTTAAGATAGGATTTAGAGTAACAGAAATTTTTTTTTCTAATCAATCAAATCTGGAGATAAAAACCAGGGTTGGATGAATTAATTAGATATTGAGAATGATAGATTATTCTGATTGCTATTAATATGTGATTGAAATAAATCTAGTGAGAAAGGCAACAATTTATTTTTATTTTTTTGCTTTTTGGAGGGGGGAAGGCAGGGTATTAGGGTTAAGTGACTTGCCCAAGGTCACATGGCTAGTAAATGCTAAGTGTCTGAGGCCAGATTTGAACTCAGGTAATTCTGGACTCCAGGGTTGGTGCTCTATTCACTGTGCCACCTAGCTGCCCCAAAATGTAACAATTTATAATGAAGTTCCTAAAAGTGCATTTTCTAGATATTATCTTAAAACCAAATTTTGCTAATTTTAGATTCTATCTATCTATCTGTTTCTCTCTCTATTTTTTATTAGAGTTTTCAAGCTTGGCATCAGGATCTTAGAAAGCAAGTACCTGTTAATTCAGATTAGGAGAAGGGGTACTTCCTGTCACTTGGTTGAGGTGTACCCTAATTACAGGAAAACTACATAAGGAGTGGGGAGTTCAGCCTTTTTAATGGTGATCTTGCACACTTAAAGTTATAAAGGGAGACAAATGTCCCACCATGTGCTAGATTGTAAGTTTATTAGAGGCAGAGATCTTGATGTTCTGTTTAATTATAGTAAGGACAATGTCTTGAGTCATTTTCTTGGTCACTTGTGCTAAATGCTCTGGGAATGGAAAGAGGCAAGTCATTAGAGACTGGGATGGATATTTTTACAGACTTTTTCGCTGATCAGTAAGTTGTTTTCCAGTCATGATGTATTTGCAAATGACTCCCATATAACAACTCCATTGATCATTTAAGGAACTTAATTTTAAATGAAAGTTTGGCCATGGCAGTGTTACCACCATTGATGACAACTGGGCTTAAAAATCCACATTGGACAGGTGTGCTTAATATAAAGAAATCGCAGTACATGGAAATTCCAACTGATGAGATATAAATTAAATGCTGATTATATAGGGTACCCCAAAAAGTTCATTTTTAAGCTATGAAAGTGGAAAACTTTCAGGATACCTTGCATTTAAATAATAAAAGGATACAGTCTCTTAGATTCAAGTGTACCCCAAAGCGGGAATTAGATGTATATACCACCATGGCCAGGCTTTTTCCGGGTCAGTGTATTATTAGGGGTAGTTAGGTGACACGGTGAATAGAGTGCTAGCCTAGAAATTAGGGAGACCTTAATTCACATCTTGCCTGACACAGTATCACTGTGACCCTGGTCAAGTCATTTAACCTCTGTTTGTCTCAGTTTCCTCACCTAAAAAGTGGGAGTAATAATAGTACCTGTCTCACAGGGTTATTGTGAGGATCAAATGAGATATTTGTTAAAATGTTCGGCACAGTACCTGATACATGGTACATTGTATGTAAAATAGTGTTAGCTATTATTATCATTACTTATATTAGGTGGATAGGTAACTGTCTTGGGAGCTAGATCGAAGTCCTTTCAGTCACAAGGTTATTCATTCCACAGTTGAAGAAAAATGCTGAAAAATTGGAAAGCATCTCTAGAGGATAAGCAGCACAGCTAGGAAAAGAAGAGGCTTGGTTCTATGCCCTATGGAGATCAATTGAAAGAACCAGGGATAATTTAGCCCAAAGAAGAAAAGACTCAGGGGACTCATGGCAGCTTTTTTCAAGTACTTGAGGGGCTGTCATGTGAAAGAGGGATTAGAGTTTCAGAGAATAGAACCAGGGGCAATGGGCCAAAAGAGCAATGAGGCAAATTTGTGCTGATGTCATGAAAACTTCCTAACAATTAGAAATATTCATATATGGAATAGGCTACCTCCAAGGTAATGAGTTCTCCTTGGTTAACATTCTTTTAACAAAGACTGGATGACCACTTGCCAGAACTGTTATGGTGGGGATTTGGTTTTTTTGGCTCTGAGTTGGACTAGATGGTCTCTGAGGTCCAGTTTTAAAATTCTGTGATTCTCTTATTCTCCTGGAGCTGAGAACTTTGCAGCTGGGATTATGACAGAGACCCTGATGATGACAATGACAATGAAGAAGAAGAAGAAGAAGAAGAAGAAGAAGAAGAAGAAGAAGAAGAAGAAGAGGAGGAGGAGGAGGAGGAGGAGGAGAAGGAAGAGGAGGAGGAGAACAAATACTTCAAATTATAGAATCAATTTTTAAAAGAACTAAACAGATCACAATGGTAGATAATAAATAAGAAAATTAAAATTGATAAGAATAAACTAAAATCCTGAACTTGGATTTTTAAAAATAGAGTGTTGATGTATATGGAAAGGAAAGCTTATAAAGCATTTTATGTGGGGGGGGAAAAACCTTGGAGTTTTGTTTGACTAAAAACTCAGTATGAGTTGATGAGGTAACTGAGCTGCAATTTTTTTTAACGTCCATGCGATCTTAGTAGCCAACAGAATTTAAACTCTTTGAGCGAAGGGATTATTTCATTAAAAAAATCCCATCTCAAGCACCTAGCACATCCTTCTGTTTGTCATATGAGGAAATGTCAAAGAAAGTGGGGTTGTTTAACCTAGATAAGAAATATTTGGGGACTGAAATGACAGCTATCTCTGAGAGTTTGAAGAGCTATCATGTGGAAGAGAGGATCCAGATTTTTTTGGTCTGTGTAATTCAAAAGGACAAAACAAGAAATGGGACATTTACTTGGGAGAGGGTAGTATTTTAATATAAAAAAGAACTTTTTAATGATTGGAGCTAACTAAAAATAGAGTAAATGAAGTAGAATGAGTTCTCTATCACTGTTAAAAAATGTTTCAGAGGAGATTACAGCACTAGGTAGTCTGAATGGTCTCTACGGTTTTTGTTGTTGTTTTGTTTTTGTTATGTTGTTGTTACTTTCTCCAGTTCTAAAATTCTATGACTCATTACCCAAAATAGTGGTACAGATGACAAGTGTGATTAGATTTCACAGTATCATTTGATACTTTTCTAACAAATATTTTCAATCACTGCTTAATTGAATTATCATTTTATCCAAGCTTGAGTATCATTAACTTACCTTGAGTTTTTTGGGAAGTCAAAACCTTCTTGGGCATATGTACATATAATCCTTGCATGCAGTTTATTTCCTTCCAACCTGTGATTTTCCTTCTAGTAAGAGACCTGATAACTTTCCATTTAATAAAGGAGAGCTGGTGTCTTCCCAAAATTATGATAAGTTACATAACTGCTAAGAGTTAAGGAGAGAACAAAAGAAGTAATAGAACACATCCCTATGTCTGACTTTATAGTACTCAGTTATTATCTTTTTCTCATCAGAATAAGGTTTTTCTCCACTAATCTATCCCTCTGAAAAGCAGCACTTTGACTTTTGAAGCTAGAGCTGTTAATAATTTTATATTGAATGGTCATTTAACTGTTATCACACATAAAATCAAGTACAAAACTGCTCTCTGCAGTTACAAAGTAGGCAAACATAACACAGTGCTTTGAAACATTCAAACAGAGCACAGCATCAGCTTTAAGCAGAAACAAAGTGTTGGTTTTTCCTGTGACTGATGTCACTGCAATTATGTTGAATCCCTTTCAGTCTACTGCTTGGATATTGCTCAGTATCATTTATTAAATGGGCTACAATACCTGAAATAATAGCAATAATCCTGTACAGTCCTGGTTCAATCTCTGCTAAGAATGAACCATAGTACCAATCAAAAGGAAAGTGATTGTTACATTCCTGTTATTCAATTGGAATGCAAATCAGAAAGCAAATGGGTTAAAATTACTATTTTGAAATTGCATTTGGTTACAGGAACTGTTTATAATAGCAGAGGTAGGGAATTTATTTCAGTTTTTCTTCTGTATGTTTAATAGGAACAAATGAAAGATATGATATTGTACTTTTAATGAGTATTTTGATCTTTGTCACCTTAATCTAAATTCTACTTAGAATCTTATAATTCTTGGTAAGCTACCTTTCCTTGTCCTCCAAAAGACTGAAAAGGAAGAGGATGGTAACTGAGTTCTTGCCATTGCAGGAGAATTTGGAGAAGTATACAAAGGACGTCTGAAATTGCCAGGAAAGAGGGAGATCTATGTGGCCATCAAGACGCTGAAGGCAGGGTACTCAGAGAAGCAGCGCCGGGACTTCCTGAGCGAGGCCAGCATCATGGGGCAGTTTGACCATCCAAATATCATCCGCCTGGAAGGGGTGGTGACCAAGAGCCGTCCTGTTATGATCATCACAGAATTTATGGAGAATGGAGCCCTGGACTCCTTCCTCAGGGTAAGATTAAGCCTAGTGTCTGTTCTGGCAAAGATAGAGGCAACTGGGGTAAAGCACTAATAATCATATGGAAAACAGATATACTCTAGAGGCAGCCTTGTTGTAAGACTAAGAATAAGAACAATGATGAAGTTTTACAAAATGGTTTAAAAATATTCTCTGTTTTGATCTTTATAACAATCCTAAGAGGTAGGTGCTATTATCTTTGTTTTACAGATGAGGAAACTGAGCCTAAGGGTGGTTAAAGTGATTTGCCCAGGGTCACATAGCTAGTCACACAGAGACACACAGTATCTGAAGCAGGATTTGAACTCCTGCACCACCTAACAACATAGTTGTCTTTTTTTCACCTAAGGGAAAGGTCCAATGGGCAGTGAAAGAAGATCCATGGACAGGATAGCAAGGCCTAGGCAAAATAAAATGAACTAAATTTGAAGGAAAGTAAAGGAGAAAAACAGAATGTCTAAACACACACAGCCCTCTTTAAGATAATGCAGCTTTGATTGAGGGATTAAAGAATCCATTTTCCAAATGTTCCCCACAGGAAATGTAGGAAATTCCACCAAGACTTCTAAATTGTGTCCACTGACTTTATACTCAACACTATTTGCAGACTTGTTCTCTGGCAGCTTAGTAAGCTACCATGAGAAGTTCACCCATCCCCCAGAGCAACTCCAGGATAGCAGATAGGTAGTATCAGAATAGGTTGTCATTGGTGGCATAAATCATGATCTATGCTGCACAGTCATTCTTGGATATAGATAACAGTGGATAGAGAGTTCAGCCACTTAATAGCTGTGTGACCATGAGCAAGTCTCTTAAGAACCATGAACCTGTTTCCTCATCTGTAAAATGGGGATAAGACAAGTGCTTTGGTATACACCTATAATTTATGTTACTGAAGAAGGCTTGAGGCTGGTGGATCACTTGAGCTCTGGAGTTCTGAGCTGCAGTAGGGCTAAAACTGAAATAAGAATGGTCCCAGTTTGGTGAGCTCCCTGAAGCAGGAGGTCACCAGACTGCTGAAGGAGGAAGAAACTGGTTGGTCCAAGTCAGAAAAAGAGGGGGTTAAATAAACAAAACAAAACAAAAATTTAAAAAAAAATAAGTTAAACACTGTTCCCTTCTCTGGAGTATTGTCTCCCTTTCTAAAGTACCATGTCAATTTCTGTCATAAGGAGAGAAGTCTCAGAAAAAAAGAGGAATGAAGGAAGAGAGAGACAGAGAGAGGGGGGGGAGAGAGAGAGAGACAGAGAGAGACAGAGAGAGGAAGAGAGAGAGAGAGAGAGAGAGAGAGAGAGGGAGGGAAAGAGAGAGAGAGAGAGACAGAGAGACAGAGACAGAGAGAGACAGAGACAGAGAGAGACAGAGACAGAGAGACAGAGAGAGAGACAGAGAGAGAGAGACAGAGAGAGAGAGAGAGACAGAGAGAAACAGAGAGGGAGGGAGGGAGGGAGTGGAAGGAAGGAAGGAAGAAAGATGTGGATAATAACAAGACCTATCTCAGAAGGTTTTTGTGAGAACCAAACGAGGTAATAGAGCTGTTTGCAAATTTTAAAATGCTATAAGTTTAGCTCTAATGATTGCGATTATTATTGTTGCTGTTGTTGTTTAATATCATCCTATATGTCCACAAAATACTTTACACATGATCTCATTTGTTTTTTATGACAATCATCTGAGAAAGGTCGTTACAGATATTAACTCCACCCTCACAGATCTGGAAACCAACTCAAAGGGATTTCATGACTCCTCCCCTCTGCCTTTTGGAATCTCTAATCCCCTCAAGACTCAGTTAAAGTGGGTCTCACCTTCTCTAATGTCCCAAGTTACTACAAATGCCCCATCCCTAATTCCATCGTGTCTGTTGTTTACATACTTAGAAATATGAACATTGTCTCCACCAACTGGGTATAAATACTCTAAGGAAAGAGATTGCTTCATTTATAGCATCGAATTTTCAGCCCCTAACTCAGTGGCTTGCCCACAGCTGGCACTTAAGACAGGTGTTGTTATTAATTATTATGTACATTATTATATTAAAATTAATAATAATGTTATTAAATTATTATTGAGGCAGGTAGGTGGCTCTGGAGTGAGGAGGACCTGAGTTCAAATTCAATCTCAGGCATTTACTAGCTATGTGACCTTGGGCAAGTCATTTAATCCTGATTGCCTCCAAAAACAAAACAAAACAAAAATAAACCTAAGACATGCTCATTAATTGACTTACTGCTTTAACAGCAGAGCAAAGCAAAGTCTTCTAATTCTAAGTCTAACATTCCTTCTTTTGTATCACAAAAGAGTTCCTGTTGGGATGTGATTCCACGACATGGGAATGCTAACAATTGTGTAGGTCTAAATCAGAAACCCTGCAAATGGCTAAGAATGGCTCTATGTGGATGACTGTGTCCCTGAAGCAGGGGTATGTATGCTTGAAACAGTTCCCACCAGGACACAGGAGCTGATTGTTACTTTTCCATTATTAGCTTTCTGACCCTGGAATTTGACAACTACTACAAATCAGAACTTGACTGACTGTTTGTGGATTGTCTAGACTTAAGAAAGTATTAGTAATGCAGATTAAACTTAAAAGTTAATTTCAAAGTAAACAGAGTGGGTGCAATTCTCTTCAGGGTTGAAAGACCATTATTCCTCAAAGCATCTGAAACTCGGTGGAATAACCATGGTGTCTGACAACCTGTGGTTTGATAGATGTTCTTGTACAAGATTCCATCTCCCACCTCCGTGGATTTGTTTGCAGTGCATTCCCTTTTCTCCTCCACCCTGGAGAATCCCTTGCTCTCTTCAGAACAGAAGTGGGACATCACCTCTTTTCCTGACACCCACCCCCAACTCCGGTTATCACTCGCCCTCTTAAAATTACTTTGTATCATTTGTATGTACTTGGATGCAGTTTATGTTCTCACCTTGATAGAAGTTAAGCTCCTTGAGGACAAAGTCTGGCTCGTTTTTTCCCCTGGTACCTAGCATAATGCCTTGTATATGATAGATTAATTTTCTGTTGGTTGAATTAAGTTGAATTGTGGCTGGCACACCTAACCAGTCTTAGGAATAATGATGTCCTGAATTGGAGCCAGGCAATCGACTGACACTGAACCAATCCTCATTGCTATGCAAGTCCACTGGACTGGGCATGTGTAGAGAATGGACAACAGCAGAATCCCCAAGTAGCTGCTCTGTGGATAGCTGAAGGTTAGAAGAAGAGAACATTCTAAGGACATATCTAGGGACATCCTTTCACTTCCAACAAAGTGACACCACTGTGACCTGCTGGAAAATATGAGCAGCCTACAAGTTGGCCTGCATCACAGCTATGAGGAATGGGAGAGATTTTTGGGGAGCAAACACTTCAGGATGATTGTAAGTTCACCACAGCAGTCACAAATAACAAAACAAAAACAGATAACCCCACCACCAACAACCACTGTAGCTACGAATCAAAGTATAATCTCCCGCTAGGAATCTTATGGGCCGCCTCCCTTGCCTCAGCTACCTCCACACGCATAGTAGGCAGTTTGGTTCAGACATGCAGTACATGGGTGAAACAGGTCTTTCTGTACATTGCTTAGTAACTTGGACTTGAGTAAATGATATTCATTTCTGCTCTGGTATGTAATGAAGGTAGTATATAAAAGCACATCTAAGGACCTCCCTATATTGTTTCTTTAGTGAATAGAAGGCAATTTGGGGAGACAAAGTATTCTTGGAAATGGTTTTATGACACCTGCCCTAATCAATTACATTTGGTTGGGATTTTATTATGCTTTTCTAGAAAACATGAACATGAACTGGAGACTACCAAACAAATCCCCCTACAAGGGGCATGTGTCAGAGAATCATTCTCTAAGGCCAGAAAAAAAGCAAAAACAAAACAATGTTCACTTTAGGCTCCGGGACAGGGAGATATTTTTAACAGATTTTTTTCCCTTTATGTAAAAGGGAGGCCCAATTTATAATACTGGGAGATCCAACAGCAAGATGGAAGCAGAGAAAAACAGAGGGCAAAGTACTTTAAGGAAAGAAAAGAGCGAGAAAGAGGGAAAATGCTAAACAAATTAAGAAAGAAGTAGGATATTTCTCACTTTTTCTTTCCAAATCATGAAGGTAAGTAATCTGTAAATGCAATTTCAGTCTTTATACCAAACCCCGGAGTATACCAACATTAATTGATATATCTAGGGCTTGATAAAATTGAAAAGTAGGTCATCAGTTCAGTTCTATGGGGCCTGTCTTTTGAGGAGAAGGATAAATTTGGGATCACATTTCAGAGCAAAATGAAAAAGGGTTAGTTCTTCAGTTACATATCTTCTTTTTAGCTCCTGAATTTCTCTTAAATTTATTTTTATTGAGAGGTAGCACTGGCTTTAGGTCCAACTCAGCTTTCTGGGATCCCTATATACCCAATTATCCATTCAACATATCAGTAATAATCCTTCTCCTTTTCCTCTTTTTTTTGGGGGGAGGGCACTCACATTTATTCTTATATTCTAGCGGGATTACATAAACAAAATTTTTTGACTGTACATTAAAATAGTTCATTTCGTTTTCCTAAAATATCCATGCTTGGATGATGTAGAGAATAAATGCATATTTACATTTACTTTCTGATGGCTTTTAATATGGTATCCCTTCCCTAATCATAGGACCAATCTTCAAATATTCTTGAGCAATGGCCCAAAGAAACTTAGCAGATGCCATGGTATTTTGATGAGCAACATCTCTGTCTCATTGTCAATTGATGTCCCATATTCAAAGAGAGGTAGGACAGAATGGACCTTTATGAATTATCCAGTCAAGATAAAATGGAGAGATCCTCACAGTGAGCCAAGATACCTCATTCTCATGTGGGAGAAAATCCACTGAATGGAATATCATAAAAACTCTACTCTTCCACTTACTATAACTAGCTGTATTTCCTGGGGCAAGTCATAATTTCTAAGGACCTCGTTTTCTTTATCTATACAAGGTTGAAGTTTGATTAGATGGTATCTAAGCCTCTTCCAACTCTAATATTTCATGGTGCTTTTTCTGTAAACAAATTAAAATGAGTTTCATGTTTCCAAATGTATTTGAATGAGGATCTAAAAAATCTGAATAATTTCTCACTAGGATAGGATCAGAAAATAATTACAATCCAAGTGTAGAATAGTGATTTCAGTTTAAAACTGAACAGTTTAAAAACTGTTAACTGTAGGGAAGAAAATTCAGATTGCTCATTGCTCAGATCAATCCATCCATCCATCCATCCATCTATCCATCCATCCATCCATCCAAGTATTTATTGACATTATTAAGTTAGCTATTCCAGATCCTTTCCCAAAGTAAAATGCAGGAAGGTAATCATCCATTCAACTGAATTTCAAATAATTTTTTTTCTGGGTTACTTATCTTTTTTTTTTTAACCAAGGTTAGTAATTTGGAAAGTTTGTTATACATTAGTAAAATCAACATGTGACAGTAAATAAATTTGTTTTTGTTGTAGGTATGTCATCTCCCCAAATAAAGTATCAAATGCAGAAGGGCATGATGACATCACATCTTTCTTTAATAACCCTAGTAGTGCCTAAAGTAGTGTTCCAACAAATATATTCCTGCTACTTCATTCTTTATGGATTGACACAAGAGCCAGAATCTCATGGACATACATACGGGCCCTCACTTCACACAACTCTGAATGGCCTGACACAGGAAGGTTATAGATTCCAATCTGCTAAGGTCAGGATATACTTTCATCTCAGGAAAGACGAACCATGAGGGCTTTGAGGTCAGGGCTTCACTTGAGAATGTCTCATCAATTCCATTTTGACAGGCCTCTCGGGGGAATTCTTCTAATAAACCTGTGCCTTCTTTGCCACAGAGTTCCTTGCAACTTCAGGGTCACTCTTGTATGTCCTCAGTCCATCTCATCTTGCGTCTGAAGCAATACGAAGAAGTGCTTTTCTGTTTGACAGTCTAACCTTTGCTGGCCCTAGGAACCATATGAGAAACTGATTTTAATTTGAAAAAAGAAAGAAAATAGAAAGCAATTCTCCAAAGATTCAAGAACTCTTATCCCAGTATAAAGTAGTTAGAAGCAGAGACATGGCAAACATGGTTGGATATGTTTGCAAAAATGGACCATTACAAAGCTGTTAAAATTAAAAAAAAAATTTAAATCCCCCAAAAGTTCGCAAAAAGCAATTCCCTGGGTCATTTCAACCATATGTTGTCTGCTGTCACAGAAAGCAAGGGAAACACTGAATCAGAACCAGTCATTCATTCAAATATTCAGTATTAAGTGGCTACTATACAAAGTGCTACAACAGAGAAGAAAAGGTGGCTGCCCTTAAGGACTTTACAACTGAATGAGAGGAGGGAGTAAACTATACAAATCAATATAATGCATTGTAGAATATGATAATTACAAAAAGAAGAATAGAGGACACTATGAGAGCTAATGAGAGACGTTGCTTCCAGATGGGTAAGCTTGAGGCTGAAGTAGGAAATTCATTTTTATCATATGTGGAAGCTTTGAAAAATCAGACTTTCTGGTTCATTTTTCATCCAATTGGATGGCAACTTCCTCCATCTTTTTACAATGAAGAGACAATTAAAAATATGGACTAGTTGAAGATATGTGGCATAAATCCAGGTTGAAAAAGAATGTCCTTAAAATTTGCATAGGGAAAAAAAATCTGAACAGAAGGGATGAGGATGCACCAATAAGTAGTAATCCAATATCTTTACATTTATAGAATATATTCTGAAACAAAAGATTTTCAAATTCATCATTTTATTGGCCCTTATAAATTTTTTAATTTAAAAAATGTTAACTGACACTGATGTAATATTTTGTTGTTGTTGTTTAGTATGTCTGAATCTTTGTGACCCGATTTGGGGTTTTCTGGGCAAAGATACTAGAGGGGCTTGCCATTTCCTTCTCTAGCTCACTTGACAGATGAGGAAACTAAGGCAAACAGGAATAAGTGACCTGCCCAGGGTCATACTGCTAATAAGTGTCTAAGGTTGGATTTGAACTCAAGACTTCCTGACTCCAGGCTCAATGCTCTCTCCACTGTACTACCTGGCTGTCCAATAATATATGTGTATGTATATATATATATATATATATATATATATATATATATATATATATATATATATGTATGTATGTATGTGTATATATATATATATGTATGTATATGTATGTATGTATGTATGTATGTATCCACACCTAATTCATCCTTTTAAATTTAAGGTATCTAAGTATTAGTATCTGGGCCTATTATTTCATTGGTATTGGGAATTCCTGAGTAGGAAAACTTCCTTCACCAATAGAGACAAGTATATTTTCTGCAATTTACAGTCTTAGAGAGCTTCTCGAGGCACTGAGAGTATAAGCAACTTTCCCAAGTCTGTGCAGTCAGCAGATTTTAGAGGCAGGAGGACTTACCTTTACCTACTATACCATTCAAGGTAAATATTATTCTTCTCTTTTTTACACCTGAGGAAAATGAGGCAAAGTAGTAAAGGAATGTACCTCTGGTCACATAATCAATGACAGAACTAGGACCAGAATTCAAATTTCCTGATTCCCATAAGATCCTATCACTGACTGGATTCTGCTGCTATCTTGTAGCATGACCATGAGGAGAAGATGAGAATCATGATGGTGGCATTCATGGGGTGAGGGTGAGGTGGGGGTAAGAATAGAGGCTATATTTCTGTTTATTTACCTTATCCACTGACCACTGTGTAAAGAGCAGGGTACAAGAGGCTGTGGGGAGATGTAACACAAATGGAAATCAAAGTCCCTGTGCTTAAAATCTCCCCCTGTACCAATCCTTCCTCTATTTAGTTGTCAAATGGATATTCTTAAAGCACACATCTAACCATGTCACCTGCCTACTCAATAAACTCTAGCAGCTCTCAATCACATTTATGGTCAAATACAAAATCTATTTTTTATTCCAAGTCCTTCCTAACCTAGCCTCTACTTCCAGTCTTCTTACACCCTATGCCCTACCCCCATGTATTCTGAGATCCAGTGACACCAGTCTTCTTGGTGTTCCACTACCTCTCTACTCTGGGCATTTGCTCTGGTTGAAGGGCTGACCCTACTCATCTTCCCCTCCTGGCTTCTTTCAGATCCTAGCTAAAATCCTACCTTCTTCAGGAAGCTTTTACTGATTTCCTTTAATGCTAGAGCTCTCCCTCTTTTGATTATTTCCAGTTTTTCCTGCATATATCTTGCTTATATGTTGTTGTTTGCATGCTGCTACCACCATTAGTCTGTGAGCTCCTTGAGGGCAAGGACTGTTATATTTTGTTTGTTTTTGCCTTTCTTTGAATCCCCAGGTTACACAGTCATGCTTAATAAATATCTATTGACTAACTTTCTAAAAAGCATACACTGTAATAAGAATAAATAATAGACACATAAAAAGAAAGACAAACTGATCTATGTAACAGTGAAAAAGTCGGGAGCTTTGGAGTGAGAACACCAGGACTCAAATCCTTACTATATTACTTGGCATCTGTGTGATGTCAAGCAAATTATTTATCCCCTCCACTCCTCTCTTTCCTTGTTTGAAAAATGAAGAGCTGTTACTAAATGATCTCTCAGGTTCTTTAGCTCTAAGTTGATAATCCATCGATATAATATCACTGAGAGGGACCAAGTCCATAATCACTAAGTGACACATCTTGGCTGGGTCATATTAGCCAAGGATGACATGGTGGGGTAAGAGGGACTTTGGTTTGAAGAGCAGAATATTACAGATAAACACAACAACACGAGAGGAGTCTTGAAGAAAGGAATGAACAAATTATATCAAGGGGACAGTTAATGAGAACAGCATGAGGGAAGTCTTGAAGAAAAGGATGAACAAATTATATGAAGGAGACAGTTAATGGGGGGCAGCATTGGATTGTGGGATGTGTGTTGGATCTGGATTCAAGAGAGAAACTGGATGCACAGTCTTCTTCTGCCACTTAACTGGGTAAGTCAATTTGTCTCTTAGCCTCAATTTTCTCGTCTTCAGAATGGAGCTAATAATATGCACTTGTTGCTGTTATAAGGATCAAATGAGATAATTTTTATCTACCTCATGGAACTCTATAAATATCACCTATTTCCTTGGCTTTCGGGGAGAGTCTGAAATGAGTAATGGAAATGAGAGCTTTACAATTTCTGATTTTTTTCTTTTTTTGTTATGATGATCTAAGTACTTTTTAAAAACTGTCTTATTACAGCAAAATGATGGGCAGTTCACAGTGATCCAGCTGGTGGGGATGCTCAGAGGTATTGCTGCTGGTATGAAGTACCTATCAGAGATGAATTACGTGCACCGGGACCTGGCTGCTAGGAATATTCTTGTCAACAGTAACCTAGTATGCAAAGTGTCTGACTTTGGCCTCTCCCGCTACCTCCAGGATGATACCTCGGACCCCACCTACACTAGCTCCTTGGTGAGTCTGCACTTTGTTCTTTGAGCATACGACAAAATATTAATAGTGGTGTTCTAGTCTTTCTTGTATGAAGACAGCACTGCTTACCCACCATCAATGAGACATACACTGGGGATAGAGGGTGGGGAGGGAATGTTTCTCAGCAGTTGGTATGGATTTGTGCAGAGCCAGCCATCTGGCATCTAACACCATGCATTAGCAATGCACATGCTTGTAAAATGGCTAGCGAAAGAGAGAGAGAGAGAGTAAAGAGTACATGGTTTTATACATGGCTTTATACAGTACAATATTAACTGACTCCCAAGGGCATCAGACTCATAACCTTAGCCTTATCACTGTGAGGCATTGTGTTTTAACTAGCCACAGATGGAATAACAATGCCAGTGGATTCCTACATTATGAACTTCTCCTAGTTTATCCCTTGGCCTCTGGGCAGGACTGGCCCCAACTATATTGGACTGAGGTTGGTCTGTTCTTAGAATGATTCTACATGTATATCATCACCTGAATAAGTATTGATAGCTTTCTTACTTTTGTCTGGGTTTACCCTTATATTTAAGGCAAAAGTAGATTCTTAAATTGCCCCCTCCCTCCCTCTTTACCTTTACTCTATACCCCTCCCCTAACCTTCAGCCAATCAGATCATCAACAGTTCAATCAACAAGTGTGTATTAATTGCTTTCTTTGTGCCAAGAACTGTGCTAGCTATGGAATAAAAAAGACAGAAGTGACCCAGTCCCTGCCTTTGAGGGATTTACATTATTTTGAGACTGGGAAGTGATATGTGTATACATCTATACACATACACATATGGACATATTGTACATATGTGTCTTGTACATATATGTGTGTGTATTTACATGTATGTATGTGTATATATATGTGTGTGTATGTGTGTGTGCGTGTGTGTATATGTATATATATATATATGTAGTATATGTATTTGATCTTTAATATTTTCAGTCATGTCTGACTCTTCCAGACCCCATTTGGAGTTTTCTTGGCAAAGACACTAGAGTGGTTTGCCATTTCCTTCTCCAGCTCATTTTATAGATAAAGAAAGTGAGGTCAGTAGGGTTAAATAACTTGCCCAGGGTCACACAGCTAGTAAGTGTCTGAGGCCTAATTTGAACCCGAAAGATAGGTCTTCCTGACTCTCGGCCCAGCATTCTATCCATTGTGCCACCTAGTTGCCCTATGTGTGTGTATACTTATATATAAATGTATACACACACACATATATATGTACACACATTACTTATATACATATACACAAACATAATTTTAAAAAATTTTTGAGAAAATGGGAAGACACAAGGCTAATGTGCCTCTTAAGCTAGAGAGATGTTTTATAAACTGGACAACTTATTTAATAGCAATAATAATTTTTGAATTCATATAGTACTTAAGGGTTAGCACTTTAAGACTTTACAAAGTATTTTCCTCACAATAACCCTTAATTATAATGAGCAGATGTTTTAATCCCCAATTTACAACACAGGAAATTGAGTTTCAGGTAAATGAATTGAATTGATTTGGAGCACCAAATGAGTTTAAACAAGCAAGAAGGGGGTGTTCTGATCAAGCTGTTGAAGAGATCCTGGGTCTGCTGGGCCTCCTGACTGAACTCTGCAAGACTTTATGACAAGGGTCTCGCAGATAGGGACTTGGAAAAAGAGCTCACTGACATACAGGAGAATGTTTAGATCATTTTGTTTAGGACAAAAGGAAATGATCATACAGTGGCACTGAAAAAAAGGGAGGGGGCAGGAATGTCAGGAATCTGAAGCCGTCAGCATTAACCAAACGTTCATTGCAACAGCTTTGTAGAGATTTTGCTTCAAAGTGCTGGTGAGAGTAGCAGATGGTATGATGGGCAGAGGTAGACCCTCAAGGGACAGAAGATAATTAATAGTTTGGTGAACCTAAGAGATATTCTAGAACATGCCAAAGATAAAAGCATATCTAATAAATTAGGATTCAGAAATACCTTTGGACAGCTGGACAAGTTATGATTTTCTTTCCTTGCCCCTGGATACACAGTTTTGACTGTCAGAGGTAGAATTCAAACTCAGGTCTTGTAGCCTTAAGTTCAGTCCTCTTTCAAAGATGTTTTCTTAATGTTCAAGTGCTGATCAATTTTCTGATGTTCATGCCCAGCCCCTTTTCTTCAAGGACAGATACATGAGCTATGTTTTTTATTATGTTTTCTACATTTTTTCCATAGAGATAAAGACAAAATTTGTGATTTTGTGAGTATAGGATATTCCTATATCTATGAGGAAACTCCCTTTATCAATGCAGGTCAACACCTCCCCTGCAACTTAGTCTTAGAGTTACCTAGAGTAGTGAGAGATTAGGTAATCCATAGAGGGTCATACAGCTATCTCAGGTGGGACATGAGCCCAAGTCTTCCTGATTTAATGGTCAGCCCTCTATCCAGAATTCTATACTGTCTCTCATAGCTTTCTAAAAGCCTACTGAAATAAGTCTGAACCAGGAAAACTCCCCAACCTGGGGGCAGAAACCTTATTTGTATCCGACCTTATCTTTGACCTCACAAACCCCATAGACCAAGTTAGCCGATGTTCTAACTTACTATGTCCCTCATATTCTTTAAGCTTCTACCAGTGGACCCTGGGATTGACTTCTCCCTGGGCAAAAAACAAATGGAACTCGTTCTACTTGAGGTAAAATTGTGAGGTAGAAAGAAAATGTAATATGGTTAGATCAGAGAATAACGTGATCAGGCAAGACTTTTTATATTTTTTGGTTCGTTGTTGTTATCATTATTATTATTACTACCTTGCCCATGGTTATATAACCTGTGTACCTGATTTCTGATCAAAGCTTTACCTTTACCTATAGATGGGCTCTGGGGCTCTTGGCTTCTGATCTCTACCCTGATCCCAAGCCAGTAAGAAATATCTGCAGCCATCTCATTCCTGAACTTGGCCCTAACATCCCCTTTTCATCCTTGCCTTCACTTTCCCACACTTACAATTTACAGCTTCCTATACCAATAGTGGGATAGTTCCTAACATTTAAACGTGTCCAAAAGTGGCACATGCTGCCTTTGGTAGCAGTGAGTTCCTTGTCACTGGAGGTCTTTATACAAAAGTTGGATGACCTCTTGTTGGGATGCTTATAGAGGACATTTTTGCTTGGATTAAACTTGTATTTATATGGATTCAACTAGTTGGCCTCTGAAGTCTCTTGCAATTATGAGATTTTATGTTGCTTACACATAAGGAAAGGTACTAGACTTATGCTTTCATTGATATAGAGAACTCCTAGATGAGGAAATTCCTTTTACTGATACAATGCTGGTCAGCACATTCTCTGCTAATTTATAGTTTCAGCAAGTTTCCTGAATCAAAAGAGAGAATGGATAACTTGTTCAGGATCAGACAGACAGTACATGTCAGAGGCAGGATGTGAGCCTAGGTCTTCCTGACACCAAGGCCAGCATGCTGACCTTGATGCTTCCTACTCCACATACAATGTATAGGAAGAAGGCGCATGCCACAGCTTATTGGAACCACAGGTGAGAGTTTGGTGACAGGTAGACACCAAAGGTAGATGAGCAGCCCTAAAATGACCTCAGCAAGCCCTCACACCTGATACATGCCAGCCACACCCCCATTAAAACTGTCTTGGTAGACAGAGTAAACAAGGTTGAGGGTAACCAACATAACCAAGATTCTCTGACTCATTGGTGAGTTAGGAGGCTGTTTGCTTCAAGCATGTGAAGACTTCTCTAGTATAATGGGTGAAAGATAACAATTTGTTCCAGTGGCCATGAAGGTGACTGAAGTAGCATGGAGTAGCATGAAGAAGGGCTTGGTCAAATATTAAAAATGCCAAGGTCATCCATTGCATCTCAGGCCATCACCACATGTCTTGACTTTTTGTCTTGCTACTGGACTTTGATGGCTCTGGAAGAGAAAATGAGACTGATGACTGTGTGTGACTCTGCCTCACTTAAATCCAGTTCACACAGAAGTCAAGACATTGCCCAATGATGTCACTGGTCTTATTTGAAAATGAAGAAGAAACAACATGAGAACAAAGGGCAACAGACATCACATGGCCAGACATAAAGAATTTTCTGGGGTGGCTAGGTGGCGCAGTGAACAGAGCACTGACCCTGGAGTCAGGAGCAAGCACCTGAGTTCAAATCCAGCCTCAGACACTTTACACTTACTAGCCGTGTGACCTTGGGCAAGTCACTTAACCCCAATTGCCTTACCTTTCCCCTTCCAAAAAAAAAAAAAGCAAATCACATATTAAAAAAAAAATTTTTGTAAAAACAAGTTCCAAATTTGCCACGTGTTTGATTTCTTTTTCCTGCTTTCTTTGTTTTAATTCCCGAATTTATTTTTTTCATCCTTCCTACCCACTGACTAAGTATAAGGAATATCAGTCATTTTGAGACATAATATCCTCACACATGTGGGTATTTTCTCGGGTACTTCCCATCTCTGCATAGCCTGGAAAAGAAAATCATGGATTCTCCAATCAAAAACTGTTGCTTTACTTACTAAGAATACTTACTAAGTATTCTTCCCACCTCCTAGCCTTGGCATGTTCTGTCCTTTCTCTTAGGTTCACCAATCAGTCAGTTATTTTCCACCCCTCGAGGGCACACCTCTGCCTATCATTCTATCTGCTATTCTCACCAGACTCTGCAAAATAAATAAATGAAAAGAGACCTGCAAAAATCTTGTAAAGCATTTTTAGTAATACCATTTGCTTCCAATTTCTAAAATCATCTTTCCTATTTTAAATGTCATTGTCTTGGTCATTTCCTTATCTCCTAGATATTCTCCCAATCGCCAACAGACTAGTGCCAAAGTTTGCTCCATCTGTCCCCACAGGTCTTAAAGCAATCAGTCACAGAGCTCTCCAACTCAGAAATGCCTCCCCAGTTCCAGTAGCTTAGACCACCAAGCCCTTCTTGAATTCATTTGTGTTTCCAAACAAACATTTATTAAATACCTATACTGAAAATCTGTGCCTGGTAATTAACTTGCTTTTGTTTCCTCAAAATACATCCTGCATCTCTCAGAAGGCTATGGGGAATTTATAAACAATTTTTTTGTTTTTATTTTGTTTTGTTTTGTTTTACTTTCTACCATCTCTCTATCAGTCTCCCTGACCTTTAATTTCCAAGTCCACATGCCCAGTCACATCAAAGTCTTTCCCTAGGCTTCTCTAGGAAGTAATTTTTAGAACTCAGGTACTTTTTGCCTCAAAGCCTTCTAGAAAATGTAGTCCATGGATATTTTGGCCCAAACCCAAGTCAGGTGGTCAGATGGTTCAGGCTCAGGGTTGGAATGAAATTAAATATTCATAGACTAACATTTAACCAAAAGAAGTTTGCTTTACAATGGCATAAGAAGGATATTTAGTGAGGATAGAACGTGCATTCTGTTGGTTTCAGTTCCATTGTTTCTGCCACAGTGACATGGCTGATCAGATTATGTGTCAAAATATAAGGAAGTTCCCAGTACTATGGGCTAGGCTTCTGTGCTTGGAAAACTAGGAAGCCACATGGGTGGTTTGAATCTTAGGCGCCTGGACCAATTAAATCTCAAGATCATTCCATTACTTTTTAAGGAAGAAAAAAAATACAGCAACAACTAGCCTAGCACACCCAGTAGGGACTTTAGTAGATGGTGCTTCTACCACAAAGAGGAAAAGCCAAAAATCCCTAGCACTGGTCCACTCTACTTCCTGTGTGCAAGACTGTAGTAGCTGGGAGGCTGATACCTGCCCATCCTCTCTCTTCTCCCCCTTAGCCCTAGCAGCCTCTTGAGCTGCTTCTATAGTTTTTACTTCAGCACCATCTTAATCTGTATTTTATTGTTTAACCTTATTGTCAATCTCCCTTCTTTTTGTACATGTTGGGATGGATGTCTGTAGGTAGATTCCTTCTAGAATTTCAATTTTTCCCCTCATCACCTTGAATCTGACACTCGTTTTTACTTTGTCTTCCTGGCCTTTATTTTTTTCTCTACATCCTTTGGTAACTTCTTCACGGGGGAAAAATCTATTTTTTTTGGCTGTTAAAAAAAGTTGACTTTGTTACTCTCCCTAAGAACTTTTTCAGAAAATTCTTTAATAACGTGTCCCATCAGTCTCTCAATCCTGAAAGGGGAATAGATCTTTCCACCCATTGGTTAACCCTCTTACTACATTAAAAAAAGTTCGTCTTGTTCTCATCTTTTTTCCTTTTATTATTTCTTCCAGCAAGCCTGACTTGTTATTTCCCTTGTCTGTCCCAGCCCCAGCTGGCTTTCCTTCATTAAACTGGTAGAACCTGTTACCACCTCAGTCTTCATAATCTTCCATCAGATTTACCAGCTCTTAAGAAATGTATTTTGATGATTCCAATGGCATGACCAGAAAGGAAGGTCTCTCTCACCGCTACAAACTCTACTGTTTCTGGCAAATAGATTTTCTTAATCCTACTAGTCCATTTTTCTTTCTTTTTTTAAAGGTATACTCCAGAATGTGTATCCAAATAAGCTTCTTATTTATTTATAGATCAGTTCTAATCATCTTGCTTCATGTCTCACTTTCTGGTTACTCTCTGTCCCACTCTTTATTGCCAAGACACAGTTTACACACGCACCCACACACATACCCACATACCCTTTTCTGTTGCAAGGAAGGCTCTAAATAATGTGTTCCTCTCAAGTTTCTTTGCAGGGGAATAAACATTTACAAATTTAATTTTTTTCTTCCACATTAATCCATATGCGGGATCAGCCTTTTCGAGAACGAATGGGATCAGCGTTTAGAGTCCTCTTCCAGGCATCAGCCCAATCAAATTCCTTATCTTTGGAGCACTTGCATCATTTATTTGAAAAGTTTCTTAGCATTTTATGGTTTTCTGTTCTTCCTGACCAGTAAGAAGACCCAAATTCTATTCAGCAAAGAGTACCTTCTAGGTAAAGAGCCAAGGACCCTGCTTTCAGGGACCTTATAGTCTGCTAGAGGGACATGACGTAGCTGAAACCTAATCCATTTGTGAACAAAATATTTCATCCTTGGTATCCAGCCTGCTGTGTTGTTCTTTTAAAACAAAATTTCAACAACTTCTTCCTTCACAGTCCTGGAAGCTGCTGTATCTTTAGCCTTCTGCATTCTTAGGCTATTCATATTACATATCCCTACCTTATATTCTTTACTCGTGTGTGTGTGTGTGTGTGTGTGTGTGTGTTGTGAATTTAATGAATTCTTTCAATTCCATCCTATTCTCCCAGATTTGAGTCCTCTCTTTTTTTTCCTCCCAATTCTTCCAGGTTCTCATTTTTGCCCTCTTCTTATATTTTGATTTCTTTGGGGTCTTGGCTTCCATCTAAGTGGACCAATTTCCCTTCTCTTCTTCACGCCTTCTTTTGATGAATTTCTCTTGCTGTTGTCTCTTCCCTTTCTTTCTTACTCCATGAACCACATGCAAAGCTGTTTCCTTTGTGGCTGGCCCACACTGTCTCCTTTCCTGCTGTTTTCTCTTTCACTTTTTACATTTCTCTTGATACTTTATCTCCTTCCATATGCTACTTGTTCTTACCAACCTTTCTTATTACCTGCATTCTACAGGGCAGAGTCTAATGATGCCAGTTCAGTTGTTTACTTTCCCCTTTTACTCTGGACTCTTGGAATAGGCCTCACTTCATGTTCATTGCTCCAATTCTTGAGAAGTTTCCTTAGCTATGTCATTCTTCCCCCTCGTGGATTTTATACATATATGTATATGTGTGTGTATATATGTATGTATATGTATATGTACATATCCTCCCTTATAGCTGTCACAATATTCTCTTCATATCCTTCCTTGGTTCATTTCACTTTCTTTTGATATTGGGGAAAGAATGTTGGATTCGGGATCAAAGGACCTGGCTTCTAAATGTGGCTCTGCTATTTATTGTCTCTGTGACCTTGGGGCAGTCATCTAAACCTTTTGCATTATAGATTATTTCCAGCTTCTCCTTGATCAAGTTGTTACTGTATCCTAGAAGAGGAGAATCTAATCTGGGGGTCCATGAACTTGTTTTTGAGGAGAGAGAGAGAGAAATGATAGATAGATAGATGGATGGATAGATAGATAGATAGATAGATAGATGATAGAGAGATAGGTAGATAGACAGATAGAAAGATGATAGATAGATAGATATATGGATGGATGGATCTAAAGATGGATGGATGGATGCATAGATAGATAGAGAGATAGATAGACAGACAGAGACAGATCTATAGACAGGCAGGCAGATGGATGTATGGAAGGATGGATGGATAGATAGACTATAGATAGATAGAAAACAGACATAGACGAACATAATTAGATAGACAGACACAGATGGATGGACATAAGTAGATAAGCTATTTCGACATGATTGATTTCCTCTGTAATAGCACTTAGCACAGTGCCTGGCATATAGTAGACTCTTAATATTGATTGTTTTTATCATATGCATTCTGAAAAAAAATGGTCCATAGGCTTGATCAGACTATAAAAAGGCCTCATGACACAGAAGAGGCTGAGGACCCCTTCCCTACAAGCTCTCTACTAAAGTGCCATGGAAGATGTCCAGTCACGCCATGGCTCCAGTTTCATCCACTGCTATTTGCTTAATTACTTTAGGCACCAGTGACCTTATCTCAGAATCTCAGTTAGAAGGCACCTCAGAGTCTGTTTAGCACAACTCATTCTTTTCAGAGAATCCCCCATAATTTCTAACATTATCTCCAGTCTAGATCTGTCTGGTAAGGTGAAGCAGACAGGCCATGGGAAGCCCTTGATGCATCCCGGCTCTCCTAAAATCCTACCAGAAGCCCCTCTCTTTTCCAATGGTAATGGACCTAGACTTATCAAGCCCCATAGCTGTGACAGATACAACTACTCATACCACCAACCACAATCTTTCTGGAAAGATGGTATACCACTAGGCGTCACCACCTACCCCACCAACATGCCCTCAAGACTAACTGCCATTGTTGTTTTATATTCTGCTACACCCTGAAAACCTTTGGATTTTTATTCCTCATTGCCGAATCCATCTAGCTATTTCATATCCCCTGCTTAGTAATATGAGTTCTTTGAGAACAAAGTCTGTCTTGCTTTTCTATGTGTACCCCTAGCGCTTAAACAATGCTTATATCTAGTAAGCACTTAAGAAATGATTTTTATTTATTCATTCACTTATTCATAATTAAAGTGAAGGAACTGGCCAATGTGGTGATGCATTTCCATATTCTCTGCTGCCCAGGGGCTAAAACTGGTGGATCTCTTGAGTTCCAGTGTTCTGAGGTATAGTAGGACTACAGTTGGTCAGGTGTCTTCTCACTGGTATGGCAGCAACATACACTGAGGACCTGAGATCTAGAGACCCCCATATTACCTAAGGAGAGATAAACCAGACCAATCAGAAGCAGATTAGATCAAAGCTTCCCTGCCAATCAGCAGTTGGGTCAGGCTCAGGAGTAGCCACTATACTTCTGTGCTAAAGAAGATAAAGCAGGTGGCACAGTGAATAGAGCACTGGACTTGGAATTACGAAGAATCATCTTAATGAGTTCAAATCTGGCCTCAGGCACTTACTAGCTGTATGACCCTCTTTGCCTTAGTTTCCTCATCTGTAAAATGAACTGTAGAAGGAAATAGCAAATCACTCCAGTGTCTTTGCCAATAGTACTCCAAATAGGGTCATGAAGAGTCAAATATGACCAAAAAATGACTCAACAACAGTCTCAAAAAAATGAAGCAGCTGACCTAGAAGAACTCTAAGACCCTTCCAACTCTAGTTCTGTGTTCTTACAAGATGGTAAATCCAGTTTACTCTGTATAGCAAGTTCATATAGACTTAAGGGCTACTTTTATTTCTCCCTTGACAACTTACCATTTCACAAAATATTTTCCTCATATTCTTTCATTCATTACTGCACCTTTGAGGGTAACAGACATCATACATAATATGAATGTATAATTTATATATATAATATAGTATGATAATATAATTTTATACACACACACATATGCATGTATATATATGTGTGTGCATATACCCATATGCACATACACATATACATATATAATATATACATATATGCATACATATATATGTGTATACATACACACACACATACATATGTGTGTATATATATATATATGTCTGAGATTTTTGTTCAGACAGAAGTTGGGCATACTGTTCAATTTTAAACCGTGATCTAACATCCAATAACTTGGTTTCTATTGAACCAATATGGAAAGTTCAGAGACAAAAAGTCTTTTTTCTTGATTAACTCTGATTTTGAGTCTATCAGAATTCCAACCTTCTGGCACAAGTAACTAAGACCCAGATTGCACAAACTCAATCCTGTACCTGATTCAGTTGACTCTTCTTTCTAATCCTAGGATCATGGGGTTTAGAAAGAAGAGTGACTTTTGTGATCATCTCATCCAAACCACTCATTTTTTTAAAAATGAAATGGAATGAAAAAGCATGTTAGATTTGAAGCTGGAGAGTTCTGGGTTTGGATTCCATCCCTAGAGTTTTCAAGCTATGGGATCATAGGCAAGTCACTTAAACTCCCGGGGCCTCAGTTTCCTCATTTGTAAAGTCAGGGTAATAATCCCTGTAGTACCACCTTCATAGAGCTGTTGTGAGGCTTGAGTGAGGGAGGGCAAGTAAAGCTATGCCAATGCCAACAGATATTATTCATAGATGGGGGAAGGGAATAGGCATTTATATGGCGCCTACTACATGCCACTCACTCTGCTAAGTGTTTTACAAATATTATCTCCTTTGATCCTCACAAAAATCCAATAAGTCAGGTGAGGTTAATATACCCATTTCACCACTGAGGGAAATGAGACAAACAAGTCAAATGACTTACCTAGGGTCATACAGCTGGGAAGTGTCTAAGGCCAGATTTGTATTCAGGTTTTCCAGAACCCAGGCTGAGCGCTCTATCTACTATACCACCTAGCTGCCTCAGGGGCAGAATTTGGGATTAGAATTTGGAATAGCAGAGTGAATAGTACCCTCAATCAAGGCAGTGCCTCCTTTATACAAGTTATTTTAAAAAGCACCTTAGAAATTGTGGCCATGTTCCTTTCCCTTTAGTTTCCTACTTCTGAAAGAGAAGAGTTACATCTAGTGAGTTTCCCCATCAATTAGTAACCATGAATGTAGCCCCAGTGCAATATTCACAGTGCCCATAATCACTATAAATATACCTGCATGGTGCTCAATTGCAAAACATAACAGACTCTCCCTATAGAAGAGAGAGGCAAAATATTTATTCGGACACCAGAAAACTGAATCCCCAAACCAGTAAGCCCATTCCATCATAGTAGCAAAAAAGTTAATAAGTCACAACAGCATAGAGATTTAGCCTTTCCACCAAGCAGTATTTACTCACAAGCCTGACTGACTCCCTGGGACATTTCCTCTCCTCCATCTGGTCTAGCTAGCTCTGACTCCCAGCTTCCTGTGGGCTCTGCTTCACCCTTCAACAGACTCTTCCCAGCAGAGGCTCCATGTCACCACATTCAGCCTATTAGGGGACAGGGTTTATTTTCAAAGCAGGGAAGGTCTTCAAACTCCCTTAGGCTTACGAAGGGGCAGGGAAGATCTTTAAATTCCTATTACCATTACAATGAAGTACACAACGTTAGACACTGTGCTAGAGTAAAAGGACCAAAATGAAATACTCCTTTCCTTCAAGAATCTTATATTTTACTAGAAATAATGACTCTGTAATTAATTCTTTCTTAATTCTGGGCAAAGAAGCCCAGGAATACCTTTTTTCATCCCTGGTTTCCTTCAAAGTTGAGCTCAAACACTAACTCTTAGTCCCCCCAAGTACTAGTACCCCCCCCCAATTAGCTTTAATTTATTTTATTTCATATATAGTTGCCTCTCTTTACAGAATATAAGTTTCTTGAAGACAGGGATTATTTTTTTATTTGTTTTTTCTCCTTTGTGTCCTCAGGGCCTAGCAATGATAATAACAAAAATAACAAGATTTATGAAGCGCTTTTAGTTTTGCAAAGCACTTCACATATGTGTTAATTCATTTGATTCTCACAACAACCTGTTGAGGGAGGTGCTATGATTGTCCCCATTTCAGAGATGAGGAAACCGAGGAAAACATAAATGAAGTGATGTGCGCAGGGATCACATGGCCGGTAAATCTCGGAGGCGGGACTGAGACTCAGCTCTTCCTGTCTCCAGGTCCCATGCCCTGTCCACTGTGCCAGCCAGCTGCCCGTTACAGCGCCTGGCACATTAAGCAGGTACTGAATAAATGCATATTGATTGTTTTGTTGATTAATGCAGCAGACTCATGCCAATGATACACCCCCTTATCAGAAATTTTGCTAACAGGGGCAGAGAAAATAGAAATGGCATGAAGTTACACACAGTTGTCAAATCAATCTTCCTAATGCCCGAGTCTAACATCATCCCCACTTCAAAAAGCCTAGTTCCTTATAGTTCCTTATTATGTGTAGGCCAGAATACAAATTTCTTAGCCTGATGTTTAAAGGCCTCCACAATCTCACTTCAAACCAACTTTCATGCCTTCTCATGGATAGAGCACTTGCCTTGGAGTCAGGAAAACCTAGGTTCAAACCCATCTCGGACACTCACTAGTTGTATGACCCTGGGCAAGACACTTAAGCCCTCTTCTGTGCCTCAGTGTCTTCATCTGTAAAATGAAGGGGCTGGCCTCAGTGGAGTCAAAGGTACTTTCCAACTATAAATCTATGCTCCTATGTATTCTACTTTCTAGGCAAACTTGTCTATTAATTGTTAGTAAATCATATCTTGATATTTCCTATTTCTGTCCATTCATAGACCATGGCCCATGCCAGGAACATACTCCCTCCATATTTCTGCTTCTGCATATCCTTTGCTTCCTTCAAGGCTCAGTTCCTGAGATACTTCCACCATGAAGCTTCCCTGATTCCCCCAGATGAAAATGATCTCCCCTTACTCAGATTTCCCCAGAACACTTAATGTGGATTTCTCCTTTGCCTTCTTCATACTCTTCTATCATTCTTATTTGGGTGACCAGGTATTGAAAGCTGTTTACCACCTAGCTTTGACCTTCCTATCCAACCTTATCATGGAGAAGTCTTTTTACTATCCAGACAGACTAGGGAATTTTTTTCTTATACTTTAATAGAAAACAGAAAGAAAAGATAAATCATTTTGGAGATAATTCTTCTTGCAAAGCTCCCCTGTAAGTTGCAAATGTTCTGAATGGCAGAAACTAGGTCATTATTCTATTTGAATCTTGCATGTAGTCAGTGCCTATTGAATTGAATCCAGTTTTAGGATATAGATTATCACCTTGGGCCCAACAAGCAGGGCAGTCACTCAATAGTCACGCAGCTAGCCTTTATTAACTACCTACTAGGTTCCAAGCAATGTCCTAAGCTCTGAGAATACAAAGGAGAAAAATAGTCCCTGTTTTCAAGAAACTAACAGTCTAATGGGGGAGAGAACATGCAAACAGCCATGTATAAGAGAAATATAGACATGAGAAACTAGAAATCATCTTGGAGGGAAGGCATTACCGTGATGGAAGTCTGGGAAGTCTTCTTGCAGAAGGTGGGACTTTAGCTGAGACTTGAAAAAATTCTGGGAGACAGAAAAAGGAAGGAGACACTTTCATGCATGGGAAACAGGCAATAAAAAATGATCAGAATTGGGAGATGGGGTGTCAATGTGGAGGAGCAGCATCTCTCCCAGGTCTGGGCCTTGGCCCAGTCTTGAATTGTTGCTTCTGGAAACAGCCCCTTGCCTCCTTCTCCTTCATCATTACTCCTGTTCCCTAGACCTCCAAAGTTCAGGACTTTCCCCCAGTGCCTCTGTGTTCAGGTTGAATTTATTGATAGGAGTTTTGCAGAATGGCATTAGAACTGGACTAGATTGTAAAGATCACCTTTGTTCCCAGAAGACTGATTAATCACTCAATCGATAAGCATTGTGAAGCATCTACTACAATGTGCCAAGTACTGTGCTGGGCCCTGGAGAGATAAAATCAAAAAAGGAGCTTCTCCTCCCCTTAAGGACCTTTCGTTCTTTCAGGTAGCATGCATTAATGATCTGCTAGAAGTAAATGGAGAAGATAGAGGGGAGCTGAAAAACCAATGGGCACTTCTTGCAAACTATAACTAATATCCCTCCTATCCCAGATATTATCCACTTTATTAAACAGATCACATAATGATAAGGGAAAAAATGTTAGCAAAAGTAGCTATTTTGGGGGTGTGGGGGAAATTTCTGTTAGGAACAAGAAGCCTAAGAGAGTTTAAAATTCAGGGCTTGAAATCTCAAGGACAGAGAGTTTGCTGCCAGGAGCAAAGCCCATTCCTATGATTTTGGCATCTTTGGGGTTTTCTGGGAACTGATGACTCTGCTTTCTAAGTGTGCACTATAGAAAAAAGAAATTTGTTTACCACTTAAACATAAGAATGTAAACAGACACATACATTATGTACAAACACAGTACACACAAAGTAAATGTATGATAATAGCCAAGCCTTTGCCTTCCTCAGGAAGGCCGTTTATCTGTACAACATGGTGTTTGGGGGATTTTTTCTTATAATTTAATACTTAGAGGACAGAAAGAAGAGAAAAAATCATCTAAAAAGATAATCCTTGTTGTAAACCTCTCAAAAAAAGTCTCTTTATCTGCAGCTCCCTGCTTCCTTTAAAAAGTTGCCACTAAGTAAGTTTTATCTCTCTAGCTGGTAGATTTTCAAGCCCCAGATATTGCTTTCATCCTTCAAAAAGATAACCATTTTTTTCTCCTCTCTGTCCATCTCCCTTAGGTCTATCTTACTCTCCTTCTTCTGACAGTTTTTCTTTTTTACATTCTTACTATACTTTACTCTCTTTTCTGTTGTTGTTGTTTTTTCTTTCCCCCTGAAACAGTTTTCAAATTATGACTTCTCACTGTTCTTATAGTAATTGAGCTTGGAAACAATTCTTCATTGGATGGAGTGGACTTGGAAGAGAAAGAAGGCAAGGAAAGAGAGTTCTCTACCTAGGGGAAGCCTTTTAATTGCAATAAGAGGAAAACTCCAGGCTTAGTCCCTTGGAAATTCTTCTGTAGCATTAATTAAGCTGCAGGAAGACTAATTCAAATGCCATTCTACACCCTACTCCTTCCCACCCCTACATGCAAATACTTCCTATGTTCCCAATACTCAAATAACTTCTTTTAAGACAATGCAGTTAGACTCTATTTTTTTGCTGATCATTTCAAGTCACCTAAAGCTTTGTCTTAGATAAGAGAACCTTATGACATTGACCACTGAGAGGAGGGGAGAACCTTGGCAATAGCTTTTCTAATTATTTTTGGAAAAGGTCTTTGTATTATTAGGATTTATATTACAAGCAGGCCAGTACAGTTATTAGCCTGAGGCTAATAACATGCGGACTTAGACAGAGAAGGATTTAGCTAGGTTTCTTCTCTTCCTACTGAAGAAGACCAGATGCTGAAACACAGATGACCAGTGAATCAAAGACTGGCCATTCTCTAGTATTTTAAAATGGGTACTTCCACAGATGTGATACCTTATGAAAAGACCACTGGGCCAGGAGTCCAAAGACCCAGGTTTGAGTGACAGTTCTGCCATCACCTCCTAGCTGTATTACTTTTGAGCAAATGGCTTTATGTCTCTCAGCCTCAGTTTACTCCTTTGCAAAATGAGGGGGGTAGACTAGATAATCCCTAAGTTCTCTTCTAAATTTATCATCCTTTGAGTCTGTGAAATTCTGATCCTGTACATTAGTCCTAGAAGAGTCGAACCTTTGAGGGCTTTTTGTTTTGTTTTGTTTTGTTGAGTCATGTTCAACTCTAAGTGATCCCATTTGGGATTTTCTTGGCAAAGATACTGGATTGGTTTGCCATTTCCTTCTTCAGCTCATTTTACAGATAAGGAAACTGAGGCAAACAGGGTTAAATGATTTGCCCAGGGTCACACAGCTAGTAAGTATCTGAAGCCAGACTTGAACTCAGGTCCTCTTGACTTCAGGGACAATGCTTTGTCCACTGTGCAACCTAACTGCCCCCTCAAAGCTTTGTGATTTAGTTAACGAGTCACATCACATACCAACCTTGACACAGGCACTTGATAGACTTTGCAAAGGATCCTGACGTCAGAGTTATCGGAGATTGTGGGTTTGGGGGTGACTTTGGCACCTTTTTTGTGTAGTAGACTGCAATTACTTATTTCTCTTGATTTTCCACTTGGTAACCTAAGTTAAAAGAGATATCTTATTTAATCATAGAATCTCAGCGTTGGAAAGTGTTGGTCAACTAGCCCAACCCCATTCCTAATACAGGAAATTTACCTCCCAAAGCCCTAACAAAGGTTCATCCAACCTCTGGTTGATTTCTTGAAACCAACTAATATTATAATGAATCAAGAATTAATAAATACTTGTTTAGTGGCCAGGAGCTGGACCTTGTGATTTCCTCGGTGTAGTCAGTGGTATCACACTGAAAGAAGAAACAAGGCCATTGAGGCTAAAGATTCCTGCAGGTGGCAGATTAACATCACCTGTATCCTGGTGTATTTTTATTTATTTTGTTAACTATTTCCCAATTGCATTTTAATCTCGTTGAGGAAGCGCTCAGTGAGAGTGCTGAGGACAGCATATTTGACCCCTCTAGGGGAAGGCACTAGCAAGGATCTTCTAACAACTCAGGCCAGCAATTCCTCCGGGATTTACACTTTCAGAGAGTTGCCTAGAGTACTAAGAAGTTAAGTGATTTTCCCAGTGTTACTTAGCTCGTCTGTATCAGAATCAAGACTCCAACCCAGGTCTTCCTAGCTTGGAGGTCAGTTCTCCATCCACTAACACATTTGTGTTGTTGTTCAGTTGTTTTTCAGTTGTGTCTGACTCTTGGTGATCGCAATTCTTTTACAAATTCTTGGTAAAAATCTGGGAGTGGTTTGCCATTTCGTTCTCCAACTGATTCAACAGATGAGAAAAATGCAGGCAAACAGGGTTAAGTGACTTGCCCAGGATCACATAGTTAATAAATGTCTGAGGCCAGATTTGAACTCGGAAAGAGAAGTCTTGCTGGCTCTAATCCCAGAGTTCTATCCACTGCACCATCTAGCTGCCCCAGCTAAGACATGCTGCATCCCTGTAACAGAGAAGATCCAAGTAAATTACACCAGCACCTGTAGCCCAAGTTTAAAAAAAAATCTTGCCAAAGGCAAGTAGCATTTTAATCATTTGAAATATACTGAGTAAATTGGCCAAATTGTCGGGAACAGGCAGTGAGTTCAGAAGGGGTAAGTGTAGCAAGTACCAAGAACAGAATGAGGAAAAACTGGTAATATGTGAGCAGACCAGAAAGGGACACAGGGATTAGATGTAGATCAGCAGTATACATATTAGTGGGTGCCCAACAGTACAGCATATAGGATCATTAGGTAATCCTTCCATTATATCAGCAGGGATTTTTATTTGGAGGGTTTCTATATCCAGCTCTGAGCTCCACAACCAAGAAAATACATTGATAACTTGGGAAAAGCTTCAGTGATTAGCCTCAAGGATGAATGAAGGGTTAGAAAATAAGACCAATAATGGAAGGTTATATTGAGCATAGGAAGAAATAGCTAACAGGGCACAGAATGATGGGTTTCAAGTGTGGAAGGCCCTTTCTTAGCACAGGATAGCAACTAACTTATTATTTTTTTCTTTTCCACTGAAGACTAAGCAAGCAATCAACCCATCAACAAGCTTTCATTGAGCTCTTACTATATTGGAGGTACAGAGCCCAATGGGCAGGGAGGAACAAAGGGATGTGGAACATGAGCCAGGACATGCTGGAACCACGGCACTCTTTGAAGGTGTCAACATTTTCTCCACCACTTTCTTAAGTCGAGACAATTAACAAAACATCTAAGCAAGCTCTGATCTGTAGCTTTGCTTATTTCAGAGATGTGCGTGCTCATATTGAGAATTTAACAGTGGATTTTTTGGAGACAGTATGGCCTGGCTCCAGCACACCCCTGGCATGGATCTTGCCCACAAAAAGCCTAAAGCCTAGTTGAGGAGATATAAAACAGGAGATATAAACAACTTATGTTCTAAAGTAGAGAATGCTAAGTACCAAATGAGTGCCTTAGATAGTGTTTTTGGAGTCCCTAGAAGGGAAAAGAGATTGGGTACTGGGTGGGGTGGTAAGAGAAGATTTCATGAAAATGATTGACAACTGGATTTTTAAGATTGGGTAGCATTTCAGAAGGTTGTGAGGTGTATTTGGAGAGAGAATTTGACTAAAAATACCCAAACTGGGTTAGAATTCCAGGCCTGCCACTTAAAGGCTACATGAACTTCAGCAAAAAAGGCTTTCTCTTCAATAACCTTGGTTTCTTTGTCTATACAATGGAATAATAATGTTTGCATTATCTTCCTCAGAGGCCATGAGATAATATCTTTAAAGTAATTTTTAACCACAGGGTATTAAGTTAATAAAAAGGATTATTATTATTAAAAATTATTAGGAGATGAAGAAGAAAGGTGAGTGTATTAGAGGCAAGACTAAGGCAAGAATAGGGTAGGGCAGGATTGTGTGTGTGTGTGTGTGTGTGTGTGTGTGTGTGTGTGTGTGTGTATGTGTGTAAGAAAACAGTGGAATCAATATTTAGATCTGAAAAGGACTTTAGAAAACATCCAATCTAACGCTTCCTTTTGTAGACAATGAGTAGGAGAAAAGGGGGCAGCTAGGTGGTATACTGGATAGAGCATTGACCAGGGAATCAGGAAGACTTATTTTCCTGAGTTCAAATCCAACCTTAGACACTTACTGTTTGTACAATGCTGGGCAAATCACTTAATCTTGCTTGTCTCATTTCTTCATCTGTAAAATGAACTGGAGAAGGAAATGTCAAACCACTCCAGGATCTTTGCCAAGAAAACCTCAAATGGGGCCACAAAGAGTCAAATACCCAGCTGAAAAGAGTCAACCACAGCAACAAAAAGATGAGACTAAAAGAAGAGGTGGAAGCTAGATTATGGAATGTTGTGTAAGTCAAGTTAAAGAATTCAGATTTTACTTCTTGACCAGTGGGGATCTACTTGACTCACACTATAGCTTATGAGATTTATGTGACTGGTAATAAATTACAGGAAATACAATATTAACTTGTTTTTCTCCTAAGTATTTAAGTTTAAAACTCCTGTATCTAAAAACACAGTTTCTTAATAAAGAAAAATCTTTCTATCTAAAAGGAAAAGCAGCTAGGTGGCAGAGTAAGGAGACCATTGGTCCTGGAGTCAGGAGGATCTGAGTTCAAATCCAACCTCAGACACTTGACACTTAACTAGCTGTGTGAAACAAAGGAAGTCACAAGCAAGTGTGGGCAAGTCACTTAACCCCAATTGCCTTGCCTTCCCCCCTCCAGAAAAAGAAAGAAATAAGGAAAAGAGAACTAAGGATCATAAATTTAGAACAAGAAGGGCCTCAGAGAACATCCTTCTCTCTTGCCCTCAAGCCCTATTTAATAGTGATGGATACGCAGGCCTAGAGAAGGTAAAATGATTCCTTCCAATCACACGGGTAACAAGTGTCTGAAGAGCCAAGTTTTTAACCCACATCCTCTGATATCAAATCTCATTATTCTTTCCATCATGGCAATCTCAATTCATTTCTTTTGTATTAAATGACTACTTGAAAATTCATCTAATTTTGAAAGAATGGGATTCTTCCCTGAAAACTGTGACATGGACCTGAAACTACTACCAGACCTTAAAGTTTTAAGTCTAAAGTTTCCAGATTTCCTCTGTTTTTTCCTAGTTTTCGGTATAAGTTTCTTCTTCTTCTTCTTCAAATTCAGTCATATCCTTCTTGCTATAATTTAGACACATTTGCAACCTCTAAAGGTGGCAGCTAGGTGGGGCAGTGGATAGAGCACCAGACCTAGAGTTAGGGAGACTCATCTTCCTGAGTTCAAATCCAGCCTCAGACACTTTCTAGCTGTGTGACCCTGGGCAAGTCACTTAACCCTATTGGCCTCAGTTTTCTCATCTGTGAAATGAGCTAAAGAAGGAAATGGCAAATGGCTCCAGTATCTTTGCCTAATTATGGGTTCACAAGGAACTGAAGACAACTGGACAGCAACAACAACAAAAGTGAAATATTTGCCTTTAGAGTAGAATACTGTAGACATATGTAACAGTGACTACTCTGACTTCCACTGTCTAAAGGACAGGTAGGTATATGTGTTCTTTCCCCCCAGAGTTTTCCAGTAACCTTAGGGTTTTTTAGGGTACAGGGGTATCTAGTTTGCCATTGGCTTAAACCCAAACCATTTGTATTCCCCAAATTTGAAAGGTCCAAGCATCCTAGTCTCATTATCTACTTAACAGTCAAAGCAGCTTTACAAAGGAATATTTATTTCAAAGGCCTGGAAAGGGTAAACATACATTTTCCTCCAGTATCTCAGGGGCATAGTTCCCTCAAACTCTGAGTAGGAAGATATAGTTCACAGTTTAGCTCAGTTCCTATATAGCTCTAATCCCACAGAGATCCAAACCCAAAGACCCCTGGGTTTTCATCCCAGCGCTCTGGCTGAACAGGTAGCAACATCCAGCCTGGACTCATGACTCCAAAGTTACCATGCCTCAAGCTCCAGGGTCCCAGGACTCTTCTCTCTGCACCCAGAACTGAAGAGGAGAAACAAAACAAGACCAAATCCCCCAACTTGTTTCTTGGGGCCACAAGGCCTAAGGGGAAAGGAGCATTTTTTCTCATCCAGCTTAGAGTATAGGGTCCATTCTGTGGGTTAACAAAATCTTCACAA
Source organism: Pseudochirops cupreus (assembly GCA_028627135.1). NCBI lineage: Eukaryota > Metazoa > Chordata > Mammalia > Diprotodontia > Pseudocheiridae > Pseudochirops > Pseudochirops cupreus. The sequence continues at coordinate 224,036,651 of CM053582.1, forward strand.
GAAAGAGAGAGCAATTATGCTTCAGTCAGATTTGAGCATGTAACAATCAGTTCAAGCTACACAATCATTGGAAAGAGATTACTCCCACTTCCATGGTAGGGGAACATAGAATGTTTCTCCTGTAAGTAGGTCATTGACATCTCTGAGGTGGATGCCTCCATCTTAGGTGATCTGGATATGCATTATTGTGGGAAAGTTCTCCTAATACACGTAGGACAAGTGATGATGATTTTCTAAACAGACCCAAGGAACTTGAATACTCCAGGATCCAAGCAAGGACATACTATAGTTCCCCCAGGGAAAGAAGAATTCTGAAAATTTGACAGCAGAGAATTTTTTGTAAAATGTAGCTGCTCACAGCTGGAGGGGGATAGATACAGAGGCAGAGGAAAGGGGGAGAGAGACAGAGAGAGATAAAAAAGAGACAGAGAGAGAAACAGAGAGACAGAGACAGAGAGAAACAGAGAGACAGAGAAACAGAGATAGACAGAGACAGAGAGACAGAAAGACAGAGAAACAGAGAGAGAGGGAGAAACAGAGAGAGAGATGGAGACAGAGACAGAGAGAGAGGAGAGAGACAGAGAGAGAGAGAGAGAGAGAGAGAGAGAGAGAGAATAGGGGAGCAGGAGAATAGCTTATCAAAGGCTATCCTGATAACTTTCACTCATCAGCTCCTTTAGCTGCAGGGGGAATATGTGGGAAGGATTTTCGAGTTGAAGATTTCATTTTAATCCTCCCACAAAAGCATTCAAGTAAGCCCTTTCCCTGTGAGAAAGCATGAAGGGGAGAAACAGAAGAGAAGATTTTCAGTGAAAATATCCATGTAGAATACAACTAATATGATTCACTTAGAGAATACATGACATCTGGGCATTTGATAAAAGGAAAAAAAGGGGTGTGTAAGTTATAAGTGGTATCTTAGTCTGCTTATGGGTACAAGACATTCCACCCTGCTAGCAGCTTGGCTTATAGGAAAGAGGGATTTTCTGCATCCAGGTGGAAAACCTTGCTGAAGTGGCATGCCAAATTTTCATTTTTTTCTTCTCTCTAACAAGTGGGGGGGGCGGTGCAAGTAGAGCACTTTTTGGGCAGATAGTCAAGAAGTCCAACTGCTTCCTTCAATTTCCTGAGCCTTGAAGATGTTTTCATCTCCAGGAAGTTCCTCCTAACTTTCCAGTGGATCTAGCAATGGATTTAATAGGAGCATAGATTAGAAAGACAAATAAATGTATACAAATATACAAAGAATCTCTAATTTCATCAACACAAGGAAATCCCAGTGTAGACTTCTACCACCAAGGAAGACTCCTATCCAATTATCACTTAGTGAATTTAGTAGATAAATCCTAGAGAGTGGTCTGATGCACATAGAGATTAAGTGGCCTGCCTAGAGTCACACCACAAATTATTAAAGATAGAACTTGACCCTAGATCTTTGTGACTTCAGGCCTTACCTAGTATGCCAGGTGAATTGATAATTAATTTGTGAAATTATGAAATGGAGAAGGCATATCTGATTCTTTGGGTATTCACCAGGAAAGACCATGATTGCCAGTGGGAAACAGGGTGGCAGTCACACTTTAATTAAACACAGAGGGTATGAGGGCAAAAGCCCAGAAAGACACACAAGTGGCAAAAAGTGGTACAGAGGCAGACAGGAGATGGGGACAGGAATAGAATGGTAAAGGAAAGCAGGTTGCATGGGGAAGGAGGACAGAGGGCATCATTCACTTAACCATGGATTAGCATCGGGAGCACTAGGCAGTATGGACCCTGAGAGAGATGGAAGAGTGTTGGGGGGGACAGTGTTGGAATTTGAAATAATCATTTTTGTAGGTTTGGGGGATTTTTGGAAACAGATCAACTCCTATCTGTGCCACCTTGGGGTTACTTCAATAACACATCCAAATCATCTGTGTTTTCAGTAAAACTTCAAAGACATCACCCCAAAGTTATTAGCACCTTTTTGATATTCTAGTGGTCTGGAACTGTAGAGGTCTGGATCTTGTCTGAAATTTACATAGCATAGAACCAGAAACCTTGACAAGCAGTGAGTGCCTGGATGGTTTCCCTTGATTCGGCACATATTACAAGAATGTGAATTTTAGCAAATATGTGATAGTATTTATAAATTATATTCCTTTGATTTTGGGGACAGTTTGCATATGCTATTTTCCCTTTGTAATCTTCCTACTAAAACTTACTGACTAGAAGAAGCAGGGCTGGTCAGGGGGACCAGAACAAAATACAGTTTTGACACACTGATTGACTGATATATGATGATATAATGTGATATGATATGGAATTATGTGATGTAATTAATATAAAAACATTTGCCTTAATCCATTGGAGAAGAAATGGCAAATCACCCTCAATATCTTTGCCAAGAAAATCCCATAAAGGAATCATAGAGTCAGATATGAATGAATGCCTGAACAACAATGATAATATAAAATAATATAACATACCATAATATAATATAGTTTGATAAGAGTATTAAGAAGGTGCAGAATAAAGGCCTCTTTGAGATAAGGTCCAAGGGAGAATACCATCACTGACAGGGAAGATCATGGAAGCCTTCTTGTAGGAAGTGGTGGTGAATCAGGAGTCAGGAAGCAAAAATAGGGAGGGAGACCATTCTAGGATTAAGATAAAGCATAAGCAATGGCTTAGAGGCAGGAGGACTCAGTACATGCTGAGGAGATGAAAACAAGATACACAGATGAGAATAATATGGTAAGGCAGAAAGGCTGGGTGGTACAAGATTATGGAGGACCTAGAATGCCAGACAAAAATTATAAGCTTTGCATGGGCAGAAGGGAGCCAGGGAAGATTGTTAAGCTGAGCATTGAAAGTTTAGAGAGTGAGGATGAAGGAAAAATTAAATATAAAGGCAAAGTTTCAAAGAAGGATACTGGGTAAATTGTGATACCATTGCCCAACAGTGATGTCAAATGAGAACTGAGTTAGGGGAAATGTTAATAAACTCATTTTTATATATAATGAGCTTGAGGTAACAGTGGAAGTTCCATTGTCACTAATGACTATTCATTTCATTCATTTGTTAATTTTTACCCATTTTTATACCCATAAAGGGTTAAAAAAATATCAAGGTAGCCATTTATTACAAACCTAATTGTCAATTTGTCAAGCAGAATTGCAGTAGCTAAAAAGAAAAAACGGAGATGTGCAATTGCAGAGACAATCCTACTCCAAATGCTCATATGGACTATTTGTGCCCAAGCTGAGCTCGTATTGGTTGGATCAGTCACAGCACTGGGCCTTGGGCCTAACATAGTGATGTCATTTTCATCCTCTTCCAGCATGAAGGACAACAACCATTTGTCAGGTACCTGTTGTGAGCAAGGCACTGCATTGGGTACCTCTAGATGGTATAGAAGAATTAAGATAGTCCCTTTCTCCAAAGGATCTTACAGTTGTATTAAACAGTATCCCCTATTTTTAAACAGTCTCCAATTTGAAAGGCCTGTTGGTTCATCAATTTTTCATCCAATATCAAAGAATGCATCTACATATCATCAAATAAATATGATTACTTGAATGTAAACAATCTAATAAGGTTCTGAAGGACTTTTCTCCCAAGTGTGACACCTCAAGTGTCTGCATGGATATAACATAGGGAGAAGATTTAATCCTGAATTTTCCACAAATCTTGGCCAAAAAATTTTTACCTTCTGAACTCAAATTGTTCTCACAGTGATCTACTACATTATACTTGACAATATGCTAGAATATTTCCTGATGTTCAATCATGTTTCAGTTATGTCCAACTCTTCACAATATTTGGTGTTTTATTGGCAAAGATACTAGGAGTGGTTTGCCATTTCCTTCTCCAGTTCATTTTACAAATGAGGAAACTGAGGCAAACAGGGTTTAGTGACTTGCCCAGGGTCGCACAGCTAGTGAATATCTGATGCCAGATTTGAACTGAGGAAAATAAGTCTTACTGACTACAGACCTGATTCTCTGTGTGCCACCTAGCTTCTTCCAGAATAGTTCCTAGTCCCTATTTTTTTGAAGAGTTTTTTTGTTTTTGTTTTTGTTTTGTTTTGTTTTTTTAAGAAATCCAATAACCATTCACTGTTCTAATCCTACTCGTTAGTGTGAAAACTGCTCTCTTCCCAACCTGGGCCAGTTTGTTCCTTGCAGGGCAGCCTGGTGCCTCCTATTTTCCAGAGGTCTGGCCTTATTGGTGCATACACTTGGGAGGCTTTGGTCTCCCAAGCTGATGTGATTCACCAGTCTCAGCCTTCCAGTAACAGAGATTATAGGCATATGCCACACCTAGCCCAGGTTTCTGTTTCTCAATAGATTAATCTAAATGTTAAATGAAGGGGAATCGAGATATTAGAAACTCAGCATCCTCAAAATTGTGCTCTAAGAAATAGGTTCTCCTTAGCAAGTAATAGTATCACCAAATTTGACTGGTGGGGAAAAGGTGAATACTTGGCCTTTAGAGATTTCCAGTGTGGTTTAAATGATACTAAAGAGAGACACTTGATTGAATTCAAAGAAAAGGTGATAGTTCCATCTTGTATTCAAGTATACTCTGTATGAAAGGCTGATTATAACATAAATTTTTCCTAGTGTTATGGACTAATAAAAGTTGTCCCCTCGTTTTCCCCTCCACCTAAAGAAAAAACCCTTTTCCCTTGATTAACCTTACTTTTCTCAAGCTCAGACAGGCCTTTGCAGCATTCCATTTTCAGATTTTGCACTCTGGAGGGCAGATATCATTGATCTCTCTGAACACAGCAAACTTCTCTCTGTGAAACCCTTGAGGTAGAGAATCTTCCTTCCATATCATGTTTTATTTTGTTCTATGAATCAGGAATCCCACTACAAGTTAAGTGATTATTCTGACTAACACATTTAGGCATGCTAATTTCTGCCATCTCCATATTTCTATTTTTTTTTTAAATCAAGGCCAGATTTGTTTATATGAGAAATGAGAGGATTTCAGTAAGGAGGGAAAAACACAAGTGGAAAATAAATACCATTAGCCTAAGACCCTAGCCAAGTTCAAGGACCAGAAGGTCTAACCAAGAAAGAACAGAGCAAGTTATCAAACATTCAAGAAAATAATCAAATGGGCATTGAAAAATGGGGAAACTATTGTTCACAGGAAGGAAATCTAGTTCCTCTGGGGACTAGGATACCAGAATGAGATTTGGTCATAGGAAAACAAAGGGTACCCAGATCAGGACAGGACCAGTAGCAAGAATGGCTGGAAACGAATGTAAAGCTAAGGAGTTAAGAGAGTTCCTTTTAGTTTCTGCATCTAAGGATGGGATTGGTGTTTCAAATCTGGGGTGGGGCTGAACACAGAAGTGGAGATTAAGTGGTCCCAGGTCTCATGAGTCCTTGTTCAAAGAATTTCATCACCCATTCAGCAACCTTCTGGTTGGAATATAAATGTTAGGAATATAAAAATCACCTGCATGCTACAATGAGGCTCTGAATGAGGATTTTAGTTGTGGAAAAACACCCTAATTAATGGTTACTACAGTATTTAAAAATTATAATTGTCATTCTCTTTATAATCAAGTGCCCTTAAACCAATAAGAACATCTCAATATATGAGACATTTTGTAGCCGAAAATTAATTTTGAAATTTAAGTCTAGTTTCAGTGATTATGTTTCAGAGGGTAATAGGATAGATTGCATGTAGACAAATCAGACAAATTATGTTTATATTGGGTAAACATAGCATAGGAGCAGTATAGTTATCATGTTGTTGCAAACAAGACCTTCTTTGGTGGTGGAGAGAGTCTGGAATTTTGATTCAGAAGACCTGGATTCAGTTCACAACTCTGCCATTTGCTAGCACTTTGTGATTTGGCCAAATTACTTTAATCCCGCTTAGCTGCAGGTCCTTCATCTGTAAAATGGGAATGAAAATATAGGTATGATCTATCTTACAGAATTATAGGGGAAATATTTGGCAAATTGTAGAAAGTTACATAGATGTGAGCAGTTGTTGGTGATCTTATCATCTTCTGAAGACTCACCAGGAAGGCTATCCATCCCATTTATTAGTCCCCCTTTGTCCTTCCTTTCTTTCTGTGCTGCTGCCTCTGAGGAAGTCAATAAAGGGCTATGGATGGAACTCTCTCTGTCTCTCCTCTGCAGCTAACCCAGTACTGATGGGGAGGATGGGCAGCAGTAGATGAAAGCAGGTCTGATAACAAATGACATGAATAGCACTTTCCAGCATTAGTACTTTGCCAACATTAGCTAATTGATCCCTCACAACATCCCTCTGAGAAAATTAAGTATTATTATCCTTATTGGTGGGTGAAGGAAGTAAGACAGAATGGTTAAGTGACTTGGTTATAACTACCCAAGCACAAGCTAGAAAGGCAGCATCAAAATAAGATTGGAGTTCAGGAGGCCAGAAGAGCAGAGCTACTTAATGTAACTAATTATTTTTAAATGGCTTTTAAGGGAGAGAAGGAGGTATGAATAGTTGATATTGATAGAAGCATAAAAATGTTGCTATTCAATTAAAAAGCTAATAAGAAATCCACTTAAAATACATATTAGAGTGAGTTGTCAGAAGTGGATTAAAAAGTCCACATGCTATGAAAGCAAAGTCATTAAGGAATGGGAAGGCATAGCACCCTGAAGAGAACTCTCCCCCACTCCATACACCCTAATAGAAAATAAACCATATAGAGTAAGAAGAGGGAGATAATGATATTTTGTTTTTTAAAACTAGCTTACACTTATATAACCCAAGGTTTGTTTAAAAAGAATTCTATTCACAAGTACATTTAAGTATTACCACCCCTATTTTACAGATGAGGAGACTGAGCCTCACAGAGGTCAAATGATTTGCCCACTGTCCCATAACCAATAAGAATTAGAGCTGGGACTCAAACTTGGGATACCAGAGCTGTACTTTTTTTTTTACTATGAAAGTTGCATTTCAGCCATTTATTATAGGTTATTATTATTATTCCTTATTATTTATTTATTATTTATTATTATTCCTTAATGGGAAGTGTTAACAGTGAACCTCTTTTTTTAAGGGAAAATTTTATCTTTATTAATTTGTTTGTTTACTTTTAGTTTACAAGATTCAGTTCCATATTCCCTTGAGTTTCAAATTTTCTCCCCTCCCTCTCCTCCTTCCCACCAATGGCAGCATGCAATCAAGTATAGCATCTGCAAATACTTTCACATTAGATATTAGTCAGGTTGTAAAGAAGGATTGTAACCAATGAAATGAACAATGGGAAAGAGGAAACAAAACCAAACAAGAAAAAAAGAGAGAACAGGTAGTTTGCTTCAATCTGCATTCAAGTTCTTTCTAGTTCTTTCTCTGAATGTAGACATCTTTTCCATCGTGAGTCTTTTGGGGTTGTCTTATAACCTTGCATTGTTGAGAAGTGTCCATTCTATCAAAGCTGGTCATTACACATATGTTGTGTCTGTAATTGTGTACAGATTTCTACTGGTTGTGCTCTTCTCACTCAGCATCAGTTTGTATAAGTCTCTCAATTTTTACAACCAGTGTCTCTGATAAAGGCTTCATTTCTAAAATATACAGAGAATTGAATCAAATCTATAAGAATACAAGCCATTCTCCAATTGATAAATGGTCAAAGGATATGAACATGCAGTTTTCAGTGGAAGAAATTAAAGATATCTATAAGCACATGAAAAAATGCTCTAAATCACTAGTGATTAGAGAAATGCAAATCAAAACAAATTTGAGGTACCACATCTCACCAGTCAGATTGGCTAAGATGACAAAAGAGGAAAATGACAAATACTGGAGAAGATGTGGAAAAATTGGAATACTAATTCATTGTTGGTGGAGTTGTGAACTGATACAACCATTCTGGAGAGCAATCTGGAACTATGCATACCCTTTGACCCAGTAATACCACTTCTAGGGTTGTATTCCAAAGAAATCATATGAAGTGAGAGGAAGACCTGTATGTACAAAAATATTTATAACAGCTCTCTTTGTGGTGGCAAAGAACTGGAAATTAAAGGGATTCCCATCAGTTGGGGAATGGCTAAATAAGTTGTGGTATATGAATGTAATGGAATATTATTTTGCTATAAGAAGTGAGGAGCAGACAGACTTCAATTTTTTAAAATAATATTTTTTTCCAATTACACCTAAAGATGATTTTTAACATTCATTTAAAAAGTTCCCAATTTTTCTCCCTCCCTCCTTTGCCCATCTCTTTCCCTAAAATGGAAAGCACTTTGATGTAAGTTGTATAAGTACAATCATGTGAAGCATATTTCTATATTCATATTGTTGTGAAAGAAAAAATAGACCAGAAGAAAAAAAAAAACCAAAAAATAAAGTGAAAATGGCAGGCTTTGATCTGCATGCAGGGTCCATTATTTCTTTCTCTGGATATTGATAGCATTTTCCATCATGAGTCCTTTGGAATTTCATTGGACCTCATCTTGAGAAATACAATAAATGCTATATTTGAAAGGGACCACAGAAACCAGCTATTCCAACCCATACCTGAGAAAGAATTCTCTCTATAATTCTCTTATTCCTCATAAGTGGTCATCCCACTTTCCTTAAAGACACCTCAATGAGAAGGAACCTAACAAGAACAACAACAATATTGTTCTTTATATATTTATATGAATCAATTATACAGCACTTTAAAGTTTGGAAAACACTTTATAGATGTTTCATTTGATACAACAATATGTACTATTATTAGCCCCATTTTAGAGATGAGGAAACTGAAGGGTTAAGTGACTTGCCCATGAGCACACAGCTAGTAAGGATAGGAGTCAGGATTTGAATTCAGGTCTTCTGACTCCAGTGCTTTATCTGCTTTACCACCCCTCTGTCACAATAGGTAATCTATTCCACTTTCTGACATTTCTAATTTGGGGAAACTTTTTCCTTACATCAAATCTAAATCTGCCTCTTATCATTTTCCACCTCGCGCTCCAAGTTCTGCCTTCTTGGGACAGGGCAGAACAAGCCTGTTTCCTTTCTTGGCACTAAGTCCTTCATATGCTTAAAGATGTCTCTCACCTCACCCACCCAGGCATCCCAGTCTTCTCTTCTCCAGGCTAAACATTCCCATTTCCAAAGATGACAATACGCTGGGGTTAGAAGAATATTTGACATGTGGGGTAGGAAAATAAGAAAATCCTTGTGTAACCAAACTTTGAGAAAAGAATTTCAATCCTGAATACATTGCCTGAATAAGAAACAAACCCACAAGGACCTAGATATGAACCTTAGGCTAAAGAAAATCTGCCTAAAGAGGAAGACAGAGAATATGCTGATATATGTAAATGATTATGTAATGAGAGCAAATACAGCAAAGGTGGACCTTTGCAGAACTGGATAAATGGGACATGGGGGGCTGGCGGGGAGGAGGCAAGTGGTGCACTTCCTGCCCTGTGCTCATTAAGGGAGGAGGCTGAAGCTGAATGAATCTATTATCCTACGATCAGTAAAGGAGTAGCATCAGGCTATATAGTAGCTTGAAGGAGCTAATCTCCGTAGTGACTTGCTAAAGCTATACAGGAGGCATAAATACTTTTCTGTTACTTTAGATCTCTATGAGATGAGAGAAATGGGGGGAGGAAAACAGAGGAAAGAAGAAGAAGAGAGGAGAGAAGGGGAGAGAACAGAGGAGAGAGAAAAGAGGAGAGAGGAAAGAGAGGAGAGGAGAAAAGGGAGGGGTAAGAGGCAAAGGAAAAGGACAGTAGAGAGGAGAGCAGCAGAAGGAAATGAAAGAAAGAGAAGAGGAGAAGGGAGGAGAGAAGAAAGGAGAGAGGAAGAGAAAAGAGAAGAAAGGAGAGGTAAAGAGGAGAGTAGAAAAGAGGAAAGGAGAAGAGATGGGATGAGAGGGAAGGGGATAGGAGGGGAGGAGAGGGGAAAGGAAGGGGACAAAGGGAGGGAACAAAGAGACAGAGGAGGAGGAGAGGAAAGGTGAGAAGAGGGGGAGGAAAGGAAGAGAATGAGGAAGAAGAGAGGGGGGAGGGAAAAAGGAGAGACAGAGAAAAAGACAGAGGGGGAATGAGGAAGAGAGTGTAAGGAGAGAGGGGGGAAAGGGAATTGGGGAGAAGAGGAGGGGAAAAGGGTAGGGAGAGAAAGGGAAAGGAGAAGAGAGAACTGAGATTGACATAATGGCTACCTTAACCAAGTTAATGAGAAATGGAGTTTGGTGCTAATAAGTGAAATCAATGTCTTTATTTCTGTTCTAACTTTCAAATTTGGCATTTTTGTTAATTATTGTCTTTACCAGGACCAAACATTTACAGGTTCAGAAGTGAGTGAAGCGTTATCCAGCAACATCTAGTCTTATCCACTAGTGCTTATAGCCTATAATCTATCTGTACATTTCTAAATCCACCATCATCTGCTTTATTCTAGTTTGGTTGACCTCATTTGTGAGGCCTAATTAAGCCAGAATATAAATTCCTTGAGGGAAGGATTTTTTTTTTTAAAATCTTTGTCATTTCAAAACCATGATTTATAGTAGCTACTTAATAAGTGTTTATTAAATTTAATGGGACTGATGTATGTAATGTAATTGAAAGAGTGAAAATTCTGGAATAAATATCATTAGTTTCTATCACACTTAAAGATACCAAAATTCTTTCCCTTGCCCTAATAACTAGAGTGAAATCCAAAGTAATTAGCTAAGGAGAAACAGGAGAAGTTTCTTCCTAAATAGTTATCTTTCACAAACGACTTCTTACTGTACTGATTTTCAACCGAGTCACTATAATGGGAAGCTATTCCCCTGTTCTTGATATGTAGGACATTTGCATGAAAACGGTATCTCTGTCTTTCAAGACTTCATTTGGCCCTGCTGGTTATTTCTTCCCAGAAGAAGAAATCTCATTGGTGACACTATAATTTACTATCTTGCTAAAGATCATGATGCAACACGGAGAGAGTTAGAACCCTAGGTGGGAAATAAGTGATGGGAACTGGTGAGTTTGGGGAGACAATGATCCCGTTTGTCATGCAAATGGGCCAAGTAACAGGAAAAAGAATAGCAGGAGAGAAACATGCACAAAAAAGACACAGCTTTGGCTGCAGACAAAATTGTTTCCAAATAGGATGTTTTTCAAAGCTTCCCTTGCAGCATCAGCTGCTTTTCAAAAATGAATGACACAACGAGTTTGGTCTTTGTAATAGAAAATGTAATTTGAATACCTACAAATGGAGAAAGATTCACAGCCTGGTCCTTCCTGCCTTTTCCAACCCTGAGCTCTTGGAACTGCTGGGAAAGGTAATTGCAGCCCCCAACATCATTTTCTAGCAACCAAAGAAAGATCTATTTGGGCATAAATTAGCTAAAAATATACAGATGACAGAGGAGGTTTTTATATGTAAAGACCGCAGAGGCCACTTGGTGACGTTTCTCAGCAGGGAAAATACGACATTCTTCAACCAAACTGATATTGTCTCTCTGCTGTTACCATCAGGGCCAACAGCCCCACTTTCTCATCCACACCCAAACAAGCTCCTGGGTGCGTGATAAACAAGGTTTCTTTGTTTTTCCCCAGATAGCAGCTGATCCTGTTCTTGTTAGGAGAGTCCCATAGTTGCCTGATTCTTTTGCTTCCTCTTCCCTCTCCCACCTGGAATCTTAGTGCAGCCAGATTTCAGATTATTCAGGCTTCCCTGAGCTTATTCAAGGCCATCCCAGTTTGACCAACAAACACCAGAGGGTGTGAAGAAGGAAATGTCAGCTGCTCCAGTGAAAGATTTAGTATGGGAGGAAGTTGAATCAATTGCTAAAAGTGAAGTTTGGGGATTTAGATTCAGAGATTGTCGAACTGGAAGAGACCTTTAGGATGTCTAATACAGTGGTCACAGGATCAGAGGTTTAGAGCTGGACAGGAATTTAGAGGTCATTAGGTCTAAGCCTGTCATTTTCAAGATGAGGGAAATGTGGCCCAAAGACATTAAGTGACTTGCCCAGTCACATAGCTACTGGTAAATGTCTGAGGCATGGTTCAAATACCAGTCTTCTTAACTCCCAAGTCCTGTTCTCTATACACTATACCAAAAGCTTTTTTTTCATTCTGCACCCTAATCCATAAATAAATTTTTGAGCCACTTCCCTAATATTAGTGAGCAAGGAATTCTTAACCCTTTACTCCATTTGCCTCTATAAGAAACCTTTAATTTCCATGCTTTCTCATTATATTAGTTGATTCCTTCTCAGAAAACTCATACATCTCCCTTTTGCCTCTCTTGTTACTTTCACTAGTCTAAAAACATCATTAAATATTCTCCCGCCTTCCACCTCAGTGAATTAATGTGGAAATTCCCCTCTTTGAAGAACTTTGTTATACAACCCTGTAATGAGAGGTAAGGTATTTTAATTGAAAACTGGACTTAGAATCAAAAAGATCTAAATTCGAATCCTACTTTAGACCCTCCCTAACTGTGTAGCTCTAAGCAAGTTATGTAACCTTTCTGTGACTCAGTTTCCTCATCTCTAAAATGGAGATAATCATAGCTCCTACCTCATAGGCTTCTTCTGAGGATCAAATGGAGTAATAAATAAAGAAACTTACAATTTTTAAGGCACTCTGTAAATGCTAATTATTAGGAGTAGTGTTATAAAATTATCTTCGCATAAGAAAGATTATTTTGACAGATGTGTTAAGTATTGGCCAGAAGGGGAGAAAATAGAGGAAGGGAGATCAGTAAGGAGATCAACAAAATAATCACTTATGTGGTGATGGATATATATACTGCATGGTAGAAATGGGGGTGGGGGAGATAAAGTCATGAGATGGGCAGGAAATAGGATTGATAGCATTTGGTAACTCATTTGATATGTGGTGAGAGGACAATCAAAGACAATTTCAAGGTTATAAACATAGTGAAAATGGTTTGTTGAAGAATGAATGAATGGATAAATGAATGCTGAAGAAATAAATATAGGCCATGCTCTCAAAGAGTTCATATTCTAATAGAGGCAGACAACATATAACAGAGATTTCAGCTTCACATAAGATGAAAAAAAACCTAGTGGTCCTTAGGGCAAAGCATCAAAGCAGATGGTAATGAATCTTCTTTCATGTCATTTCTATCAATAAAGTCTTATCTGTTTCTGATTTTGAATCATTTGATAGTGCTAAGGACTTTTCTGGGAAGAACTTTCTTTTCCAGGTCTTTAGTATCTGGAGATGAGACATTTCCACAATGGTTGTCCCTCTAGATCAGTGGTTTTCAACCTTCCTAATGCCATGACCCTTTAATACAGTTCCTCATGTTGCGATGACCCCCAACCATAAAATTATTTTCTTTGCTACTTTATAACCGTAATTTTGCTACTGTTATGAATCTATCTGATATGCAGGATATATATTCATTGTTACAAATGAAACATAACCCACAGGTTGAGAACCGCTACACTAGATGATGTTGCCACTGAGGCCAGGCTGGAAGCAAGAATGGTGGTCTGGGAGGAGCTGTAATTCCTCTTTTTCTTGGGCTCAGGTTCCTGGGCTATCTCTACCTGAGGCTAATGGGTGGTGAAGGTCAAGGGTGGCAGTAGTGGTCTGACTCACACAGCATTCTGCCACCTCTGTCTCCGTTAGGGTTCCTTGCTGCTTTCTCTAATCTAGCTTACCTGTCCCACTAGTGACAGTTGGTCAGTAGTTGGTGTTTATGGTGATAGGACTGGAAAATTCCTTCTGTACATAGAAATAGTGAAGTTAGAGGAGGAGCAGGTTTAGAGAGAAAAAATAAGCAGTTTGGAGCATGTTGACTTTGAGGTGGCTTTGCAACATCCGCGTAGAGTTTGACGCACTTGTAGGAGCTGGAAATGCTATTCTATAACTCAAAAGAAAGATCAGAACTGTGGATATAGATCTGTGAGTCATATTATAAAAATATTAAGTGAAACCATGAGATTGTCAAGGAAGAAAGACTAGAGAGAGTAAAGAAGAATTCTAAGGTTGGAACTTTGGGAAACACCCAAATTCAGGGCTCATTAAGATTATAAGAAGCCGAGGTAGGATATAGGAGGAATAGTGAAAAGAGGCAGGAAGTGAACCAGGAGAATGGGATGTTTCTGAATGCAAGGATAGATGGATCCTCTCTCTATGATGAAGAGGATCCACCAGGATGGAGATTGAACCACAGTATCACAAGCTACAAAGAGGTCAGGTCAAATAGACTGGGGACTGGGAAATGAAAAGCAACTAGATTTGGTGATTGGGAGGTTATTAGTGACATTAGAGAAAGCAGTTTCAATATTAGTGGTGGTGAATATAATTTTGAGGAACTGAAGAGAGCAGACAGTGAGAGAATGGGGACATCAGGTGTAGACAACCTTTTCTGGATGTTTATCAGTGAAGAGAAAGACAGGAAATGGGAAGACTTTCTTTTTATTTTTAAGGACTGGGAAAACGTGAGCATGATTATAAACAGATGGGGAAGAAGTGGTGGTGAAGAAGAAACTGTATGAGTGAGAGAGATAATTGCCAGAGCAATGTCTTAGCGAGGGTAGGAGGGAAGAGGACGAAGGTCAAGTGATTAGCCTTGGAGTTGATTAAGTGTGTAGGATGGCAGTTTAGTTACTGGGCCCATGACATTGACTCTTTTTAGGACAGTCGAGTATGTTCTGAGTTCTATGTTCTATACTATGTTCTGAGTTCCTGATTTTCTATTTTCCAAGGATCTGCATTTTCTTGACTTTTTCAGCTTCCTTCCAAAGAAAAACTGTTGCTTCTATCACAAGTTCCTTTTAGACCCTTGCCTTACCTCAAGAAAAAGGGTTTTGGGGAGCTGTTTTGTTTTTAGATAATGAATTTTGTTTTGGAAATGTTGGTTTGAGATGTCTATAGAAATTCCAGCTTGAAACTTCCAATAGGCTGTTGTTGATGTGACTGGAGATTAGGGTTGAATCTGCAAGGGTTCATCTGCAAGGAAATGATAACTGAATTTATGGGAGCTGATGTGGTTACTAAGTGACAGAGAGCACAGAAAGAAAAGAAAAGAACCTGTAGTGCTTTATGTAGATTCCTTCATTTAGAGCACTGTGAGATTATTTTGACAAACATCCTTATCCCCACTTTGACAGTGAGGACACTGAGCCTCAGAGAACCACAAGTGCTAATATTTGCATTATGTTCTAAGGTTTGATGAGGACTTCCCAGATGTGGTCATATTTAGGTGTTACTATTATTTCCATCTTATAGATGAGAAAGCTGAGACTTAGCAAGGGCAATTGCCTTACTCTGGATCATACAGATAGTAAATATCTGAGGCAGAATTTGAACTAGAGTCTTCCTGATTCTTCCTGGGCAGCTAGGTGACACAGTGGATGGAGTGCAAGGACTGGAGTCAGGAAGACTCCTCTTCATGAGCTTGAATCTAGGCCTTAGATGCTTATTCATTATGTGACCCTGGGCAAGTCACTTAACCCTGTTTGCCTCAATTTCCTCACCTGTAAAATGAGCTGGAAGAAGAAATGGCCAATTGCTTCCGTATCCTTGCCAGTTGTTGTCCAGTTATTTTTCAGCTGTGTCTGAATCTTTATTACCCCATGTGGGGTTTTCTTGGCAAAGGTATTGGGGTGGTTTGCTCTTTCATTCTCTGGATTATTTTACAGAGTAGGAAACTGAGGCAAGTAGGGTTAAGTGACTCTCTCAGGGTCACACAGCTAAGTGTCCAAAGCCAGATTTGAACTCAGGGAAATAAGTCTTCCTACTTCCAGGCACAACCCTATCCACTGCACTATCTACCTTCCCAGTTCAATATTCAATAGATAAGGAAAAAGATACAACACAATTGAAAGCAGGGGTTACCTTTCCTTAAAACAAAATACCATGGAATGTCATGTGAAAGACAGTAGGATCCTCTTCCATATGATTTCCGAGGAAAGAATGAGTGAAATATTTCTGAAAATTAAACTAGTTAAAAAAGTTTCCCATCATGAAAAGTATTTGAGCAGGGGCTGGATAACCACATATAAAGAATCAGATTACAGATGGAGAGACAGACAGACAGACAGATGCAGACACACAGAGACAAATACAGACACACAGAGAGAGAAACAGAGAGACAAAGATACAGAGAAAGAGAGAGACAGAGAGACATAGATACATAGATACATAGATAAGGCATATATTTAATGTGAATATGTGCTTGACACTCAAAGTCTAGAGATGCAAATATAAGCAAGCTAAACATTCCCTGCCTTTAAGGAGTTTACATTCTTTCTTTCTTTTTTTGCTTTTTGGAGGAGGGAAGGCAGGGAAGTTGGGGTTAAGTGACTTGCCCAAGGTCACACAACTAGTAAGTGTTAAGTATCTGAGGTTGGATTTGAACTCAGGTCCTCCTGACTTCAGGGCCCGTGATCTATTCCCTGCACCACCTAGCTGCCCTATGGTATTTACATTCTAAATAGGGAAAACAACTCATAAAGAAGAATTAGGGAAGGGGTGGAGGAAAGGTATGTGGCCATGGCATGGTGTGGAGATAGCTAGGAAATGTGTTGTGAAGACCTGGGTCTGGGCAGTAGAAGATCATAACTGGCCTGTCAAACCCTGGGACCGTTCCAGGGGCAGAGTTCAGTTTTATGGTGGAGAAGATGGCCCAGTGTGAGATAGGAGATTAGGCTGAATGACTTCTTAAGTCCCCTTGAAAAGTAATACTGCAATAGAGAATGGAGAGTTAGAAAGAGCATGGTGTGAATTTAGAGTCAGAAAATCTGGTTTCAAGTCTCAGTTCTGGCTTATTATCTTTGTAACCTTGGTTAGGTCACTTAAACCCTCTGGGTTTTCTCATCTGTAAAGAATGGGAGTTGAACTATAGCAGAGGTGTGAAACACAGGCCTGAAGGCTGCTTGCTATTGACTATACTCCCTGGTGTAGCCCAAACCAAATTAAAATGTAATTTAAAATATTTTTTAAAATAAATAAAAATGTATTAAAATAGATATTGTTAATATGTGCTTATCTAAGTCAGTACATGGCCCACAGGGATCTTTATGTATGGTTTAGTAGTCCCTTTCCTATTTGAGTTTGTCATTACTGAACTAATCTTTAGGGTTCCTTCTAGTTCTAAATAATATTCTCCTGTGATTCTTTTAAGTCAAGAGAATATGAGTAACTAAAATATTTTTAAACAATTCTTCTAGCAATTTATCCTATATTTCTCTTACATGAATACTGACTTCTCTGCTGTATGCTCCACACAAAAGGGGTATTTCCATTTAAAATGCCATAGCCTCCTTTCAGGGGAATAGAATTCCAGTGGTCTTATCGTCCCATCTCTTTGCTTGTAGAAAGGACAAACACTGAAACTATCCCATCTAGGGCAGGACTTCTCAAACTTTTTCCATTCCTGACCCTTTTTCACATTTCAGCACCATTCATTGACCTGCTTTATGGCCTGAGGGCATGTGCAGTGCAAAGTGTGCAGGCTCTGTGTTCAGAACCACGGCTGTAGTGAAATAGCAGGATACAGCCCAGGCAAGCACTGCCAGAAAAACCTCAGATTCATTACTTGTTTGATTGTGAATAGATATTTGGCCATTGCACATTCAGAAACCTTTCACTCTTGCCAAGTTTTTTGTGACCCCCAAATTCAGTTACATGACCCCATATGGGGCTGCAACTCACAGTTTAAGGAGTGCTAGTCTAGGAGATCTGACTAATTTCTAGAAATGTACAAAGAAAGAGGTGCCACAATTTTATTTTTGAAGAAATAATAAGCATGTTTCCATGTTTACACAAAGTTATTCTTCCAAAGAGACTTAATTTAGCAGAAGCTAAAAAAATATTTCAACCTTTGCATATAAAAAGGGGAAAAAAATCTAAAAATTGTTTTTGCCCCCTCTCAAACTCCATGTAAAATATATAGAAAGCCAATATTCACATACACCATTCAGCTAGAAAAATATAAACTAGGACAATTTGATATGATAGAAAGTTGATGGTACTACAACTCCTTTTGCTCATCACTTTCTGTATTCAGTGACTTCCACTGATGGCTAGAAATTCTTTCTTCTAACTAACATAGACTCTTCTTGCTTTAGCGTTAAGTCTACTCTCTCTCTCTGGCAATCAAGGTTAAGTGACTTGGCCAGGGTCATGCAGCTAATAAGAGCCTGAGACTGGGTTTGAACTCAGGTTTTCCTGACTCTAAGGCCTGAGCTCCCCTGCACCACCTAGCTGCCTCAAGCCTACCTTCTTTTGTTCTATCCTTAGTGGAAATATGGGCTGACTGGTTACCATCCCTAGAATAAAACTGAAGACAAGTTACAATAATTATTATAATAAATATTTCTGAGCATCAAAAAGCAGCTCTTAAAATGTGAGGTTTCAAATGGTAGAAGGCAGGTTGAAGCCGCGGAGGCATCCAGCACTGTGCTCTCGCTAGCCCAGAATGTTGTCATTTTGACTTAGAGGCTAAAGCTCCCTGCTGGTCTTGGTTGAGCAAGAAAGCTGCTCAAGATAAGCTGTCAGAGTGGCTCCTCTCACCAGGCCATTACCACCTTCCTCAGGAGAAGGGACCCAGTGACAGGGTGAGCTTACGTGCTTAGTGATGCGGAACAGCCCAGGGTGGCGGGAGGGCCGTAAGGAGCTTCACTCCAAGGACTGCAAGCACCTACTTTACATGCAAGAGAGAGCAGCTCAACAGCTGTCACTGACAGCCTGTGGCGTCTGCTTTCAGACAGGGGATTTGAGGATACCTTTGAATTCCCAAATTGCACATTTGAAATTCAGAATAACCATATACGCACATTCATGTGTGTGTGTGTACACACACTCATATACACACACACATAATTTCTCTCTCCCCTACTCCTCTTTTTCTCTCTCTCCTCTCTCTGTCTCTGTCTTTGTCTTTCTCTGTTTTTCTCTTCCCCCTTTTCTCCCTCCTGTCTCCTCTCCTCTTATTGGCTATTTGTATATTTTATATTTTATATGGATTTTGAGAGGGAAAAAAACATTTCTTCTTCTTCTTCTTCTTCTTCTTCTTCTTCTTCTTCTTCTTCTTCTTCTTCTTCTTCTTCTTCTTCTTCTCTCTTCCTCTCTCTCAACCCTCCTGTCCTCTCTTTTCCATCCCTTACACATATACATGCAGAAGCACATACACCATCATGCTCATACTTGGACCCACACAGATAAGCTTCCTCAAACCCAACTCCCTATTATTATTGTCATTTTGGGGTTACCTATTGAGTGAATCAGGGTTAACTCCACAGGAACAGACACTCAGTTTTGATCTCCCCAATACTACATGTCTAAGAGATGAGTAAAAAAGCCAGCCAGTCTCTCATTAATCTATATGACATCCCTCCAGACATTTGAAAATATCTGGGTGATGGGTTGATTTTTTTTTGGCACCATGTAGATACAACTAAAGGATTCATTTAAGTTTGGGGTTGGGCTGGGGAGCGAATGAGGGGGCGGGCAGAAGATCTTGTCACAACTTTGGCCTAAGACAACACTTCAGGCATTTGTCATGTCTGCCGGCATTTGAGTTGCGGACATCTTACCGCCATAGAAACCAGACACAGCTCTCAGGGGAAATCAAGACTGTCTTCTTTGCAGAAAGCTGGATGTGTGCCTGGGGAGGTCTAACCCCTATCTCCTTTATTCGTATCAGGCCCAGGGTAGGAATTTAGATAAAAATGCATTAGATGTTTTGCTCTTTCTCTTGCTCAGATTAACCACTTATAAATTTTTTAAGTATTTTGGAGAAAGTCAAATAAGCATTCCTGGTACAGTTAAGTAGCTCAGGGAGAATAGCCAGTGTAAAAATAGCCCAGTTTCTAGTAGAGGGAGAAGATAAATCAAGAGCCGGCCTCTTCACTTCTGTATGCACTTCAACAGACACATTTTTCTGCCCTTCAGTGCTGAAGTCCTCATTGACTTCAGTTTGGAGAAACATATATTGAATATATATGTATATATATTCAATATATATGTATATATATATTCAATATATATGTATATATATTGATATGAATGGGCATACTGAGTAAAATGCCGATATTTGTTGGTTTCATTCACTCATTCATTCATTCATTTGTTCATTGTCCATAAGCATTTATGAATTACCTACTGTAAAAAGAAAAGCGTCCTAGAGAATGGGAGAGATACAAAGTGTTAAAAAAAAAAAAAGAAAGACAATATTTTTTTCTTATGAAATTGACAACTCAATAGGGCTGACATGAGCATTGATAGCTCTAATGTATAATATTAGAGGTAGTGTGATAGAGTGATAAGATTACTAGATTTTAGAGTATTATTTAGATCCAGCCTCTTCTCCTTCCAATCTATGTGGCTTTGAGTATTTTTTTTTCACCTCTCTGGACCTTAGGTTCCTTAGCTGTAAAATGAGAGGCTCAAGATGACCTCTAAGCCCTTTTACAGCCCCAAATCACATGTTCCTATGAACACAGAATAGCACCAGAGAAATACAAGGGAAATGTGATAAAAATAGTTTAAGGGGGAGCATCCTTACCTAGCTAGGAGCTGTGGAATGGGATCTGGGAAGATTTCATAGGAGATTTATCATCTTAATTGAGCCTAAAGATTGAAAATTGGGTGGAAATTTATCTTTAGGCATATCGAGATCTAGCAACTGGGTTTCTAAGGGACCTGTTTCAAAAAAAAAAATAACCTGAAGAAGAAAACAGAGCATCTCAAGCCTACTAATGTATGTAACAAAATGGCCCTAAACTATACTCAGAATGTGGCTCTTAGCCAGTGTGCCTCCTACCCCAGGTCATCCAAGGGACCCCCTTCCCACCAATTTTAAATAAATCTCTAGATATCAAGACAAGACAAGTTCTGCAAACTCTGTCAGAAAGAATGGAGGAAAAAGAGGTGTAAGAGGCAGGGACCTTAAGGCCTGAGACAAGCACCCCCTACAATATAAGGTTGTTGGTTGGTAAGTGGGAAGTTGGAGGAATGTCCCACAAAGGGAGAAGAGACCCAAAATATTAGAGTTGTAAGTGATAACCAAGGCATGTAAGGGCCAGTATACCAGCACCATGCTAGGCAGAGGTGGAGAGACTAGGGATGGGGAAGATGGTGCTAAAAGATGGGAACTTGGACAGTCTAGGACAGTAATTGTCAACCTATGGGTCGGGGGTCGAATGGGGTTGCCTAAGACCATTGGAAAACACATATTTCTGATGGTCTTAGGAACCCAGACACCGCTCCTCTATCCGTCTTCAGGCGGGTCTGCCCACATGCAGATATGCCCACATAAGAATATTAAAGGGTCAAGGCATTAGGAAGGTTGAGAACCACTGGTCTAGGAGCTAAGGCGATGCTATTGATGTATACTATTAAAATAGAAGTGTTTGGTAGAAATAGTCAGATCAGTATCTCTAAAACCTAAAAGAGTTTAAGAGCAATGAGATAAGTCAGAAGCTGCTCTGGTATGTCAGTCTTAGCAGACCTTCTACCTTCATATTTTATTACTAGGGTAGTTCAGGAAAAACAGAGTTCTATTATTTTCTCCTTGCACTTTTCAAATTAACTTAACAATGTGACTGTAGTAGAGTTCTGATTAAATCCCACCTTTTGTAGGAGGCCTATCCTAGTCCCTATTCATCCTCACATACCCCAACACTCCCCCAAGTGCCTTCCCTGTGAGAATAGCTCCCATTTACCCTGCGTATATCTATTTGTGCCTAGTCATTTGCGTAGGGTCTCCCCCATTTGAATGTGAGCTCCTCGAAGTCAGGGTTCTGGTTTTTGCCATTCTCTGTATCCCTAATAAATCAAAACAAATAACTTTATGAGATGTGGAAAGAGAGATTTATCAAGTACCCTCAAGAAAATGCTAAGTTTACTTTTACAGTTTTCTAAGCCAGTTCTCTATTGATGAAGGCATAAGGAGACAGAGAAAGAAGGCTTGGATTCAGGCTTGGAGTAAGAAGATCCAAGTCCCAAGATTACTCTGTTATCTTGTTTGAGACACATCTCATCTTAGAGATTCAATCTCTTCCTCATTATGAAATGGGAGGATTGGACCACATGGCCCCATAGATTTCTTCTGGCTTTGATGCACTATGATCTCTGTTCTGCAAGGCCACACAGCAACACCTACTCTTTTATAGTTTGGGGACAATCTGAAGCTTTCATACCTAAAAAAGGTTAAAGAGATTAATGTTGGAGAACAGGCAAAATAATATATCATGCAGGATGAGAGATTGGTTAAGATGAGAATTGTCTTTGAGTAAACACAATGATGTAAAAAGTCTGGACTTTTCCTTTCAGGGTGGGAAGATTCCAGTGAGATGGACAGCCCCAGAGGCCATCGCCTACCGCAAGTTCACCTCTGCCAGTGACGTCTGGAGCTATGGTATAGTTATGTGGGAAGTCATGTCATTTGGAGAGAGACCCTACTGGGATATGTCCAACCAAGATGTGAGTATCTCAAGAATCGGCAACATGAGATTCCTGGTGTTAACTGATATCAGCTTGGGGGGAGGTCTCTAGTGGAATGTCTTCCGGTAATTTTTTGGACCTTGTTCTGTTCCACATTTTTACCAATGACAGATGAGAGCATAAATGGTGCACATAAAATCCTGAATGACCTGAAGCTGGTAAGAATATAAAAAACAATTACTTTGTACTGGTTGACAAAACTGGGATCCAAAAAGATTTTTACAGTCTAAAATGATGGAACCAAATAAAGTAAAATGAAAATTCATAGGGATTAACCTTAGCACTTGGGGATCTGCTGCTTAGCACAGTGCTTGGCATATAGAAAGTGCTTAATAAATGTGTATTTATTGATTAAACGTATGATATTGATGGTTTTATGTTCAGCTCTGAGCATCATATTTTAGTAAGGAGAGTAATAAGCAATGTTCAAAGCAATGAGGATAATGAAAAGACTTGAAATTATGATGTATGAGCACTGATTCAAGGAACTAAATTTTTAACCCTTGAGAGAAGACCTGAAGGGAGGGGGCATGGGAAGTATCATTAAGTGGTTGAATAACTGTCAAATGGAAGAGAGATTAAATTTATTCTGCTTGACTCCAGATTGGCAAAAGCTTCAGGGAAACAAATTTCAAATCTACATAAAGAAGAACTCCCTAACAATTAGAGCTAAAGTAAAATGAATTGCCTCAAGATGCATTGAGTTCCCTATCTGTGGAGGTCTTTCAGCAGAGCCTGGAGGATTATCTTCCAGGGATATTGTAAACTAAATATATACTTCAGGAAAAGGTTGAACTAGATTGACCTCTGAGATCCCTTCCAATTCAAATTCTATGTTTCTGTGATATATGGGCCAGACTTGCCATTTTTAGATAAAACTATTAATATGCATTTTTATATCACATGTATTTCTCAATATACCATTTCCTCTCCCTTCTCATAAAAAGTTGTTACTTATAATAAAGAATGAAAGATAAATTTAGGAAAACTGTATATCTAAAAATTTTGATGGTATATGCAGCAATCCATTTTCATAGTCTCTGACTTCTATATAGAAGTTGGGGGAATGACCTCCTTAAAATCTTTTCTTTAGGGCCAGTCTCTCTCCCTTTCTTGGTCTCTGTCTTTCTTTCTGTCTCTGTCTGTCTGCCTCTCTCTCCACACACACACACACACACACACACACACTGCAGCAATTAGTTTCTATAGTTTTATTATTGTCCATTTACGTTGTTGTAGTTATTGAGCATGTTGGGTTTTTTGGTTATTTCATGTGTTTTCCTATACTTCTCTGTATTCTTCATATTTGTCTTTTCTTATAATATGTAATCATTATTCTATTACATTTATGTAACACAGTTTGGTTAGCCATTTCTTAACTAATGATCATTTACTTTATTTCCAATTCTTTTCTTCTTCAAAAAGTGTTACTCTAAACATGTAAGGAGAGTAATATTACACCTTTCTTTTTTGTCATAGACTTCCTTGGGTCATTTGCCTCATAGTAGACTCATTAGGTCAGAAAACATGGACATTTTAATCACTTTCTTTGAATAAATACACATCACATAATTATAAATTTCTTTTTAGGGGCGGCTAGGTGGTGCAGTAAATAGAGCACCAGCCTTGGAGTCAGGAGGACCTGAGTTCAAATCTGACCTCAGACACAACGCAAAACTAGCTATGTGACCTTGGGCATGTCACTTAACCCCAATTGCCCTACCTCACCCCCTCCAAAAAAAGCAAATAAATAAATAAATAAATTGCTTTTTATAAAGGTGCCAATTCAGAAGTCCACATATAATGCATTAATATCAGGTATGACTTTTTAAATTGGGAGATGAAGAACATTCTCCCATTTCCACTTAAGGAAGGTTTAATGTAAAAAGAATTGGCTTAGGAGACAGGAAACATGGCTTTGCTATATCTGATAATGCAATGAATTATCTGTAGGGTTGTCAGTAATTCTCTTCTCTCCTCTCTGAGCTTTAGTTTTCTCATGTGAAAAATGAGGGGATTAGAATCCAGGGCTGGGAAACCTGTGGCCTTGAGGCCACATGTGGCCCTCTACGTCCTCAAGTACAGCCCTTAGACTGTCACAGTTTGGATTCATAGAACTGTACTTGAGGACCTAGAAGGTCACATGTGGTCTTGAAGTCACAGGTTTCCCACCTCTGGACTAGACTATCTCTGAGACCTCTTCCAGGTTTAACATTCTATGACAGTCAAGAGAGTCAAGGGCTAAGACTAGGAAATACTAGGACTATCCTTCAACCTCCTTCTTTTGTCTGCCCTCAGATGCATCATCACTGTTACCCACAAGTATTAATGGATATGGGAAAAGTTTTTCAAGCTGGTAAATATGTGGATTGGCTAATAAGCTTGGTATTTTATGAGCTGATGTTTCTAACACCTCTCTAGGCCCCTCGCAGGTGATAAAAGGGAATAGTGTTATTCTTCAGTCATTTTACAATCATATCTGACTTTTTGTGACCCCATTTGGAATTTTCTTGCCATTTCCTTCTTCAGTTCATTTTACAGATGAGAAAACTCAGACAAACAGGGTTAAGTGACTTACCCAGGGTCACACAGCTAGTGTCTGAGACAAGATTTGAACTTGGGTCTTTTTGACTCCAGGCCCCCCACTCTATCCACTATGCCACCTAGCTGCCTGGTTGGTAGACAGTGTGTGCTTATTTGAATGAATGAAAGGAGTAAAAGCTCCATTTTGAAATGTTCCTTTAGGGGGACCACAAATAAAACTTATATTACTGATTATATTTGACATCCAAATTTCAGACTCTTCATGTAAGAAACTAATGTTCCTCTATTTTGCAAAAGGCTCCTGAGTTTGGAGCAGATTTTTCAGCATCCCCATGTTTGATGTGTAATAATAGTTAGCTCAACAAAACATTAAAAAAAGAAAATGAAAAAGAAAACATCTTCAGAGACTATGAAATCAGGCAGAGATTGATTGGTAGTCTGCAGTCTCAGGGAGAGTTTTCTCCTTAGGATTTGTAAAGAGTGGTCGGATTACTATCGTAGCAATATGTATAATACCAATTTATCTATACTGAGGCTTATTTCTGGTAATCTAGGACCCCTTCCTACTCACCTCTCTGTGGTCCAGGCCTGAGGGATTGTTAGGATTTAACATTAAAGGTATGACTGGGTGAAAACATGTGTATCCAAATGTAAGTTCAATATTGTGTATTCATCACTACAATCCAGTGCCAGATATCTGTGACTGTGGGACGGTCTATTGTCTTGGATTAGCCATGCTTTTTTCTCTACTCCAGTGGTGTATATCATATATAATTGACTATTGATTTAGAGGGTACTTTTATGAAGTGCAAGTGCTCCATGATGTGCTATTTTGCACCCACATAATCAAATGACACAGAAATAAACATAAGCCCATCTTGCATTGCTCAAAAAAAAAATAGGCTTCATTAAGCAGCTTCTTTTTACATGTAAGATCGCAGGATTTAGAACTAGAAGGGCCCCTCAAGACCAACATCACTCATTTCCAGATGTAAAAACGGAGGCTGAGAGCCTGAAAATGGTTTTGCCCAAAGTTACACAGACAGCTCCTCTGACTTCCATTTTGTATTCCTCTCTCAACACTGGATTGTAGAGACTGTACAATCAATTTCATTTAAAAAAAAAGTGGGAGGGGGAGAAAACTCTTATCTTGGAGGTAAGATTTAGCATTCAAAGAGATCCTGAGTAAACACATTTCTACACCTTGGGATGACACAGAATTTTTGATGTAGGATTTCCATAATTCACAAATCAGTATCATCTGCAAAGTCGTGGCAAAACACAGCTGAATCTCATTCCCTGGCATGCTTTCTCAAAAAAAAAGAAAAAAGAAAAAAAGAAAAAAGCAGAAATTTTATAATGCCTGAGCTTGCCTTGTTGTGAAATGACTGAGATTAAGGATGGGGGAGGGAGGAGAAGGGTATCATACCCATTCAGAAATCCCCCTAAATCACAGCATAAGGTATGGAGAGGAAGTAGCCATGACTCCAGACACAGCTTTCCTCCTTCGAAACTATTCAAGTGGTAGCTGCAGTGGATTTCACAGATGACAATTGGAAGGCTTTCAGAAAGAGAATTGCAAAGGCAAGTCAGAGTGCTGGTAATTGGACTTCAGGAGCCCAGGAAGGCCTTTGAACATGCACAGAGAGTTTGTCAGCCAGAGCGAGAAACTTGGAAGTTCTACTGCTCAGGATTTGATTGACAGAGATAATGAGAGTGCCAGTCTCTGTGGAGAGGAAGTGCAGTTTTATTGAAACATCAGAGCTCAAATTAACCTCCCCATGCCCTGGTTCCTTCCGCAGCCCTGCACACCTCCACTTCAGTCTTTGCTTATTCCAGAGTTGAAGGTTTGAGCAAGGACCGCCCGCCGTCCAGTTCATTAATGGGGAATAAAGCACCAGCTTGTGTCCGAGCTTTTCCTTTGGAGAAGGATGGGGGCATGGGGAAAGGACATGACTCTTTTTTTTCTTTCAGAGCTTTAGCCACTTCAGTAAATGGAGGAGAATCCTTCTATAAGGTCTCTCTCTCTTTATTCCAGAGATTCTGATGCACTGCTTTGCAGGTCAGGGTCTGTCTTCCTCACACACAGAGAAATCTACCTGGAAGAAAAGCCTGTTAAAATACAGTTAACTGAAAGAGAAACAATTAAGTCCTCTTCGTTTCGTGGATAGAAACAAAGACCAGATCCTCACAGCCAGAGGTGCCAAAATAAAGAGGGGTGGGGAGATTTAATTGAAAAACATCAGTGAAGGTCTAATCAACAGATCTAGATAATTCAGGCAAAAAAGTAAAATGTTTTAGTAATAAGAATCTTTAAATGGGTTCTATTCTGCTTTACCTCACTGTTTTCTCTGAACAAACTACTTGGATCTCATTCTAACCTTGGGTCTAATAAGCACAGAATCACTGACTGGACCTTAGGCACCATCTCTTCCAAACTCTTCTCAATTTTATAGCAGGTAACTGAGATCCATAGAGGTGAGCTGACCTGCCCAGGGTCACAAAGCTAGCTAGTGGTACCAATGGGACTTTGTCTCAGTGGGGGGCTCTTTCCGCTGAGGAGGAGGCACGGCTTAGCAGACAGAATGCTGGACTTGGAATCAGTAAGACCTGAGTTGGAATCCTAGCTCAGATAATTACTAACTGCAAAGCTCTGGGCAAGTCATTTATCCTCTCTTGGACTCAGTTTCTTCATCTGTAGAATGGAGGAAATAGTACCTTCTTTGCAGGGGTGATATAAGGATCTAAGGAGATGATAAATATAAAGTGCCCCTCAAACCTGAGTGTACTATGTAAATGTCAGCTATTAATATATTATTACTTACTATGTCAACTAAGCCAGATTGTCTTTATTTTTAATTACTGTGCTGGAGAACAGGTGAAAGGTGTGTGTGTATATACACACAATACACACATATATACACATGTGTGTATGTGTATGTGTAGAGGTATGCATATGTGTATAGATATGTGTATAGATATGCATATATTGCACATATACCTATGCATGTATACATACACACACATATACACATATATGTATTTGATATTTTTAAGGTCATTGCTTAACATATCCTATACCCAAAGATTTAGTCCACTGACTTGCACACAATTAAATAATCACCATTCACTGACAGTGACTGTCAGATAAAAAGACTCTCAAAAATGCAGTGAAAAGTTTTTCATGGTGGGGAGACTAGACAAGAAAAATGGTATATGAACCAGCTTCTAATACAAACCCAGTAGTTTTCAAAATAATTCTTAATGAGCAGAACTATAAGATTAATTTGTACAATAATGGTATTATAAAGAAAAACAACTTTAAAAGACTTAGGAACTCTGATTAACATAATGACTAACCATGATGCTAAAGTACTAGTGATGATATATGCTATCCATTTCCTAAGAAAGAAGCGATGACCTTAAGGTGAAAATTGAAACACCTTTTTTTTACAAAGCCATAGGAGAATTTGTTTTTCTTAACTAATACTGTTTCCAACAAGAGGAAGAGGTTGTTATTCTTCTTGCTGTTTCAGTCAGAGAGGGATAAGAAAAGCCCAATGCAAGTGAGGTCCATTTTGTACTTTCCTTTGGTCTATGGCTTCCCATGACCAAAGAATTCATCGCTTAGTAGCTAGTCTAGTGTCAGTGACCCTCTCTGCACCTAGCCAGTCTCTTTCCCTCCATGCTTAGCTAGTCTCTTTCTAGGAGAGAAGATAATGAATTCCTGAGACTGTGCTCAAAGTCTTTCCACCATGCTTTGTGCTACATTAACATAGCCATCCAAATCCTTGGATCTCTTCCACACCAAGATAATGACATCTATGGGTTGGTGATTTCGTTGCTATAGTTATTCTTTCTTGAATCCCATCCATACCTTTTTATCTTGTGCAACTCTTGTCCATATCTTTCTGCAAATCATCAACAAAGAGATCCAACACATTAGGGACTTTCTTCTAGGAAGATCTTTTGACATGTCATGAATACCAATGAAGCACATTGAATAACCATTAATCATTCTTGATATTGGACCAGCCCATCTCCTTTTCTCATTATCCATCTTTCTGATGACACCCTATATTGTGCTTCTTTTGCATAATTCTTCATCAATGATATGTTGCAGCCCACTACCCCCAACCCACCCCAATCCTCTCCATTTCCCTATGTGTTATCCTCAACTTTACTTCTTCATAGATTGTTGGTATCCACATGACATTCTTCCAGAGAGCATGTCTTTGCAATTGGGGTGGGTGTGGAAAGGGAAAGTAGGAGAGAAGGGAGTTAGTGCACTTAGTCTTATTGGAATCTTGTATGATCAGCACAATCAGCTGTACATGGTTTTAATGTTGTTTGCAAAAGTTGATTTCCTTTTGATATCTTCATCAAGGGTGTCCTTGATGTCCTTTAAGAAGTATAGATAATCCTCCAAAATATTGTAGAGATGGTAAAGTAGACATATGAGTTGGCAGTTAATGATATTTTCTAAGATGATGTTTATGTATAATAATATAGTTCATGGTTTTTTTCTAAGCAATTATTTATCCATTTTTAGGATATATTGAGATTTGTTCCATAAGCACCATAAAATTGTGATATCTCTAACACAGAAAAAAATCTAGTAGGAAAAAATCCATCCATTGTCACCATCTACTTTTCTGGTTGTTGTCCCTTCTTTTTAATAGATTTAGAAATGGAAGGGACTTACTCCAAACCCTTCATTTTTCAAGGAAGGGAAATGGAGCCAAAAGAAGTTAAGTAAATTTTCCAAAGTCTCACAGGTAGTAAATGAGTATGGAACTGAATTCAGGTCCTTTGATTCCTAAACCAATGAGAATTCTGCAGTATTGTTCTTCCCTTCCTACATTGCTAGGTGGCATAATGGATAAAACAAGGGGTCTGGAGTCAAGACCTGAATTCAAATTCAGCCTCAGACATTTACTAGCTGTGTAACCCTGGACAAGTCACTTAATCTCTCTCTGCTGTAATTTTCTCATTTGTAAAATGAGTATAATTGTAGTATCTATTTCACAAGGTTATTGTGAGGAGCAAATAAGATAATATTTATACAGTGCTTAGAATAGCGTTCGGCATACAGTAGGCACTTAATAAATAGTTATTTCCTTCATTGTTTTCTTCTACTATAATTTTGCACTTAGTTGATTCTTTATCTATAATATTTATCCCAAATAAATTTACTGAAGAAAAACATTTACTTCCTTTATCCCTCCTTCATTCCCTTCCCCTTTACCGGCCCTCCCTCTCTTTCTTCCTTTCTCCTTTCTTTTTTCCTTCCTCTCTCCTTACCTTCCCTTCTTTACTCCTTCCATTTCTTCCATTCTTCCCTCTCTCCTTCCCTCATGCCTTCTCTACTTCCTTCCTTTTTCCTTCCTTTTCTTCTCTTCCCCATTTCTTCTTCTTTCCCTTCTTTCTTTCCTCCCTCCTTCTCTTCCCTTCTTCCTTCTATCTTTACTTCCCATTTCCCTTCCTTCTTCTTTCCTTCCTTTCTTTTCTTCCTTCTCTCCTTCTTTCCCTTTTCTTTCCTTCTTTTTTCACTTCCTTCTTTCCCTTCTTCCTTCCTTTTTTCTTTCCTTCCTTCCCTCCTTTCTCTCTTCCTCCTTTTTTCCTGCCTCAATCCCTTCTTTCCTTTCTCTTTTCCCTCCTTGCTTGCTTCCTTCTTTCCCCTATTCCTTTCTTCTTTCTATAAGCTATGTTTACACAATGTCAATGAATGCCAGAAAATTCTACTGGTCACACTTTGAAGTTTTACACTCATCAGTATGAAAGCGGATGAGTGTATCATTATAAGTCTGACTGTATGAGAAGCCTCATATATGTACCAGTCTGATCAGTTCTTTTAGGTACCATCTAGAAGCAATTTCTGTCTTCTCTGGACAAACATTGCATTTTCTTTCTCCTTTACTACACTTTTCACTTCCTACCTTATTCTCTTCTTTACCACCTGTGTACCTGTCTTATCTTGTATTATTTTCTCTACTAAACCACAAAAATGAGAACATTCATTTAGGGCAGTGACAAGGTTTTATTTACTATGGTATCTTCCATAGCACCTAATATTACACATAAAAGCACCAATAAGTAATGGTTGAATTGAATATAATCAACAGTCCCATGTCTCTTAGATAGCAGTAACATATTCATCTGGGAGCTTCCCTGGGATTTATGGCAGTACATGGCTCTTTGTCCAAAAAGTATAAGGTTTGAAGATATCCTGAAATACCCAGAATATTATTTGTCTTTGAAAAAAAGCTATCTTAGAATTGCAGGTAACCTTGGCAGTCTGACTTAATGCTAATCTTTAGGATTGGTGCTTGTATTGGTATCAGGATTAGGTCCTGCACTGGGAGAATGTCTTTCCTAAACCCTTAAAAACTTCTTGATATAAGGAAGTCAGTGATCTTGAGTGAAAACTTTCTAAGCATCCATGGTGACTTGGGAAAGCTTAAACAAAATTCCTGAAGCATCAGGATACTATTTGAAAGATGGATTATTTCACTAGCATAGATAAAGATTCATAAAAATATTATAGATCATCCCATCAGACCCCCTTTACTTTAAAGATGGAGAAACTGTGGCCCCAAGAAAGTGAGTGATTTGCACAAAGTCACACGGCCAATGACAGGGCGGTAGGAAATACAGTTTAGCTCCTTGTCTGTTGATTCCTGGCCTGGCAGCATGGCTGCGTCATAGTAGATGTTAGACAAATGCTTATTGATGGAGTGATTGAACAGAACCCATGTCTTTCCATTCTTGGTCACGTGTTCTTGCTGACACCTTAGTTGTAGTCATTGGAGGCCTAACAGATAAAATATTTTTCAATGTTAATTAACAAACATAGCTTGTCTTTAACTTAAAGAACATTAAATCCTCCAAGAAAGTTATCTCCAATAATAACAACTTAAAGACTTAATCGTAATGGTGAAAGTAGTGATAATGTCACCAGAAGAACTGTGGGCTCCTCCTAAAGCATTGCTATTCCTTAAATCTCTGAACAAAGAGGAGCAACTCACTATACCAGCCACCCACTATGAAAGCATCTGGGCAGCTGGGTAGCACAGTGAATAGAGCACTGGGCCCAGAGTCAGAAAGACTCATCTTCTGAGTTCAAATCTGGCCTCAGACACTTGCTAGCTATGTAACCCTGAGCAAGTCACTTTGCCCTATTTGCCTCAGTTTCCTAATCTGTAAAATAAGCTGCAGAAAGAAATGGCAAACTACTCCAATACTTTTGCGAAGAAAACCCTAAATGGGGTCATGAAGAGTGGGCCATGACTCCAATAGCTGAATAACAAATGAGACTATATTTCTCTGCCATTTCAGAGAAATAAGGAATATTGTAAGATTTAAATAAGATAGTAGATGTAAACTTTGCAAATCTGAAAGCACTATACGAATGACAGTTATTATTATGATTATGATATTATTATGATATCCTCAGTCACTGAATCTCCAGTTGGTGATAACTGTTCTCTAAGCCTTTGACTACACTCTTGCTGAGTTTAAGCAATTCTTCAATACAGTAGTATGCTGGGAAATGTTTAACAACCAGTTGGGAAGAGTGGGAAGAAATGTTTACATACATACTTTTGGTTTAATCTGCATTATATAATTATATAACATTATATAATTATATAATACTTTTTTTAATGTAGACAATCATTATGATATTTAATCAAACTCTCATTTGTAGCAATTACTAATTCCTGAGGTGTAAATTCACACAGAAAATTTAACAATTGTTCTCTCAAGCCTAAAGCTGGTTAGAGCTGGCTCCAAAATACTCGTGGGTGAATGGCTCCTCATTTATAATGTCTAGACCAGGATATGGGATTGAGGACCCAAATAATAGAAATTTAAGTTCTTTAAGTCAAAAACAAAAACAGACACAGACACAAGACAATAGAATATCCACTTTCAAGGAGAACTGGAGTCTTAAGAATATATGTCAGTCTGTCAATCAGAGGAAGCCATGGGCCAATTAAAAAGCATATGTGTGTGCTTGAGAGAAAATTTGGTTGGATTAGATCTACTGTCTTAAAGGACCAGAAATCAACCGAGCTGTGTGACAAGTCCACTCCATTTGGTTGCCTGTCTGGTGCTATTTGAAAAAGAAGCTGAAATTGATGCGTCAGTTTGGTGGGATCATAAGATGCTCTACTGCTCATCTAAATTGACTAAATTTTTTAGTTTTCATTTTCATGTTTGATGTCTGCAGACAAAGCTTCTGAGTTTCCCCCCAAACACAGATTGCCTTGAAAATTACACAAAAGGAGCAGAAATTGTGGAAGATATTCAGATTATGGGAATCTCACTGCCTAATTTTCATTAAGCCCTGTTTATATTGTAAATCTGACCTCTGACACTTCCTTAGCTGTATGACCCTGGTCAAGTCGCTTAACCTTGTTTGCCTCAGTTTCCTCAACTGCAAAATGAGTTGGAGAAGGAAATGGCAAACCACTCTAGTATCTTTGCCAAGAAACCCTACAAAGAATCGTGAAGAATCAGAGACCATTAAACAACAACAAAATATTCTACCTCCTTCACTTACTAGGTAGGTGATAGTAGACCAGCCAGAGATCTCTAAGCTTTGGTCTACTCATCTATGAAATGGACATAAAATACTTGTATCACTCATCTCATAGGAATTCTGAGGAAAATGAAATGAAAACATTATACAAATGTGAATTGCTTATCTTAATATTTTGTCTTCATGTTCATATGCAGTAGTGAAAAAATGAAGCCATTATTACACTGAGAAGAAATATTTTGGGTGTTTTTTTTTTGCTTTTTTTTTTGGAGGGTGAAGGCAGGGCAGTGACTTGCCCAAGGTCACACGGCTAGTAAGTGTTAAGTGTCTGAGGCTATATTTGAACTCAGGTCCTCCTGACTCCAGGGCCGGTGCTCTATTCACTGCACCACCTAGCCGCCCTGAAAAAATGTTTTTAATAAAAGTATATTAATCTAGTGGGCTATGGTAGGCTTACCTAATACCTTATTTTTCTTTCTTACTACTAAGAGAGACTATAACAATAGTTCATAACCAGGAGAGACAGTATAAACTTCTTGGGAGCAGAGGCTTTTTGCATCTTTGTATCCTCAGCAGTTAGTACCATTCCATTTTGGCGCAGCCCCGCAGAGCAGTAGGTGAGAGCCCTTGATTTAGAGTTAGAAAGACCTGAGTTAAAAATCTCACTTAAGATACTAGTTGTGTGAACCTGGGCAAATAAGCCTTTCAATTTCTCTCCATCTCAGTTTTTTTTATTGTTAAAATGGAGATGATTATAGCACCTACCTACCAGGGCTGTTGTGAGAATGAAATGAGATAATATTTAAGAGTTTGGCATCTCTTCAAGTGCTATATGAATTTTATACACACACACACACATAATGCTATATTATGTTATGTTGTTATGTTATGTTATATTAATGATTATGGAGCATCTAGCATACCTAGCATATACTAGGCCCTTAATAAATGTTTGTTGAGTTGAATTAACTTGATATTCTCTTAAACATTGGCAAACCCTACTCATATGTGAGGATGAACTTCATATATATGATGTTGGTAGCTGCTCTAAAGTCTTCTCCTCTGTCCCCCTCTTTAGGTCATCAATGCCATTGAGCAGGACTACCGACTCCCCCCACCCATGGACTGCCCTGCTGCTCTGCACCAGCTCATGTTAGATTGTTGGCAGAAGGACCGTAATACCCGGCCACGCTTTACAGAGATTGTCAACACCCTGGATAAAATGATCCGGAATCCAGCAAGTCTCAAGACTGTGGCAACCATCACCGCTGTGTGAGTTTCAGTACATTCCTCAGGGGGGGAAAGTCCTTTGGAGAGTTAATTAAGAGAGCACTAGCAAACACAAGAAGAAGCAACATGAGTGGCTACCAAACCATCTTTGAATTAGGAAGACCTGGGTCCAAGTCGCAACTCTGACATAAACTAGCCACGTGACTCTAGGCAAGTCACTTAGTCTTCCGTGCCCCAGTTGCCTCGGCTTTTTGATTAACCTAATTGGATCCCTAATTTTATTAGTGAATAAAACAAATGGAAGAGCATTCACTTCCTCACTAAACTTTTTGGTGAAGCATCGTTGTCTGTTGGAAAATTGGTCTTAAAGTCAGAAGACTTGGGTTTTGAGTACCTGGTTCCATCAATTATTTACTGTGTGTCCTTGAGTGAATTATTTCATTTCTCTGAGCCTCGGTTTTCCCATCCATAAAATGGGCGTTATAATACTTGTTCTCACAAAAGTTGTAAAGATCAAATAAGATAATGCATGTAAAAGTAATTTACAACTCTAAAGTCTACATAATGGAAATTATTACTTGTTTCTCTCCCCTCCCTCTTGATTAAAATGTATACCAGTTCTAAAGTGGTTAAGAAGTATTAGGAGAATCTCTTAGATCTGTACATTGCTTTAGCTTCCAATTTAGTCTTCATTTTTTCTACTGCAGTTAGTCTATCTAGTATAATGTCATGCTTTCTCTTCAAATGGTGTAGTCAATTTCTGGAGCTCTCTCATTATGTAAAGCTAATAAGCTTTCCATGAAAGAGTGGATAAAAGGCACAGAAAGAACACAGGGATCTCGAGTTAGGACTATTTTGGTTCAGCCATTTTTTAGTTGTGTCTGACTCTTCATGAACCCATTTAGGGTTTTCTTGGGAGAGATACTAGAGTAGTTTGCCATTTCCTTCTCGAGCTCATTTTACAGATGAGGAAACTGAGGCAAGCAGGATTAAGTGACTTGCCCAGGGTCACACAGCTAGCAAGTGTCTGAGGTCAGATCTGAACTCTCGAAGGCTCATCTTCCTGATTTCAGACCCAGTACTCTATCCATTGTACTACCTTGCTGTCCTCAGATTAGGACTATAAGATTTAGCAAATGACATCCACTCTGATTACTTACGGAAAAAATAAAGAAATATATCACAAAAAAATATACACATCACACATCACGCACAGGCACACACACACGCACACACACACCCAATCACACTCACATATTTTTGTATGTATATATATGTATGAATTAGCAATTAAATAGTAGCTTATTTATATGGTGATACTACAGTATCTGTTCAGGTAGTCTAGCTACAGTGCAAAGGAAGACCACTCAAAACCTCGGGAAACAGATGACTTTGATTTAAATTCTGTTTCTGATACTATTTATATGACCATGGGCAAGTTGCTTGTTATTCCTGGTTCTCAACTTCCTAATCTATAAAATAAAGGTGTTAGACTAGATGATCTCTGAGGTCCTTCCAATTCTAGATCTGTGATCCTATAATCCTACGACCACCCCCCACCCCCACCACACCCCCACCCACTAATTATATGGTTGCCAGTTCTCTGGTGATGATCTCTTGAGAGCTTAGCTGAACCAAGACTGATTGATGATTCATCACTCATTCTGTATCTGAAGCTTCTCCAGTTTAGTAAGACTTGCTGGAATTTACAGTCTGGTTTGCCAAGAACTTTGTCAGCCTAGGGCCATGATGAAACTTAGAGAAAGTTCGAAATATTAAATATGTCTTGATATGTCCCATTGGAAGTTGAATAATTATTTATATCTCAGTTTCTTCACAATAATATTTCTAAATAGGAAAAATTCAATTTTATAGGTGAAGAACTCGAAGTTAAGTGATAATCCCCAGGTCATACTGCTAATGAGTAAAAGACAGAGCAGCAAGTTTAATGGTCCTACTTCATTGCTCTTGGGCTACTTTAATGATAACAGAACCAGAATTATTTATAAATGGAAAGGCTTAGGACAGAAAAAATAAAACAAAAGACTAAAACCCAACCATTTGCTTGATATTAAAAGCTATTGGGTTTGGTTAACAAAGGAGCTGACAAATATCCTTCCCTATTGGTATTATGAAATGGGATACTATGTATCAGTCCAGAATTAAGTATCATCCTGATTGGAGGCAGGACAATGGATGAGATTACCCCTCAAGAACCACAGCAACCCCCTGAAGAACCATGTCAACCCTAAAGCTCAGTCAGCCAACCATTATGACATACTCTTCTCCTGAGCTGTTCAGTTTAACCTTCTTTTCAGGCTAAAGTATTGATCAATTCTTCCAACTCTGTAACTCAGCAGGTTAACTGTGGCTTATTTTTGTCATTGCAGGCCTTCTCAGCCCCTGTTAGATCGTTCCATCCCTGATTTCACTGCCTTTACCTCAGTGGATGATTGGCTCAATGCTATCAAAATGGTTCAATATAGGGATAGTTTCCTAACTGCTGGGTTCACCTCTCTCCAGCTGGTTACCCAGATGACATCTGAGTAAGTAGACCATATGCCCTTCAAGCTATCCAATAAGGATGCAGTTATCCCTTATGCCTTGGGATTTGACTATGTGTGACCTCATTTCTTTTCACAGCTCTATATATTGTTGGATAAATGGAGAAGTGGTATATATTGTGAAGACAGAAGGGAAAACTGTAGACTATACCAAGTGAGAGAACTTAAAGTTATATTTATACATTATCTGCCTGTTCCCTGAGATTCTCTTTTCCATCATTCATTTTAAAACACAAACCATCAATGAAAGTCTTCAAATGAAAAGAACAGAGATACACAATAACTTAAACCAAATTGTAGAAATAGATACTATACATTCTTAATACAGGAAATGTCTGGAGATTTTATGTAAGTAGCACTTGTAAAAAAAAAAACTATGAACCTGTACCAACTTGTTCTTCCTCCCACCCTAAATGTTCATAGTCTAATAGATGAAATTAGTGTCTCTGTTGGGTGGGAAGAGGGTTTTATTCCAACTGGTGGGCACGATTCATCATATCAAAAAAAGTTAAATCACACTTCATATGGGTGATGGCCTGGAGCTTGGCCCAACCTTCTAGACTCACTTTGCCTATCATGGTAAATATCTCTGGCTAATGGAATACACAAGGCCAGACCACCCAAAGGCCATCTATCCAATAGCCTAGCTCATAAGACACTCATGAGAGTTTAGAGAAGCAATGGCCAGATTGTACCATTCCTCTTACCCCTAATTTCATTCAGGATGAAGTCATTCATTCTTCTATCTAACCCTTTGAAATGGTACATTCAAGAAACTCCATCTTCTGACTTACTTGACAGAGAGAATGTAACCCTAAATTCAACATTTGACATGTCCTTATTCACTGATCTGCCTTGGACACAGTGCCACAAAGGC
The DNA here is from genome assembly GCA_028627135.1 of Pseudochirops cupreus. Classification (NCBI taxonomy): domain Eukaryota; kingdom Metazoa; phylum Chordata; class Mammalia; order Diprotodontia; family Pseudocheiridae; genus Pseudochirops; species Pseudochirops cupreus. Next base: position 224,074,839 of record CM053582.1, read on the forward strand.
ACCTCCTTTCTAGTTATAGCTTTGTTTCTTGGAAAATAGCTGTTGTCAGTGATAACAGGGACACCCTTCTCTCTTCAGAGGTTGTTTGGATGTGGTTCCAAACTCAGATCTACTAAGCATCACAGTTCATTTAATTTCTCTGTTATAGACCCTGGGTACATATCCAGGCATTACCTAAAAAGACAGCTCCTGCCATTATAAATTACCATCAAGCACAAAAACATAAAAATGCAATACTTACAGGTAGAAAATCAGTCACCTCAAGTTGTGTGTATAAAATGGACACCATGGGATGATTGGCAGAGACTATGGCTCAAGGATGGAAATGACTCTGCAATGAAACTTGTTCCTTCTTATTTTCATTTCTGTTTCTGACCACTAAGGGAGAGAAGGTACACCTTTGCTTCCAGTACAATGAGGGTAGTATAGAATAATTGGCCCCAGAAGAATTTTCTCCTCTATTTGGAAATGTCGACATGCAAAAGAACTGAAGGAGGAAAAAAAAACAAAATAGAATAACTTGAGTGGAAAGTGAAGTTGATATATAAGGAATTCACTGCCAGGTAAGAAATAGAAACTCTGGAAAGAATTTGGTAAATTTTGGGAGAGAAAAAAAGTTGAACAGAAAACAAGCCCTAAGCAAGAGGTTGTTAAGACTCAGAAATGTAAATCATATGTGTGTGTATGTGTATATATACACATAAATATGATGATTAATGATAATAATAACCCTAATAGTCATAATATGTAATAACCCAAGTAAACTGCAACTCAGGAGGAATTGGTAGCCTTGCCAAAATAAAATAAGATGGGGAAAATATGTGTAGGAAAAAAACCAACAACTATGTCCAACATTTGTCTTCTCTTCCTTGGTCTGGAGGGGATTTTGGAGAGTACTCTGATAAGTTATGATTTGGGGATTCTAAAGGCATGTGGTCCATACCCTAGGACAGCTGTGGCAAATTATAGTTTTTCATTTTAGAGGCTTGTTCAATCTCAAGAACCTTTTTTTACTTAGCTATTGGAAGAAACATGACTATAATCTGATCTTTTGTTTACCCCTTTCCTAGCTACCAATGGAGAAGTACAAACAAGGCAACAGTTTTATGCATGTTAGTGCTTAGAAAATTGTATAAGTCTCGACATAAAATGTAGACTGGAAGCCAAGTCACAGAGACTTTGGCCGGATATCTTTAATTTAGATAATTAAGTCATTTGGGGGGGCATCTTTCCTGGAATCTCAGGACCTTCCTTTCCAAAATAGGGATAGAAAATTATTAGTCAGAAACAGTATAAAGAAAGCATGCAATTTGACCTTTACAAACTTCTCAAAATGCCAATATGTGAGTATTGACTTTAAAGGAAGGCTCATTGGGATCTTGGTGGCAATGTGTGGATGGAACGTGTCTCTAGACAAAATAAAAAATAAAAAAAAAACAATCTAAATTCCTCAGTTTTCCCTTAAGGTGGAGTTTCTGTATATAAAGATGGAGAGAATGAATTAATCAATCAAATTACTCTGCCCTCCCTAAAATAGGTAATAAGAAAATGAATTAATCTCAAACATAGGCTTTAAACCTTTTTAATGTGGGGTTCATGGAAAGAATTTAGGTGGTCCATGAACCTGGGTGGGAAAAAAAATACATCTTCTTAACTTTACAAAACTCTACCTGAATTTTAGCATTTCTTTCAATTATTTAAAAATTGTTATTCTCGGAAGGGTTCTATAAGCTTCACCAAGCTGCCAAGGAGTCCATGATACAAAAATGATTAAGAACTTTAGTTTTAGATTAAATGCATAGTCCTTGAAACTGAAATGATGTTGAACAAGAATATTTTGATAGACTGAAAATTTGGTCATGACCTAGGACCAATTCCAAACACACCTAGATAATGAGAGCTGCACCCACATGCCTGAGACCTAATGGATAATTAGAGTGATTGCAGAAGAATTAGGTTCATCAGGAAAGATTTCATGGTGGAGTTGTTTCAAGCATTACTTTGAAGGAAAGGAAGGAATGTTTGGATGGAGAGGAAAGGCAAAGGGAAACATTTTCCATTCATCTTTGTTTGAACCAAATAATTCTGTTCCACTTTACTTTGAATTATTAATACTTTAAAAATATTTTCCCTTCTTTCTATGATTCCTATAAACATTTCAACCTTTATTCACACCATTCCCTATTAGGATGCCTTCTTGAAAACTACTCCTTCTCCCACCCCCCACATACACAATTTTTAAAGGCCAAGATCAAAAGCCACCAACTCCAGGATACCTTTTCAGACTCCTATGAGTTTCATTGTACATTATTCAAACTTGTTTTAAGCACTGATATTCTAATTTTCATCGTGATTATTTGTGTGCCTTATATTCTCTACTAGATTGTAGAGTCTTTGAGCATAGGGATTGGTACCTTGTAGTGGGCATGCAGTAAATGCATCTTGAATGCATTTTTGAATGCTTTTTGTTGTTGTTGTTGTTTTCCTCCCCAGAGACCTTCTGAGAATAGGAGTGACTTTGGCAGGACATCAGAAGAAGATCCTGAACAGTGTACATTCCATGAGGGTACAGATGAGTCAATCTCCAACCTCAATGGCATGAGAATTCTCGTTTTCTGAGGGGTAGGAGTGGGAGGGAAAGGGACAAGGGTTGAAGGGGGAAAGAGGTTAACAAAGTTGTGGAAGGTTTTGGAGAGGTTGGCTTTATCAACTGAGAATCATAATGCTACCAACGAAGAGTCAACTGGACTTGATTTTTTAACAGGCAACTTCCATTTCTCACTGACAGAAGCACCTTTATGATGCCATGGGAAACCAAATATATAACTATAAATATGTGAAAAAAAATCATATATATAAAAGGAAATGAAGACAAATTAATGTGTGGTGGGGGAACAAAAAATAAACTCAAATCCCACCATGAGTGAGCAAGAGTCATAAACCAATAGGAAGAAAGGGAAGGAGGTGGAGGGAAGAAAAAAAACAACAATTTTCAATTCTTCTTCACCAATGACATTTCTTTTCTTTTCTCCTTTTGTACTCCTCCCCTAGACCCCTGTCCCTTCTCCCACATCCATTTCCCTTTGCTCATGACCTGTGTGGGGAAGGTTCTTCAAACAAATTGTCCAGCGCCTGAATCTCAAGATGTCTTTCTGTCAGTTACCAAAGGACTTTGCTGACCACTGCATGGGGGATCCAAACCAAGTCAATTAATGTCTTCATATTGAAGAAGAGATGTACCTTCAATTGAAAACCTTGTTTTTCTTTTGTTTGCATTTTTTGCAAAAAGGAAAAAGAAACCACAAATTGGAAAAAAAAAAAAGAAAACCTGTTTCTGTGCGTGTGAACACGAGTGTGTGTGTGTGTCTGCATTGTAAAATGACTGTGGCTTCATTGCTTGTTCATAACAGACACAAAAGACAAGAACTGCAACAGCATCAGCACCGTCGCTCCCCAGGAAGTCGGGAACAATCATGGATTATTGACTTGACTTTCTGTTTGACCCAGCTGGACCACTGGTTTCATTGGGATTGGGGGTGGGGAGAAAAAAAAGAAAGGAAACCAAACTCACAATAGCTTGCAAACTCAGAGACAGGAAGCAGAGGAGAGCTTTGAAATGGATCTTATTTGGGCCATGCTAGAATAGTATTGACTGCTGGATTATGGCAACTGGAAAGGAAGAGAGAAAAAAAAAAAAAGAGCATGTGGAGAATATTCTCCTACATTCCGGTAACATATAGGTAGGTGGCAAAGAAGGAGTCTTCTTTTCTAACATGTGGACCTAAGGGTTTTGGTCTTAAATACTGGCTTAGGTTGTATGGCTTCAGAGGTATGTTCATATGTTTCTGTGTTTCTCTTTACACTATTCTCTATTGTACCTCATTGCTCAATTCACTTTTGTAAATTCCACTTAACATTTAAATATTTTTAATTTTGCCTTTTACCTTAATCTCCTTGCTAATTTTATCTGTCTAATTAAAATGAGCAGAAGCATGTCTGGGTTTACATAGAATGGTGTCAGAGTGTATGTCCATGTGCCAATGGGTTTCACCTGAGTAACCACGGAAGCCGATAAAAACACCTTCCCCATTAAACTACTCTCTTTCTGGAACAGAGAGGATATTTCCCTTGACCTATCACTTTCAAGTTGGAGTACACTGTATGAAACGTTCCCACAAACATGGCCAAGAGAAGAAATTAAGAAGCTACGTTACTCTGATCTCATAGAAGGCACTGGCCAATATACAAACTAAACCAATACATTAGCCCAGCTTTGGTATATATACATACACTAATTGTTGTCTTCAGTGTATACATGCCATTTTGAAAACAACCGATTTGGGTACCTTTGTAAAACTCCAAATCATTCAACATACCTCTAAAGAACACTTTCTAGTTGTGGATATTATGATGGTGCTCACATGCATGTGTTGGTGTATAATTAAAAGGAATTATGGGATTGCCACATTTCTTGTGTAATAAACAGTTATGACTAGAATAGTGTTATTTTCAGTGCCAGAAACCCTCATTATTGGGGAAAATTCCTAGTTATCAAAGATCAAAAGACCTATCAAAATCTGTTCATAAGAGAGAGATATGATCTCTTATTCTCCATGTCACTATTTGCATTTCTCTCCTTAAAGTACTTGTTTTTCACATAATCTTAGATGAATGAATGAATGAGTGAGTGAATGAATGAATGAATGAATATAGATACAACACTTGCTGTCAGATTCAAAGCCCCCATTGAGAGTCCCTCCCCCTACCCAGTCCAGGAAATAATCAGGCAGATAAGCAAACTTTTCCTTATTAATTGCTTGACAATTCCATGCACAATTTACTAATTGCCCCAAAGACTTCAATCCATGAAGTGTCTGACAAGCCCAGGCAATGCTGCTAATCTACTCTCAATTTTCCACAGGAATGAATTTTAATTTGTCACTAAATAGATCATGCTGCATTCCTAACCCTGGTGTCCCCATACTGGGCTCAATGGAAAACTGTCAGCTTCTTTGCAGCAGACAGATTGTTTTAAGGAAAAAACAGGGTTGCTTCCTCCAATTTAGTTTCTTCAGGGGATGACAGGAATACACTAACATCATTCAAAATGGTTAAGAAGGAATGTGAAATAAGAACAGTAGTCATGGGTATAGCTCTCAATCGGGGGAGATATAACAAAGTGGTAAGAGAGGGAGATGCTATTCACTGCCCCTCATCCCATTGCAGACCCACTTAAATAACCTCCTTGCCAACTGCCTGTAGGCCTTTCACTGAATGCTCTGGGGTAATGGGTACAAATCATGACATATTTTGTCTTTGTGCAACATGTGTCAACATGGTACCTGTTGTTGTAACGTTCTGATATTGGAGCAGCCAACAAAAGAATCCAATCATTCTCAGGTATAATAAAGCTGTGGGAGAAATTCACAGGGTGACTTCATCTCCATCTTGTTCAATACCCCTCACTATAACTCAGTCTAGCATCAACCACATTTTCAGGGTAGCTGCATGCAACACAGGCATGCTCCTCATCACTAACTATGTCCAGCTAGTGTCAAGTCCCTGAATTTTAGTCCAATCTATGTGTAGCCTTAATTGTTGCATGTGCTTAAGGACCAAGAACTCCAAGCATTAAGTATATTTGTATCAACTGATATAATAACTTCACAACACACAGGAATGCAATGCTCATGTTGTAAACAGGTATTCATTCCTCTAAGGATATCAGACAGTATTAAGAACCAGATGTGCCATGATTATATTGAAGGATTATTTCAATCACAGGGAAGAAGGTTGGAAATATTTGACTTTTTAGGCCATTGGGCTAGAGATTGTGAGAGTGAAGAGTATTCTGGGACCTAGAGAATATGCCCCAAACTTCTAGCTTGCCCCTACCACATCCAAACCCCCAATTCTTCAATATTCCCATGAGAAAAAGAATGAAGTGATAAGGGGGGAAAGGAGTGAATACATGAACAGAAAATTCAATGGGCATGGAACTTTCTAGTTTATAGACATTCAAGTTTATAGGTAACAAAGAGAGTCATATCCTAGAGAGAACACCTGAGAAAACTAAAAAAAAAAAATCCTGAAGATCATTATGAGGCCACCGGAATTAACTAGATGCTGTCTTTTACTGTATTCTTTTTTCTCCTTCCTAGCCCACACCTTAACTGTGTATGTTTTGGGGAGTGTGGTGGGGAATTAATGGTTTAGATCTCAGTCCTGTGTTCTGTTTGCTTTTTACTGATGAAACTCTCTCCCTCAGAGAGTTCATTCATTCATTCATTTAAGACAAACATCACCTCTCTATAGATGAGTCCCAAACCTATTTTTCCAAACTTATACTTCCACTGAAGATCATGCTACATCTACAACTTCTTAATAAATTTTACATTTATACTTTCATGGCAATAGTATCTGTCAGATTTGCAAAGTGCCTGACTCGTGTTACGTTATTCAATCTTTATAACATTCCTTTGATATAGGTGCTATTATTATATTCATGTTCCTAATGAGGAAACTGAGGTTGAAGGTAAAGTGACTTGCCCAGAATCATACAGCTAGTCTCAAGAGAGGAATTTGAATTCATCTTCTTGACTCTAAATCCAGCCTTCTACCTACTATTCCATTTTACTCCTTTCCATTAGTAACAATAGTTAAAACATATAAAACACTTTTTTTTGGAGAGTTTTTTCTTCTTTTAAATGACTTGTTTATTTACTTTTAATTTACAAGATTCGGTTCCACATTCACTTGAGTTTCAGATTTTCTCCCCTCCCTTCCCTTCCCCCCCCCCCCCATGGTGGCGTGCAATCATGTATAGGATCTGCAAA
>CM053582.1:224082174-224105373 GCA_028627135.1 Pseudochirops cupreus
TCATTTCTCTTCCCAATTTTTCCTCCACTTCTCTTACTTGATTTTCAGAGTTTTTCTTGAGTCTTCCATGGCCTGTAACCAGTTCATCTTTTTCTTGGAAGCTTTTGGTGAAGGAGTTCTGACTTCCTCCCATTCCATGCTTTGATCATTTTTTGCCCCCAAAAAGGAATCTAATGTTTGATTGCTGTAGTTGCTTTGCTTCCTTTGTTTGCTCATGTTGCCACTCAATTGCTTGACTTTTCAGCTCTTTGCCACAGTAGAACTCTGCTTCCAGAGAGGAGAGCTTTGTCCCAAATTGCTAGGGTTTTCACAGCTGCAGGAGCTATTAGTTGGGTGCCCTCTCTACAGCCACCACTTGCTCTGGTTCACTGGTCACACACCACTACTCAGGAGCATGATCTGTGTCCAGGAAGGTTAAAGCAAAAGTGATTACCCTCAGAATGGTAGCTTGGTCTGCAAGCCAGGAGCTCTGAAGCAGCCACGTGGAGGCAGCTGCATGGCTGCAGGCCATGGTGCCTCTGCTGCTTTTTGCTCCAGGGGCAGAGGCTGGACTGCACAATGTCCCCCTAGGTTACAATAGAGTTCCATTAACATTTTACTTTATCATTGGCATTTATGAGTTGATATTTCTGGAAACCGCCAGAGCTGCTGGTTGTTTGATTGATTCTTGACATCTCATAGAGTCCACTTGCTTCCACTTGCCCAGTTCTAATTTTTTCATGTATTTCTTCTCTTCAGTTAGGTTTTGTATCTACTTTTCCATTAAGCCAGTTCTACTTTTTATGGAGTTGTTTTCTTCAGTGTACTTCCCCTCACCATCACCCCCCCCCCCATTTTGTCAGTTGTATTTTTAAAGGAATTATTCACCTTTTCTTCTACTGCTCTAATTTTACTTCTAAAATCCTTCTTGAACTCTTCCAAGAAGGCAGTTTGGGCTTGAGACCAGTTTACATTCTCCTTTGAGGTTTCAGATGAGGGTATATTGACAATTTTGTCCTCTTCTGAATTTGTTTTTTGATCTTCCCTGTCCCCATAGTAAGAATCTATGTTCTTTGTTCTTCTGTGTTGCTTTTTGTTCATGGTGTTTGCCTTTTTCTCAGCTTGAAATGTTGATCTGTGCTACTGGGGCACAGGGGGCACTGTCCCATGCTGCTTGTGTTGGGGGATAGGGTTCTGGTTACAGGTTTTACATGCTGGACCCTCAGGTACTAGGAGGTGGAGACTATAGAGGCTGTAGCTTACTGGTACTGAGCTGGAGCTGGTCACATTGGTTGGTGTGTGGAAAATCAAGGTGGGCTTTTTATGCATTTCCTCTGGGTTATGCTGAAGCTCACAGGGTGTGGGGAGTGGGTATGGGATTGGTCTGGGCTCTTGAGGTCACCTCCTCACCTGGAGCTGTGCTAGAACACTGGTAGGCTCAGTCACTGGTAGACACCAGTCTGCCAGTGCTTGTAGTGGTTCTCTGCACTAGCCTCCACTAGTTCCCCTGGCTATGACAAGGTATGCAATGGTGGAAGGGCGGTCCTTGTATTTGTTCTTGCCTGCTCCCCCACCCTGGGACTCAGGATCTCCCATTGGCCCACTGAGGTGGGACTTGCTACTGGCTTTCCAGGATGCTTCCCATGCTGTAATGGTCACCTTGAACCAAAGTGAGAGGGACCTTTCCCATTAATTCCTAGCCTTGTAAGCTAAAAGACTGCTACACCTTGTCTTTCTGCTGACTCCACTGTTCCAGAATTTTTCCTGGAGTGGTATTTTCTGGGTTTTTCAAGGTCAATAAAGAAGGGTAAGAGTGACTTACTGCTTACTCCACCATCTTGGCTTCTAGAAGAAAGAGCTCATCATATCTTATAGCACAGTGATATTCCATCATAATAATATATGACAACTTGTTCAGGTATTCCCCATCTGATGAGCATCCCTTGCCACCATGGCAAGGGATTCCTTGCCACCATGAAGAGAAGTGCTATAAATATTTCAGAACATATGGGTTCTTTTTTCCTTTTTTTTCCCCAAATCATAAATAGACATAGAAGTGATATTGCTGGGTCAAAGGGTATAGGCAATTTAATAACTCTTTTCCTTCTTGCCATTTCCTTATACAGCTCATTTTACTGAAGAAGAACTCACACAAGTGTCAGTTAAGTGACACAACTAGTAAATATCTAAGGCCATATTTGAACACAGGTCCTCCTGATACCAGGGCTAGTGCTCTATCCACTGTGCCACCTAGCTGCCCTATTAATAGTTATTAAGATAGTAATTAAAAATCAATATTGACAGGAGAAATTTATTTCAGATTTCATACCCTTTCAGGAATGGTCTTAAGATGTAAGAAAAATATCTTAGGTGTGAAAAAAAATATTGGGAGCTTCTAGGAAACTAAGTTTAAATGAATGGTGAACTTAAAATTAATAAGAAAAATTTCACTTTTTTTTATCGTGGTCCTCATTCAGGAAATGAAGAAGTGAGAAGGGATGCCTTTATACAATCTAACAAACTTCAAAAACTGAACAACCGAGAGGAAGTTCTAACAAGAAGGTTGAGTTTGGTTTTGAAAAAAAGACCAGCTCTCCTTTTATAATCTAAAATTGGGGATGAGGGAGGGGGAAGTGGCAAATAAAGTCAAAGAAAAATATCAGTTGCAAAGTAGAGGAGAAAAAAAAAACTGCCAGTTCTTTGTCATCACAAAGAGAGCCACTATAAATATTTGAAAACATTTGGTTCTTTTCCTTTTTTCCTAATAATCTTGAGAAACGGACCTAGTAGTGGTATTGCTGGGAAAAATTTTAAAAATTCTTTACAAGGAAAACCTAATAGAAAAACCAGAGAAGAGAGTCGACAGATGAGTAAACAAAAAGACTTTATAATACAATTAAGTAATACTAAAGGGTAAAGATTTGTAAAGAAAATAGAGGAATTGAATAACACTGTGATAACAATAAGTCGGTTCCTAGAAATTAGAACAGCTATGAGAATCCTCAGAATGGTAGTGAAGTTTAATAAAGTGTGAAAGGAAGAGATAAAGAGTAAAATTAGAGCCCTTAAAGAAAATTTCAAAAAGACAATGAATTGTAGAACAGATGGTGGAGAATTTTTACTACAGTAGTGGGCTCTCTGAAAGAGGCAGCGGCAGAGACACAGTGAAAATATCAACAAGAAATGTTAGAGCAAAGTCCAAAGACAGTAAATTCAGAAGAATATTTCTCTACAAAGCAAAGCAATTGACTTTGAAGATAAAACTCAGAGTAATAATCAAAGAAGTATTGATGTCCCAGAAAAAAAAACATAACAAAACAGAAAGCCCGAATGTCATAGTCTCAAAATCAAATATGAAAATTATGCTAAAAGCATATGAAACAGAGGACAAGGAATAAGCTACTAGTAGAGAAACCTTCAAGTTCAACTCATTGAGAAATATATTCAACAGGTTTGACATCAAACATAGAACTTTGCCACCAACTAAGAAGAGACCCTTCACAAATCAAGAGAAAATCTTCTGAATCATGCAACACTATTCATTAACCCTGATAAATGAAATAAAAGGTTGGAATATTATATTCTGAAAAAGAGGATTCTTGGATACCACAAAAAAATGGGAAAAAACTGAGTTTATCTATGAATTAAAAAAAAAAGGTAAGTTTCAGTTAAAGGAAGAAATTTGAATCATACCTATTTAAAAAATTGTAGATGAGCAGGGTTGTTTGCTATTCAGATTCTTCAAATAAATTAAACTGAAGACAGTCAATAAGTCCATAAGCATGAAAAGAGCAAGGAGATAAATCAATATTTACCTGTTTCAAGGACGACTCAAAGCTACTCTCTTTTAGATGTATCACCTTTTCTGAGGTTCATTGAGATAATGGTCAGTTAATAAACATTCTTTAAACACCTCATATGTGCCAGACACTTTGCTTAATACTGATGAGTAACCAGTTTGCTAACAATAAAGAAAAAAAAATATTTATGAACTCTGTAAAGGGGGATCAGAAGAATGTATCCCAGAGGAGGGAAGAGATATGGAAGAGGAAAAACAAATGAACTGTTCTTAGAATTGGGTGCCATACAGCAAAATCAGTCAACTTTAGGGATTATCTATTCCAATGTCTTCCTTATCAAATGAAGAAATCAATACATATGGATTTGAAATGACTTATACAATGAGTCATATTGATAGCTGCTTTGAAAGACAGGGCTAGACCCTAGGTTTCCTAGTTTTAGCCCTTGGGTTCATTACTGCCTACTATAACGCTAAGTCAATTTCTAGTCCTGTACTTGAATCTTCACTGTCTTCTAGATATATCAGAGTTTGTATTTCAATGGCATGTCTTTGAGTATCAAAGAGTATCAGAGTATGAGAGAGGAACTTTAGTCAAATAATTAAAAAATTAAATAACACTAAAATTTGAGTTTGGAATAGATATTTTTAGCTCAATGTGTTTAAACCTGAACGGTCTTCCAAATCCTCCCCGCTACGAAACTTTCCTATTTTTGTCAAAAGCACCACCATCCTTCCAGCATTCTAGGTTCATAACTTTGACACTGTCCTAGACTTTTCACTCTCCTTCCCCACATATCCAATAAATTACCAAGTTTTGCTTTTTCTACACCCACAAAATCTTTTCCATCCATCCCTTTCTCCCTACTCACATAGCTATCACATTAGTTCAGGTCTTCATAACCTCTCACCTAGACTATTGCAACAGTCTCCTAATTGGTCTACCTGTCTCAAGTTTCTCACCACTCCAGTCAATCCTGCACACAGCTATGAAAGTAATTTCTTTAAAATGAAAAACTGACCATGTATCTCTTCTATTCAATCAACTCCACTGTCTTCCTCTAGCCTCTAGAATCAAAGATGAACCCTTTTGATTAGCTTTTAAAGTTCTACAAAACCAAGCCCAACCTATCTTTCCAGTTTCATTGTATATCATTCTCCATTCTGCACTCTGTAATCCATGCAAACTCAACTTTTCTTTGTTCTTCATACTCAAGACTAAGCCTTCTGTCTTCAGATGGGGTTCAGAGATGCCTCAAATGTACTTCTTTATTATTTGTGCCTCAATCCCTTTCTTCTTTTAATATGTATTTCAAGTATTATCTTTATTTATTTTTTTATCTTTATTCATTGATATTTCTGCTGTATGTATTTATATACTGCATGTATTTGTCGCCTCTCCATTAGAATGTAAACTCATTGTGAATAGAGATTGTTTAATTCTTTGTACTTGTATTCCCAAAATGTAGTACATATTAAGCACTTAACAGACACCTGTTGGTTGATTGAGTAAATAGTATGTTTACCACTAGGTAGGTTAGGTTTATAGTGTACTGTTTGGGGGAAAGTGAGAGAGGGTGAGAAACAAATTGGAATCTTCTTACAGTGTTATAGATAAAAAGTAATGAGACCATGAAGTAGTTTGAAAGTAGTTGGGGTCTAAAGGAGCAAGCAAATAGAAGATGGATAGCAAAGGTGGGATCAACAATACTTGACAACATTTCAGGCTAGGAAGATGACTTTTAAGGTCTAATTCTGTATGCCTGAGAAATGGGAGTGCTATTAGCAAAAACTGGGAAATGAGGAGTTGGATTGGGATTGAGAAGGAAAAATGAAACTTTTTGTCCATGTTATTTATTCTCTTAGGTACTATAGAAAGATGGACACAATAGAAAAAATCTCTCCTTGAAAGAAATTATTTTCATTTTAACATAGAAAAAAAGGTGTTACTCAAATACTAAAAAATTCTGGGGTAACGTCATATATCAGACTTTTCTTTCCACTCTTTACAATTCAACAACCCGCATTTATTGAGTACTTTCTGTGTGTAGATTACTGTACTAGGCATCAGGTAAGATACAAAATGTGTTATTCTGGTCCTCAGGAAGCTTACATTCCAGTAGAGAGATATGGCACACTCAAATAACTATAGCATCACATCAAATATAATAAATGTAAGGGGGGAAAGTCATGCAAGGTTGGAGGGAAGAAGGGGAAAAATCTTTCCCCCTTTGGCAGCACTTTTTAATTCATATTTCCTGTTTGTTCTTATTTAATCTTAAAAAAAATTCATTATGAAGCTAAAGCTGAGATATTGTATTTGGAATATCTGATCAAAGTTATTATTCAACCTTATTCTGTTTTCTCTAATAGTAATTCTGAAAGCTGCTCCAGGAAAATCCTATTATACCACAGCTTGTCCTTTCACAGATTACAGAATACCTCCAGTCAAATCACGTTTTCCCAAACATAACACCTACATATGGGAAAAACCTGACAAGGCTGTAAGACAGGGATTAGCCATGTCCCCCAGCACCAACATTACAAAAGGATTCTACTGTATTGCTTTTCTATGGATGTTTAATAGAAATAATGAAATCGTGTTCAGAGCCTGTCAGTAGCAGTCCCCATCTATGGGAAAGAATAAAGGGCAAGGAAAGGAGTGGACACCAAGGGAGAAGAGACAGAAGACATCAGGAAAAGGACAGGAAAATCAAGATGGGTAGGAGGTTAGTGAGGTATAAGAGAAGTTAAGAATACAAAATGTTCATAGGTGGCAAAATATTATTGTGAGAAGAGTGAGGATATTAATAAAAACTGACGTAGGAAGTAAACATTCATACATTTATTGCTTCATTTCTTTTCATGGCAACCTTTGGAAGGTTGATGATGACTCTGAGGCTCAAAGAGATCAGATTACTTGTCCAGAGTCACATGACCTTTAAGTGCCAAAAGAAGGATTTGAACCCAGCTCTCTCTGGATTCCAGATTCAACATTGTGTCACTCCTCCCCAATGACAACACCAAAGTCCATATTAAAAAGGAGGCAGGTTGTTGAGGAGAGCACATCACAGGTGCAACAGATGGATAATCACCTCATCTCCCACAGAATACAATCAAGGGTCCAAGCCTGAGTTTAGGCTTGAATACCAGCAGCTACAGCAAAAGAGTAGATAGGGAGGTTGTTGACATTTAAGCATCTGTTGTTCCCCTAGAGCCTAGATGATGTTATGAACATCTCGGTCCACGAACATAGCTGCTTCCACTTGCCCATTCAGCTCACTAACTTCAGCTGATCCTAGTCCACCAGTAGATTTAACCTCCCAGCATGGTTGGTTCCTCTCTGTAACTGCCATGAACATTAACAAATGGAAGATTTATAGTGGGTCCATACAATTTCAAAAACTCATCAATTATTCAGACTGTGAGAGGCAGGGAATAATCTGTACCATTCATGGGTAAAATTGGAAGAAATAAGGAAAATGAGGAAAATTGACTCTGTAAATTCAAAATATTTCTGGTTGACTGATGTGCTCTCTCCCTCCCCCCTCCTTCCCCTGTCTCTCTCTCTCTCTCTTTGTCTCTCCCCTCCCGCCCGCCGTCTCTTTCTCTCTCTCTCCACAATTTGTTTGTTCACTACTTATTGGCATAGACCTATGATTCCTCTAGTACAGGTTATTCCCAGTGAGAAAATTGTCTTTATCCAATATAAATCCACACCTTGTCTGCAACTTACTTTGTTGCTAACATATACAATGTATATGTGTGCATATATGCATATACATGTATATATGTAGAAATACATGATTGTCACTATGTGTGTGTATTTTACACACACATTATCAGGAAAAAGAATTTAAGAGATACTAGTCCCATAACTCCCACTGTTCCCTCATGCTAGGACCCACTTACCCTATTTAGTGAGATTGTTTTGAGAAAGTGATGACAATATCACCGTGCAATCCCACTGCCAGAGGATTTATCACCTACTAAGTACATTGTAGGGCATCCCCTGCAAATTTAATTCTTTCTCTGTGAAATGCACCATTGTTTTCCTTTGTCATTTCCTCTGCATTAAGTGCATGTTTGGGGATGGTTTCCATGACTATGGATCTCTTCAGATATCCTAACATATGTTTCTATGATTGCAGGTCTAGCAATTTCGCTTCTTATCTTGTTTCTATTTCCATGACTGTCCACCTCACTCATCTCTCTTCGTATTCCCTGGCAGGGGGCTCTATCTCACCATCTTTCTCACTCTATATTTATTTTATGTAACAACCTATTGATCAGCCTCTTTCTTAAACTGAATTTATGTACTTTTCTCTCTTCTCCTTCTCATTGGTCTCTTTCACTCTCTGAAATGCTTTTCAATTGTCAGTTTCAGTTCTGTATTTCTATGGCAACAGCAAAGCCCCAGCCTCATTGCCCATTTTTCCCCTTTCTCCCCCTTTTCCTGCCCCCTCCCCCATCTTTTTTTTTTCTTTTTGCACGCAGTGAATTTACAGGAGAATTGCTGACACGCTGATCTTCAAATAATTTATCTCATAAAACAAACAGCTGAGGAGAAGGAAGAGCAGGAGGGTAGGAAAAGTCAGACTTGGGAGGCCACGAGGGAATAGAGAAATCTAAGGAAGAGGGTGGACAGCTAAAAGCTTCCTGGGGTCCTGGAGTTGACAGCTCTGTGAAGTCAAATCTAACTCACCCTGAGTGGCACAGAGGGGTGCTGAAACCTCTTTTACAGATGTGGACAGATGGTGGATTGCATGTTAAAAGGCCTGTTTATAATTACACATGAGCAGTATGAACCTATTGGTATAGGTTGGGCCCCGAGGGAAGTGTGGCCAGCTGGCCAGCTGTGCCAAAGACAAAAGGAAGACAGGATCAGAGAGCCAGGGCACATAGGAGGAATTAACCCTCCCCCCAAATCTCCTCATTATAGAGATGAGAGTGTCTGAACCCACTAGAATTTGACTATTTGAAATGTCCTCACATTGGATGACTTTTCATTGCACTGACTCTAACGGTCATTCAGTTTCATTCAATTGCTCTGCAACCCACCACCCCCATCCTCCAAGCCAAGCCATGTATTTTAGAAAGGGGATATTATGCGAAGGTTAGTTCCAATGGAATATGATATAGCCGGAAGCCAAAGCAAAGACAGGCACTTTACACAGAAGACAGTTAACAGCTTTGCAGCCAGGGAGGAGAGTAAATATTAATAGCATTATTATATGCTTTTTATATAAATAAAAGAAATATAGTTTCAGCTGTTAATGACCTTCAAATTAGCAGCTTTTTCAGAAAGTGCTTATGTGTTTTTAATTCCAAATGTGGCCAAGAGTCAGGGCTATGGAAGCAATGAAAGCACCAGACAGCTTTTTGTTTTTGTTTTAAATAAGAGGAAATTCAGATCATTATTTTTGAAACTGTCAGCTTTTACTCTTTATAATGTATTCAGTTAAAAAAAAAAACCTCCATCCCTGCCCCTTGTTCCTCTTTAAAGCTTTCTAGGCACTTTCTCCAGAAAAAGAGAGCAGTGTCACAAGCCTTCTACTAAAGATTGGGGGTGGGGCAGAGCTTTCATTCTCTGTCTCGTCTGTTGGGTCATCCTAGTTGTAGACATGGCTGCCTGAGTCCAGAGGGTTCTATCGAAAGAGAATGATTGCTTCTGATTACTGAGGTACCATAATGAAGAGGCAGGGAGGATTCCCCATAGGTCATTTTGTTCCTGCAAGTCAGAGAAAAACACATTGATTATCTTAACCCTTTCCCTTAGGAAAAAAGAAGAGGGACCTTGAATACATTGTATTATAGTAAATAACCAGCCAAGAGAATTGCCACTAAGACCACATAGTTCTCAAAGGAGCACCGTGGTTTGCCTGATGACTTTGCTAGCATTTAATAATAATAAAAGCTAGTGTTTCTATAGCAATTTACTCATCTGTTTTGTTCCTCACAACAAGTCTGGGGGAGGGAGTAGCTCCATTTTACAGTCAAGGAAACTGAGGCTGAAAAGTTAAGTGACTTTTTAAAGTTCATACAACTAATAAGCGTTCAAGGTGGGATTTGAATTTAGGTCCACCTGACTAGATGTCCAGCACTGTGCCACCTTTCAGTAAACAAGTTCCTGAATGATCACAGATGTGGTAGTTGCAGAATATTCACTCTTCAGAAGCAGGTTGCTTCACTGACATATATAGAAGACATTAATCAGGTAAGGTTTTTTAATGACCCAGAGCCATAAGTAGGAATTCTGGTGTCCAAGCACTTTCAATTGGAGGTGGGTGAGGAGGGTCCAGCACAGAGAATAGTCTACCTCAGATGTGGTAATAACAGGAGAGGGCCCTCAGAGCATCTGAATCATTCCCACATTGCATCACCACATTCCCATTCCCTAACTCCAACAGGACCTGGAGTGGAGCAAAAAAGCCAAAACCAGGAGCCAACATTTTAGTCATATGGCATGGGGTAGGCCAAAAACCTTGCACTGAGATTGCAAGTTGGAGGACTGCAAGGAAGAAGCATATCTGCCCAACCCCTCCAGAGAGAAGTCAATGCCCTGGGAGTAAGACCCACTTGAGGTAAGCAAGAATCTCTGTATTTCCTCCCCCATTCTTGATCTGCTATTAAAAAATCTATTGTATTTTCCTTTTCACCAACCGAAAAATAATCAGACTTCAAACGGAATTTTACACAGAAACTTTGTGACTTCCTGAGCAGAGCAATGGATGAGCAAACAATGACAAGAGACTTTCAAATCATGGAGCTGAGTTGTTACTGCTAACACCTTCCTCCCCATGGTTTAAAGATAATTAATGTATCATTTAGTAATGATAATGAGAATGCTCTGCATTGATGGCCTCATAACCCTCACCAGGATTTCAAAACCAACTTTGTGCTTTTACCGGGCTTTCTCTAACTGGCACTTGGATGTTTAATTGTGCAGGGCCTGCCATGAATGCTATTCAATTTCCATATTAAAATGTGATTGGATAGTCCTTTATAAAATCTTTCCAGCTTGATTTCAGTTCTATTAGATCTTATGATTCTTTCAGCATTCTGAACACTAGCTGAAAGATGAGAAAGATGAAGCCACTGACCCTTCCCAAGACGACTCTTGGGTATTGGGCAGAGTGGGGATGGGGGGAAAGACATGCTCCCAGGACAAGGTCCCAGGCCTATGGTTTGCTTTGGAGGGAGGGGGGTTAGGCATAATTTTGCCTAAAGGCAGAGAAAAAACTACATAGCTGCTAAAAGGCCTTCCCAAATACATGGTTTAGCTTCGATTGAGTTCTAGCATTTGTTGTTTAGAAAGCACTTTTCCATATCAAGCCTGTGGGGTCAGTACTAAAGGAATTATTTCAGAGGCCAAAACAGAGATTCTAAGACTGAATCAAGATAATAGAACAACAGTAATTTAAGCCAAAACTCAAGCTCAGGTGCCGTGTCTCATAATCCAAGTCTCTTCTCATTCTTTAAGAAATAGTCAGCTGTGTACTGTCTAAGGCTCAAGGAAGGGTCCTATTCTTGTGTCCAATTAAGAAAGTAATAGGGGAAATATGGGAAGAGAATAAGCATTTTCCAAGAGTGTCAGGCACTATACTTAGTACTTCATACACATTATCTCATTTAATCATCAAAATAACCCTGAAAGGTAGGTGCTATTATTATACCCATCTTGCTGATGAGGAAACTGAGGCATAGGTTAAATTATTTGTCCACTGTCACACAGCTAATAACTTTTCAAAGCTAGATTTGAACTCAGGTTTTCCGAATTTCATGGCTAGTTCTCCATCCACTGTACCATCTAGCTGCGCCTAGTAATACCTCCCTAGTAATGGGGGGAAACAAAGGGGAAGAGGAATCTAACCTTTCTCTTTCCCCCCAAGAAGCAATATTGATACAAGGTATTGATGGTTAGAAAACAAAGAGAAGAAGATGGAGAAGAGTCAAGGCTTGAAATCAGAGTCCCTACTCTGAACTTTGTCCACAAGAATATGGTGCCTTTAAGGCAGAGGCAACTTATATAGCCTGAGACTCCAAGAATCATTTTTTTGTTTCCAGTTATGAAAGTAATGAGCACAAAACCAAGGGAAGATGGGAGGGAAATAAATAGAATGGTTAGAATGCAAGTTACTTCAGGGAAGGATGGGGGGAAGGTTGTCATATTCTTGGTGCCTAGCACAGTGCTTTGTACGTAGTAGACATTAATAAATATTTATTGAATTGACTCTTATTAACTCTTTATCTTACACAGTGACCAAAGTCAGAAGGCCAATAAGAGATGAAAGAGGAGTAAATGATCATGGGTAAATATGAGTGCTGTTAACCTATACAAAATAATCAGGAAGACTATGTGACAGTATGAACTGAAGCTTAAGAAACATGTTCAAGATAAAATAAAGAAATGCTTTTAAAGCTATGTTCAGAGGAAAAAGAAAAATGTTTGGGAATGCAAAATATTGCAGACAATATAGGGAAGGCAACTACATAGATAGTTAGGGGATATGAAGGTTAGAACCCTGGACTTGGACTCAGGAAAAGCTGAGTTAAAATCTAGCCTTGGACACTTATTAGCTGTGTGACAGTAGGCAAGTGATTTAAGCTCTGCCTTGGTTTCTTCATCTGTGAAATAGGTATCATACAAGCACCTATTTCTCAGGATTTAATAAATGCTTATTTCCTTTCTTCCTTTTATAGCAGTGGCAGGACTAGAACTTGATATGATAGTGTATCATAATATCTCACAGATAAGACAAAAATGGGGTCTGAGTGATATTTAAATTAAGTGCTTTTGTATATCTGAACAAAAAAGACTTAAGTAGTATTGAAAAATGTCCATGTCTCCAGTAGTTTGCCACAGGGATCTTTCCTTGACCTAGTCATTCTCATCAATGTCTTAAAGACAGAGAAAGCAGGGCTATTGAAGAATACATTTGATGACAGAAATAAAATTGACGAAAATCTAGTCAAGGCTCATTGTGAGGTTAAAAAAAAGACTGTATTTGTAAAGCATTTAGCACAGTGCCTAGGCATATAGTATGTCCTTAATAAATGCTTCCTCTTTCCCTCCATCTCCCCTTTTCTCCCTCCCTCCTTTTATTTCTTCCTTCCTCCTTCCTCCCTCCCTCCCTCCTACATATATATGATACTTTAAGGTTTACGGCACACTTAACACACATTATCTCAGTATATTATACTTTGTATCACTTCCATTTCCTTTTAGGAAAAGCATTGGGAAATTTGGCTTAGCCTAATGATGATCTTTCTATTAATTAGAGCTGTCCATATTGTTATGGGCTGCTTTGTAAGGTAGCGAGTATTCTGTCACTTTAAGTATCCCAACAGAGCCATCGATTGTACAGGAGAGAGTGATCAGGATGATGGAAGCATTTGAAAGAATATCAAATGAGAATCAGCAGAGAATCTTCAGTGAAAGGAACTGAAGGTCCTTAGCTTAGAAAAGACTAAGATGATTTTAGATATGGATCTCCAAAGTATTTAAAAAGGTTGTCATATGGAAGAGCTATTGGACCTTCTGTTTTGTGTCAGAAGGCAGAACAGAAGAAAGTTTTTTATTAAGAAGGGCTATCTAAAAATGTAATGGGGAGTTTTGTGGGGTAGTGAGTTCTACATCACTTTACGATCTTTTTCAGGGCACATTGAGAAAGGAATCATTTATTGGAAAGAGGATTGCAAAATTAAATCAGGGGTTCTTAACCTGGGTCTGTAACTTCATTTTCTTAATTCTTTGATAAATTCATTTCCTTTAAAATTCTGTCTTATTTTATTTTGCAGATCTAAAAATAAGATTCTGAAAAGGGTTCCATAGACTTCACCACACTTTCAAAAAAGTCTGTGACATACATAACAACTCATGCTCTAGGTCAGTGGTTCTCAACCTTCCTAATGCTATGGCCCTTTAATACTTGTATGTGGGTATATCTGCATGTGGGCAGACCCACCTGGAGACGGATGGAGAAGCAGTGTCTTGGTTCCTAAGACCATTGGAATTATGTGTTTTCTGATGGTCTTAGGCAACCCCTGTGAAAAGGTCATTCAACCCCCAAAGGGATTGTGACCCACAGGTTGAGAACCGCTGTTCTAGGTGATTGTTAAGGTCCCTTCCTGTTCTAAGGGCCTAAGTGTAGTTAGTGGGACAGAGAAGCTACATCACTGATTGGTTTAGATATAGGGGTGGGGAACTTGTAACCTCGAGGCCACATGTGGCCCTCTAGGTCCTCAAGTGAGACCCTTTGACTGAATTCAAACTTCACAAAACAAATCCTTTTTATTAAGGTTACCCACCCCTGGAAAGAGAACCTGGGAGCTTACAACTAATGCAGTGAAGAACAAAGGTGTGGATCAAAGCAGGAGTGGCACCCTAGGCATAGCAGTTACAGTAGAAAGGGTTGCTTCCCTCCTTAAGTGATGGCAGAAGGGTTAGGAGTTCTGCCTTCAATGAATGGCAACAAGAACAATAACAACAGAAAGATTGGCAATTGGTGGGAAGTATTCTCTGGGGTGGGAGCGAATCACCTTTCTCCATTGAGCATGATGGCAAAGGCCAGCACCTTGCCTTCTCTCCTGCCATGGTTATATTAGCTGTGTTCCAAGGCAGTGGCCCTTGACTGCCATGGTAGGACCCCTGCTTCAAATCACTCTGCAGTCTCATTCATTCTTACAGGCTTCCTCAAGCTGATGACCAAACTTTGGCAGATGCCAGGGATCTTTAAACTGGCCCACTTAGTTCTGGGGAAGCCAGGGCATGTATATCATGGCACTAGAGTGTACTTGCTGCTGAGCATATTGGGACAGGGTCCTGGAAAGGAGCCAACACTAAATTTCAGGCTTCACTGATAACAGGCAGCTTCCCTAAGCACCTGGTTTCTCTGCTAGCAGCTGGTCTGAGGCTTTTGCATTGGAAGGGAAGAGGAATGGAATAATTATAATATATATAATATATATAATATATAATAATAATAATTATTATTATATAGCAACACTATGTTCCAGGTACTGTGCTAAGTGCTTTTCATAAGTATCTCATCTGGTTCTCACAGTTCTGGGAGGTGAGTGCTATTATTGTTCTCATTTCACTTTTGAGGAAATGAGTTAAACAGGTGAAGTGACTTGCCCAGAGTCATAGGGTCACAGAGCCAGTAAATATAAGAGGCCAGATTTGAATTAAGGTCTTCCTCACTAGGCCACCAAGCCATTTTCTTGTTCCATTTGAACCTTCAGGGTTTTCACTTGTCATTAGTTAGGAAACCCACAGATTTTCCTAAATTTCAAGTGAAAGCATTGAATCCCCTGGGGCTTTCTGGTCCATCAGTCAATTTGATCCTGTGAGAGATCTACTTTACCCAGTCTCTGTTTACCTGTAGGTCTACATCAGCTACTGCCACCATTCCTGGGTGTAGGGCCCTTTCCTATTCCCCTTCTACCATTTATCTCCCCATACTCCAGATGATAACTGGGGTAGGAGGATAGAGAAAATATTCCCAAATTCAGAAGTAATAAAACAAGTCCTTGTGATTAATATCACACATAAAATAAATGTATTCTGCTGAGCAGAATGTTATAGGATCTATTGAGTTTAAATGTTCTAAGCTACAGTGGGCTAAGCCAATCTGGTGTCCATATGGTGTTGGTATAGTGAGTACCTTGGGACTGGAGGGCCACCAGGTTGCCTAAAGAGAGGTGAGTTGAGGAAATGGACAGGTCAAAGCTCTTATGCTTATCTGTGATGGGATCAGCATCATGAGTAGCCCCTATACTTCAAGCCTAGGCAGGATATCTTTAAAATAAATGAATGAATGACTAAAGAAATAAATGGATAGATAGGAATAAATATAGAAATAGATAAATAGATGACATAAAATGGAAATATAAATTGATGGAAGAAAGATAGAAAGAAAAATCAAGAGATAAAATTCACCTGTTCCTACACTGAACAAACAGCATTTTCTCTTTCTAATTGAATCCTCAACTAAATTTGCTCCAGTCCGTCCAGCCGGGCTCTTGCTATTTTCCTCTAGGACTAGGTCATGTTTTTCAAACCCTCTCTTCACCCAGACCAGCATGGCATCTCTACTGCCCCCAAAAACACCCACCTCATTTAAAATATTTTGTCTACCTGCACCCATTGAACAAAAATATTTGGTTTGTCCTTTTGAGTTCAGGCTTACTCTCAGACAACATAGAAGTCCCTTCATGGGCTTGCAAGATAGCCATCTTGCTATCTGATCACTTCACCCTCTGCCCAAAGCAGACAGAAGGATATGAAAGAACTATCACCTAAAGTTGTTTTTTTTCCTGCCACCTCAAAAAAATCAGAATTCAACCCAACATGCAGGTGACTCCTAAAGGTCACAAATGAAAACCCTTTTCTTTATAACATCTTATATTCTTAATGATGTTGACATTCCATTTGTACCTTCTATGAGAATGAATATAACTTCCAGAGGTTTCTTTCCATACTGTTTAGAGATTAAGAGGTAGAGCTCATTTAAATTCAGATTTTTAAAATTGTATTAAAAAGCTACAGCATGCAGGGTTAGGGGGAAACTGGCGTAGTAGAAAGAGAGCTGGCCTCAGAGTAAGGAAAACCTGGCTCCAAATCCCACCTCTGACACATACCAGCCGTGTGACTTTGACCGAGTTATTTTGTCCTTAAGTGCCCTTAGAGAACTCTCTAGGACTGTCTCTAAGTTAGTGAATAGTGACTGAACTGCATTGGTTTAGGGCAGCGGTTCTCAACCTGTGGGTCACAACCCCCAACCCCTTTGGGGGTCAAATGACCCTTTCACAGGGGTCACCTAAGACCATCAGAAAACACGTATTTCCAGTGGTCTTAGAAACTGAGACACCGCTCTTCTATCGGTCTCCAGGTGGGTCTGCCCATATGCAGATATGCCCACATACGAGTATTAAAGGGTCGCAGCATTAGGAAGATTGAGAACCACTGGTTTAGGGAGTTTCTAGGGTAGAAATTCTCAATATCAGTGGTGTCAAGCTCATATAGAATTATAGGCCATCAATCCCCACATAATGGTCCCTGCTGATTACAGATTAATTTAATTTTAACTGTGTTTTTTTGAATATTTTTAAGTATTTCCCAATTGCACTTTAATTTGACTCAGGTCACACTTAGGGATGTTGTGAGGGGTGATGCAGGTAGCAAGAGATCCATGACCTGTGTTTGACTCCTCTACCCTACACCAGTGCAATTACAGGTCAGGCACAACAACAGAAAACCTCCCTAGGGATAAAAAGACAACAAAATAACCAGACTCTTCCCTCAACAAATTTTATATTCTATAGGACATTACAAGAGGTAAATGTTGTAATTTGAAAGAGAGAACCGGTATTGACTCCAAGGGTCACTGAATTGACCCTTTAATGATTTAAGATAATAAGAGTTCTAAACAGAAGAGGTGAAAAATGTGCATTTCATAGATAGAACTTGTTCAAAGGCATGGTGGTAGGAGATGGAGTGTTTGGGGTTGCAGAGCAGCAAGTTGGTCTATTTGATTTGAATGTAACATGCATGGAGAAGTGTATCTATGAATTTTATATTTGGGGAACAGAGTTCCTAGACAGAGATTTGTCCATAGGTTTTGTGAACAGGCTTGGGATGACTGTGCCTTCTCTTATCATAGGAGGGATCAGTCCAAGATCAAATTTGGGCCCCAGGCTATGTTAACTAGCATGTTTTTCTCTCCCTTTAACAAAAGTAGCAGTAGCAAGCAAGGAAAGCAGTCAGTACAGCAGGTTCCCCTCCTACTCTGCATAGGTTACAACCCTGCCTCAGTTCAAGTATGGATTATGCCCAGATTTCCAGTTCTATGATACTATGACTTCAAGACACTAGGCTACTGTGCCTATAAGTAGCATCCTGATAACCTTGAGCAAAGTTAAAGGGACACTGAATTTAAATGTCCCCCAGTTCCCTATTAATTAAATGTAAAGGCAGTTTTAAAGGAGTCCTTCAAGGAATGCTGCCAGGGCTCTGGGAGGAAATCAGCTTTCTGAATGTCACCAAGAGGGAGCTCCAGGAACTTCTGAGGGGCCTCAAATTCACACCCCAGTGCCTTTGGCCAGTAGCTCTCTTCTACCACCTGCTCCACCAAGGGTGGTTTTCTTGGATGGCACAAGTGCTTATCTTCTCTGATGAGGTATCTTATGGAGACTCTTAGCTTGGTCTTGGATTCGATGCCTCCCTAATGCCAACATCTCTGTGAGTCTTCCTGGAGTTGAACTGCCTTTCTTGATCTGTTTCCCTGGCTCCTTGTCTATCTATGAACTGTTGAGCTACAGGCTGCCAAGGCGGCAGACTTCAGCGACAGCTTTCTGCACGCCATGTTGTCAGGGAAGATTTGGGTGAGTCCCTTGGACAGGATATTGAAGACATCTCCTTCTTCTGCCTGCAGAAATCATTGCCACCACACTTCTACCCACTACTCAAATGACAGGGTGAGCTCTCCCACCTGGTGGGCCTGAATAGCTGCCAATTCATAGAAGGAAAGCGGGCTAGCTTTTCTCATCTAAGTCTGCTTGGAACCAGCATTTACCAGTCAGCTTCTGAAGGGCAAGCTTAAGAATAGAAGTCAGACAGTGGGTGGGCAAGAGCAGATAGTTTAAAGGACACCATAAGTCACAATGTAGAGAGATGTCATGTGGGGGGATGGGTGTGCATAGAGTGTGGGCAAGATGTGTCCAGGTGTGCCAGCCCACACTGCTCATACCTTTTAGCCTACATATAGGAGTCGGCACTATGTAAAAAGATAATGGCTTGACTCTTGTCATCTTACTTAATGAAGTAGCCCCTGATCCCTGGCACGCAGGGTGCCCAGTCAGTAATGAAGGGACAGATATGTATTATCTAAGCTCTTCACTAGATTATAAACCTTTGAGAGCAAGAACCATCTTTTACTTTTCTTTAAATACCCAGCGCTTAGCACAGTGCCTGGACCACAGTGAGCACTTAATGAATGTTTATTAACTGAATGGCCACACATAGTTCCAGGCAGAGTTCACTACCTGTAGGTCACAAAATTAATTTCCTCACCAGTAAGTGGTGCTATGGAAAAATCTGTGTGTTGGATGTCAGGAGGCCTGTGTTCTAGCTTTAGCTCTAACACTCACTAGCCTTGCGACCCTGAACAAGTCACATCACATGTTTGAGATTCAATTTCCTTCTCTGTAAAACAAAGCAATTGAACAAGATAGTCTTTAGGGTCCTTTTCAGGATTCTTTGATTCTCTATCAGTCATATCAACAACAGCAACAGTAGCAGCATCCTCCATTAAGGTGCTCTGCCTGGACCACAGAGCTAGCCCCTTCGATTTCAGCACCATGGAAAGGGCATCCCTGTGCTTAAATGGCATTATTCTGCCAATGATGCTGGATATTGCAGGAAGATTGAGTATTTGGTTTGAACATCTTTTTATTTCTTTAAAGCAGTGGTTCTCAACCTGTGGATCGTGACCCCTTTGGGAGTCGAACAACCCTTTCACAAGGGTCACCTAAGACCATCAGAAAAAACATATTTCCAATGGTCTTAGGAACCGAGACACCGCTCCTCCATCCGTCTCCAGGCGGGTCTGCCCACATGCTGATACGTCCACATATGAGTGTTAAAGGGTTGCAGCATTAGGAAGGCTGAGAACCACTGATTTAAAGACTAACTACACAGATGTTAAGCAAATCAGTCAACTGATTAGCATTTATTGAGTACCTTCCAGAAGTGTGCTAGGAAGGTAATATAAAATAAAATAAAATATGCATGAAAGGAAATAGGCACATACACACAGACTTTAAAAACAGAGGCAACTAGATGGTGCAGTGGATAAAACCTGTCCGGAATAAGGAACACCCAAGTTCAAATATAGCCTCAGATTAGTTGTGTGACTCTGGGCCTAACTCTACCTTTGTCTGCCTCAGTTTCCTCAGCTGTACTCTGTATAGATTAATAGCACCTACCTCCCAAGATTGCTGTGAGGATCACAAGAGATATTTGTAAAGTGCTTAGCACAGTGCTCTGGCACATAGTGGGCCCTTGATAAATGCTTGTTTCCTTCCTTTCTTCCCACTCTGGCTATGTGATACTGGGAAAGTTACGTAATTTCTTTATGTACCAGGCAATACTCTAAGACTTTAAATATTAGAGAAAATGAGGGTCTGCCTTGATAAAAGATGATCCTTTACTGGGAGTTCCCCACACCAATGATACCACAAGTTCAGTTAAAAAAAATAAAAATTAAATTAAAAAAGAATAAAAAAGAAAGTAAAATCAATCTGAGAAGTGATGGAATTTCCCTAAACAGGAAAACTGAAGCTAAAAACAATGGAAATGAGGGAGGCGGAAGCAGAGGAGAAAAGAAGGGTAACTAAAGGAAGAAAAGCATGAAAATGATAACTGACTAATTAATTATTAATCCAAGCAGAAAGAATTCAGAACTGGGGAAAGGGGCAGGAAAGAGGACAGCTGGTATCCCTGGGAGATCACTGGATTATCACCATGAGGATGAGGATGTCAACTCTACACTCCTGAACAAGAAATGAGTTTGAGGGGAGTTGGAAATTAGTCACCTCACTCTATTCTCAGACCTTCCCACCAGCTTGCATGTACCCCCTTCCACTGTTTTCTTAGCCTCTCACTCTTCTCCCTCCTTTTGATTGTCTTACAAAGCACTCTCATTAGACAATTAAACCCTTAATTTGGATGAAAGAAGAGAGGGTGTGAAAATGATAGTTCACATCAGTGTAATTGTTATTACTGCTTCTAATTAGTATTGAGTGGGATAGACAGCATAAAACTCAAATGTTTCCCAGTGCTCTTAAGGAGCAGGAAGCTTGAACTGTAAGATTAGATTACTCTGTTTAGGATGAAGAATGAAACTGAAGCCTGGTTTTTCTTCCCCTCTGCCCCTGATTGTTTATCCTCACTCACCATTTTTTTTTATATTTGTGTTTATTCACTTTATTTTTATTCTGCATTTATTTTAACATGTCCTTGTTTCTTCCCTCATTGAAATGTAAACCCCTCTTGGGTAGAGATTATTTCATCCTTTGTACTTGTATCCTCAGTGTCCAGCCCAGTTACTAGCACATAGTAAATACTTAATAAATACTTGTTGATTGATTGATTAATGATGTCATTCATCACTTTTTAAAAAATCTGAATAAATGCTATTGATATCTTTTGTTTTCACATCTTCTCTACTTCCTTTCTCTTCCTCTCTCCCCAATCCACCCCAGAGATCTGTCACTTATGACAAAGAACAGGAAAAAAAAGAAACAAACAAACAAAAACACTTTCAAGACAGTCTGTTCAAAAGAGAATGACTGTCCATATATAGCCAGGAAGAGATATACCCATTCGACAACCTGTATCCCTCAGGAATCTTATGATATTAAGAGAAAGCAAGAAAAGCCCCTAATATATTGGACATATCTCACTGTCAAAAACTTATGGGAGGGCACTGACAAGAATTATACAGGACATGTAGGCATACACGTGTTGAGAACTACATTGTTAGAGGCAGCTAAGTGGCATAGTAAATAGAGTGCTGGACTTGGAACCAGCAAGACCTGACTCCACGACAGCTTGTGATAGAAAAGGAGAGAAAATTCAGACAAAATTTGACATGCATCCTAGGATTTGTGAAAGAAAATTTCAAAGGAAGGTAGGATCCCATGGACTAAAATTTATCAGGGTACCAGTCAGAAGGTGGAAGTAAGACTAGGTAACAGAGTATGAATCTGAAAACAGGGCATGATCTTGTAAAAAATACTGTCAAGGATGCTCAAGTTGAGAATGAGCTGAGGCTGATGAGGGAAGCTAAAGACAAAAAAAGATTGTATTGATGTTGCTTGCCTTTTTGTTTGTTTGCTTTAGCTGTATTGGAGAAAAGATCAAAGAAAGGATAGGGTCTTTGCATGGAGCAGATTCAAAAAACAACAACAAAGAGAAAGCAGAGCTGCTCAGTTCCAATCTTACTTCTGTTTTCTGTGCCAAGGAGGATGATTTTTGTACTGGCAAAAACAGGACAAAAATAACTAACAGGGAGTTGATATTCAAGATAAGTAAGGAGAAAGTAAGAGAGCATCTAGCTGCCTTTGATAAAATCAGATCATCAGGTTCATATAAGCTACATACTTGGGACCTGAAAAAAATGCTTGGCATAATTATTAAGTCATTGAAGGGATATTTAAAAGTTCCTCAAAAACAAGAGAAGCAACACACAATTGGAGAAGGTCTAATGTTGTCTCAATTATTCAAAATGGGAAGAAAAGAACAGTCTGCAAACTCTAGACCATTAAGCTTGACTTCAATTCCTGGAACAATTTTAGAATGAATCAATAAAGAGAAATATACCTCCCACACAACATCCAGGGTTTTATCCCTTATAACAAAAAAAATTAAAAAGAGAAAAAAACACTACTATAAAAATATGAAAGTCATCAACAGTATACCATATATATTATATAACTAACAGTAAACATATATGTATACACATATGTATATACACACAGTATTTTTATGTATATACACATGCAGACACATATATATGTATGTACGTATATAGTTACACACCCATAATCTCCAACTTCTTCAAAGAAGGAAAGGAGGTACATATTTCCATTTTTTGTTCATGAACAAGTTCAGCCATTATGAATATAGAATGTTCAATTTTGTTTTTGTTTCTTCTGTTCCCATTGATGTAACCACCATGTCTGCTGTTTGGGTTATGCTTCTGCTTACTTCACTCAGCATTCATTAATATTTCTTCCTATACCTCTCTGCTCCATTTCATTCGTGTACTAGAAATTGATTAATCATTCTCCACTGCATGAGCATCCACCTTATTTGCAGTTTTTTCGGCCACAAAAGTCTTATATCAATATTTTGGTATATATGGGACCTTTCTATCTATCTTTTATCCATTTGCAGCATATAAATTGCTACTCATGGAATCCTGGATCAAAGTAATCCTTTCATTTTACAAATGAGAAAACTAAGTCACAGTAAAGTGAAGTTAACTCCTTCAAGTTCACAAAGGTTGTAAAAGGTTGGAGTTGAATCTAGGTTATCTGACTCCAGCTTCTATTTCTTTTTTTTTTTTAATTTTTATTTATTTTAGTTTACATAATTCATTTCCACGAGATTTTGAGTTACAAATTTTCTCCCCAATTTTCCCCTACCCACCACCCCCAAGCAGCCATCCCATTGTATAACCCCTCCCCCAATCTACTCTCTCCTATGTCCTCCTCCATCACCCCTCTGACTTTCCAGTAGGGCAGGATGGATCTCCCTACCACAGTGCCTGTGTATCTTAAGTCCCAGTTGGATGTAGTTTAATAATAATAATAATAATAATAATAATAATAATAATAATAATTGTGTGTGT
>CM053582.1:224105873-224152956 GCA_028627135.1 Pseudochirops cupreus
ATCTGGCAAAGTTGACTTTTTAAGGCATTCTTCTCCTCATTGGCTTTTTGGGCCTCTTTTGCCATTTGAGTTAATCTATTTTTTAAGGCATTAATTTCTTCAGTCAGGTTGTTGACTCTCTTTTCATTATTTTCTTGCATCATTCTTATTTCTCTTCCCAATTTTTCTTCCACTTCTCTCATTTGGTTTTCAAAATCCTTCTTAAGCTGATCTCTAGCTTTTAGGCAATCTTCATGTTTCTCCAAAGCTTTTGGTGAGGGAGTTCTGACTGTGTTGTCTTCCTCTCATTCCCTACTTTGATCCTTCTTTTCCCCAAAGAAGGAATCTAGAGTTTGGTTGCTATGCTTACTTTGCTTCCTTTGCCTGCTCTTGGTTGGCCGGTCAATGATTTTTTAGCTCTGTGGAACTCTGCTTCCAGAGGGGAAAGCTCTGTCCCAAATTACTTGGGTTTTCCCAGCTGCCGGAGCTCTTTGGAGGCTGCTGCAGCTCCCATCAGCTTTGGCTCACTGAAAATGCACCCCAGGACCACCACCCAAGACCATGATCCAGATCCAGGCCGCTCAATGCAAGAACACTTGGCCTCTGAACAGTTGCTTGCCCTGCCCCCGTAGTCTGCAGGCTGGGAGCTCTGAAGTAGCAATGTGGAGGCGACTGCAAGGCCTTTGCTTCTGCCACTTCCTTGCCCTGGAGGCAGTTTGGCCAGACCTGCTTTTCTCCCCCAATTTTAGCTGAGTTCCGCTGACCTTTCACTTAGTCCTTTTTTTCTTATGGCTTGATAATTCTGGAAACTGCCACAGCTGCTACAGATCCACTCTCCTGAAGCTCCAGCTGCAGTTTGGCTTGGCTTGTCAGGCCACCCCCAGGGCCAAGCCACAGTTTCAGGCTGGGCTGGTTTCGGCTCCCAGCACTGAGATGGGCCCTCCTAGCCAAGCTGCCTTCAGCAGAAAGTATATTTGTGTGTGTTTTAGAGATTTAAAATTTGTTTACAGTCATATTTTATGGGTATTTTGAGGTGGCTGTGTGGGAGCTGCCATACCTTGCTGCTCCTACGCCACCATCTTGGCTCCACCCCAGATTCTATTTCTTTTCACTGCACCACACTGCCTCAGCTAAAATTCTTTTATTTCAAAATGAAATAGTTTCTCAATGCATTGCCTGACTCATCAAAATGAAGTTGAGCTAATAGCTACTAAATCTAATCCAGTGACTTTTACTGAGCAAGATCTAGCCTTTCCCTTCCCCTTGTCACTGCATTCTTTCCTACCATTTCTGTCTTCAAAAGATGGTTTTTGACATCATGCTGTCACAAACAGGATTCAAACTGTTTGATCAGCTCGAGGATCGGGGACCTTAGAATGAGGTCAGAAGCCAGATGGTTTCCAGAATCCTCTATAGTGTTAGGGTAAGCATGCAAGACTTATGGTAATAGGGGAAGGTCTTGGTCACTTTATTACAAAAGAGAGATTTGTGACCAAGTGACTGAAGGAAAACAGAAAATCCTTTTAGGGTCATTGACCAGCTGAGATACTGCTTGAAGTCCAGGGTTTGACAGATTCTTTTAAAGTCTGTGAGAGATACTATCTTGCAGATATGAAATACAATCAAGGAATTAGGACCACAGAATTCCAAAGAGGTATAAGGAATAAGTAGAGAGATGGAGATATTGAAAAGTAAGATATATAGTTTTTATGAAGAGAAAAAAAGGAGTAAATTGGAAGAGAGATATCCATGGTTAGGAGCCATGGAAAAGGAAACTCCAGTGTCACTTATTCCCAGTCCCAGGTCAATTATTAAAACTCTTGGTGCCTCAAGCAGCTTTCTAAGACCACAAATTACAAATGCACTGCCAAGCCTCATCTGTAGAAGGAATTTTATACTCAGAGATCTCCACACCAATCAAATCACAGATAGGGAACAAAACAAACCACACATATATTTATTAGGGAAATCAGTCTTAACTGACAAAGACAAGTCATTGCTAAATCACATACAGTGTATGGTACTATTCAAAAGATCAGTCCATGTTGGGGGAATGCAATGTCTTAAACTTTTAATCAAGTGATCTGAGATCATTTGGTCATGCCACAAACATCTACCTAACAGAGTCTCAAGACTCTCCTATATGCAAAGTATTATGGAGGATACAAAGAAAATGATACTGCTCCTGCCCTTGTAGCTGTATGCTATTTCCTCCCCAGACAAAAGTAAACATGTTCCAAACAGGAGAAAAATCATAGCATATTTACATTCAAGGGATTTGTTGCCAATCTGAAAGTTGAATATTTTCCTGAAACAATCTGGAAATAATTAACCTTCTCTATAATAATTTGAGGGGGTAGTAACCCGTTCTTTACACAGTTTTGAACATGGGATTGCTATATCCTGAGTTCAAATCCCAACTCTGACATTTACTAATTGTGTGACTGTAAGAAAGCCCCATAATCTCTCTGAATTTCTTTTGTCATTGGTAAAAAGGAAATGATAATAGTATTTCTAATACCTACCACACAGCACTGTTGTGAGCTCTAAGAAGTACCTAGCACAGGGACTAGGCAGACAATTCTAGGTTTAAGCCACAGGGACTGGTGACCTTCTCTAGTCCTTGCCTTCATGGTTTGCCCTGGGTCTATTGCTTGGGAAATTCCCCTTAATAGAGGAACTAGACTTCCAATGCTTCTATTCTGCACATATCTCATATTCTTGAGGAGTATTCTATTTCTGGCTATAGTCTAAGTGTCCCTTCCCAGGAAGGTACTGGGAATACAAGCAAGAATCAGGTAAAAGACAGTTTTATTTCCACAAAGAAAGGAGAATACTAAGCAATAAGAGAATCATAGAATGAGGAAAATCATTTGAAGGGCACACGTTCAAGTCTTGTTGGAACATTTGTGAGAGAGTTGTTCAATAACTATTTTTACATTATGCCACTACTGAATATAGGCTGTCAGGAACAAGTGGGCCTCCCTCCCACCAGTCATCCAGAGCTCAGAGAGTCATCTTTAGACTTTAAGGCCAGGAGGAAGAAGTTCTGACTTGATTCTGCTGTCATCTGTTCTCTAGCTCTATTCAATATTCTTGTGCTTTGGGGTTGACTAAGTTGGGATCTCTTCCCTGATGACCATTCTCTGCTCCCTACTACCCATTCATGTCAGTCCCATTCCTCTTATGTCCCTACCCCACCTTTCCCTAACCCTTTCGTTGTACCTTCTGAATCTCCTGTATAACTGTTAACACATTCCCCTTCATATTAGACCCATATGCCCTCCCCCTAGAATACTTGTCTGTCTCCTCCTATATAATGTAAGATCCCAGAGAGAAGAGACTATTTCATTTTGTCTTTGTATCTCTAAGTGTCTGAATGGTGCTTGGCATAACACAAGCACTTAAAAAATGCTTTAAATGTCTGTTGAATCTAATCGAATATAGCAGTGCTTTTGGGGGTACAAAGAAATGGAAACAAAATAGATTCCCATTGATTGGAGAATAGCTAAATAAATTGTGGTACATGGATGCGGCAACATTCCTGTGCCTTAAAAACTGATAAACATGA
Organism: Pseudochirops cupreus; assembly: GCA_028627135.1. NCBI lineage: Eukaryota > Metazoa > Chordata > Mammalia > Diprotodontia > Pseudocheiridae > Pseudochirops > Pseudochirops cupreus. The sequence goes on from CM053582.1 coordinate 224,109,424, forward strand.
AAACTGAGAATCACAGAAATGCTTATATGAACTGATGCAAAGGGAAGTAAGCAGAGCCAACGAAACAACATTTATTATGACTGTAACAATGGAAAGGAAAGGAACAACAAACATAAGTCCATTAAAACTGAATGTTGGAAAACTTGGCCCCAAAGAAGAGATATGAACAGGTATTCTGTCCCAATAACCCTATTTTCGGAATTCAGGGACACATAGGTATGCAACATTGCATATAATATCACACAATTTTTGATGGATTGATAATTCTTATTTATAGATATTTATCTATATCTATTATTATTCATTATTTATCTATTATATATCTATTATTTATTTATATCTATTGTCTATTATTTATTTATATCTTACATTTATATAAGAATTTCTCCCTTGTTAAAAGTTCTTTGTTATGAGAGATGTCTGTTTGGGAGGGGGTAGGGGCAGTTATAGAGGGAAATCTAGGCAATGTGAAAACAAAAAGTATCGATACAAATATATTTTTACAAGAATTAATTGACCCTAGTTAAATAAAACAAAGGTTCTGGAACAGATGATTTCTAAGATCTTTTCCATTTGTGACATTACAGGATTCTATATTTTTATTCTTATGTAAATTCTTTCTTGGCCCTGTCCCAAACTAAGTGGTAGTAAGCATCCATTAGCAGAGAAGCCAAGCATACTAGAGGTCCCACTTGGGGAGAGGTAGTGGGCAAAGCCTCAAAACACACTCAGTTCTATAGAATTTGTGAAAGTTAAATCCAATCTGTCTCCCAGAATCATGCACTAGGAAGAATACTCACAGCTTGTGAGGTGTAAGAATCCAGACAAAGCTTATCCATTTAGATTGCTATTTTTAGGGTCAATGATACTATAATTCAAACAGAGTTGAACAGAATTTTACTTTTTCCATACTTGTGAAGAAAGGGCTTGTTGAGCAAATGGAATATGAGCAAGATTGTAGAGAGGCATGGCTAACCCACTTACTGGAACAAACTGTCTCTAAGGACAACCACAGATTAATTGTTAGCATGGAAATGGATGTTGCTAATTACAAATGAGTCCAATCTATTCATTAAAGCAGACAGGGCAAGACCTCAGCCTGAAAACATTCACAGTTCTCAGTTGCTGCACATGCTTTGAAAGTCATATAATTGCATTTCCTTAATCATACATTAAAATTCACATTTTTATTGACTTAGAACCATTCTTTTATTTTTTTCCCTCACATGATTGAGGTTTGTTGGATGCAGGAGAAGTAGGAGCTCATTACCCAGAAGCACTTAAGACAGTCAAGGAGTTCCCTTCTTTATGAACTATATAAAAATATGTTGACATTTCACAATTTAGGAAACCTAAAAAATGCTGTATCCAGAAGAAAATGGGCAAAAAAACACATTACATTTTTAAGTAATGGCAAAAAGTACTCTAAGGAAAAAAAAAAGATTTGAAGAGGGGGCTTAATTCAACTACATAATTCTGTGTGCAAGGGTCTCTTTGTAACACTGGCAAGTGATTAGGGGATGACATTTAAAGTGTACAAAAGTTTGGAAAATGAAAGTGTATGAATGCTTACAATAAAGAGGCACACGAAAAGTGTGAGAATAAGATGGAGAGACAACAAGGAACAGAGATGGTGAGGGAGGAGGACAAAACAACTCTATGGAGAATGGGATGACCTATCCTGTGTTAGGTTTCACTCCTACTAGAGTCAGCACTTGGCTTCCATTCACTCTGGTAATGTGGGTCCTTCAGGTGAAACAATAGCATTTTGGGGACATTGAGCTTTGCCCTTATGCAAGAAGCAGCAGCCATTGGGCTCTGACACTGCAATATGCCTGGACCAGGAGTCAGAGTGGGGAGGCTTGATCCTTTCTCTGCAGAGAAGCAGCACTAGCAGCAAAACACTGAGTGTAAGTAGGTCCAATCCAAAAGACAGTGCTGTCCCAAGTTTGGATAATACAGCCTAAGTGCACTATGCATCATTAACATCTCTTTGCGATTCCTTGACTTAAAGGGCTGTGCCACTCAAGCATCACAGGGAACTGTGAGGAGTGAATCAAGACACTCTCAGGAATGGAGTATAAGAAGAAGTAGATTTGGTAAAAAGGTGATGAGGGTGTTTGCTCCTTGATTTTAAATCCTTATTACTTGTGTCACATTCTATTTGTAGTCAAACTGTATTTTTTTAATTGGCAAAAATCTAACTTCTCTATCTCCCAATCCCCTCCCCTCAACATAAACCTTTAAAACAGACATTTATAGTCAAGATAAAAAAAAAAAAACTTTCACATTGGCCATACCATTCACATATATGTGTGTGTATAACAGAGATTATATGTGTGTATATGTAATAGATATAAATGGATGTATATAAACATACACATATACATATACACATACATACATACACACATACATACATACACCTCTCATTCTGTACTCTGAGTCCTTCCCTCTCCATAAGGAAGTAGGTAGCACATCTCATCATTAGTCCTCTGGAATCCTAGCTGGCTATTACATTGATCAGAATTCCTAAGTCAAAGTTGTTTGTTTTTATAATATTGTTGTCATTGTATAAATTGTTCTGGTTCTCTTCACTTCACTCTGAATCAGTTCATACAAGTCTTCATAGGTTTCTCTCTAAAACTATTCCTACATAATTTCTTATAGCACCATAGTATTCTATCACATTTATGCACCATCCATTCCCCAACTGATAGACATCCCCTCAGATTCCAATTCTTCACCATCTCTAAAAGAGCTATAAATACTTTTGTGTAGTATGTCCTTAGTGTTTGCTTTTCTTCATACTAATTCCTCCCTTAATCCACCCTCCCTTTAATTTCCCTTTCTCACTTCTCCTCTGTCTCCCCTAGTGGCAGCTACTAGTGCTATGGATAGAACACTGGACCTAGAAGCAAGAATTCATTCAAATATGACCTAAGATATTTAATTTCTGTATGACCCTGGGCAAGTCATTTACCTTCTATTTGCCTCAGTTTCCTCAACTATAAAAAGGGGATAATAATAGCACAATAACTTCACAGTTTTTTAGAGGATTGAATGAGATATTATTTATAAAAATAAACAAGCAAATTTTTTTTAAATCCCTTTACCTAGCACATAGTAGGCACTAATAAATGTTTATTCCTTCCCTTTTCCCATCTATTTCCCCACTGACTGAAACATATTTCTGTGAATAATTATATGTATATATTCTTCTCCATTAACCAATTCAGATGAAAGTAGGATTCATGTACCAACCATACCCCTTTCCTTCCCGTTTGTATACACTTCTATTTGTCAGATTATGTGAGAAAATTTCACCTAATGTCACTTCCTTACCAGAGGGTGTGAGTACCTGAAAAGGCCTTAGCCTAAAAGGATCAGCGTCTCCCATTGCATCTTTGGTCATTTCCCATCATCCTGATGAATATCAAGCCACTGGATCCAGATGGCTCTAGAAGAGAAAGTGAGGCTGGTGACCTTGCGCAGCCCTTCCTCACTCATTTTTTTTCTTTTCCTTTTCCCTCCTTTTCTATTCTTCTTTTAAGATCAAGACATAATAAAACCACTCACAGGTCTTCTGTCTAATTGAACCCTCTCTGTGCCCCCTGATAATGACAAGAGTTTGGAAGAATCACATGTATGATCTCCGCATACTAGAATATAATCAGTTTGTGTTTATTTAACCCTTTATGATTGTTTACTCACATTCACATTTGTATGTTTCTCTTAACTTCTGCAGTTGAACTTCAAAATTTATCCACAGCTCTGGCTTTTGTTTATTTTTTAGGCTACAGACTTAGTAGTGGTATTATTGTATCAAAGGATATACAGTTTGACAGCCCTTTGGTCATAACTCTAAAAGTATCTCCAGAATGGTTGGATGAGTTGACAACTCCAAAAGTGCATTAATGTCCCAGTTTTCCCTATCTCCTCCAACATTTGCCATTTGACTTTTCTGTCACATTAGCCAATCTGACATGTGTAAGGTAGCACCTCAGAGTTGTTTTAATTGGCATTTTTTGACTCAGTAGTGATTTAGAGTATTTTTTATATCACTATCGATAGCTCTAATTTCTTCTTCTGAAAACTGCATGTTCTTATCTTTTGACAATTGATCATTTGTGGAATGATTTATATTCTTATAAATTTGTCTTAATTCTCTATATATTTGAGAGATGAGGCTTTTATCACAGATACTTATAAAATTTTTGCCAGTTTTCTTCTTTCCTTCTAATTTTGGTCATTTTTGGTTGGTTTTGTTTGTGCAATTTTTAAAAAAAATTATATAATTAAAATTATCCATTTTATATTTTTAGTGCTCTCTATATCTTGTTTGGTCCTAAATTCTTCCCTTTTCCACCTGACAGGTAAACTATGCCATGCTTTCTTAATTTGCTTATGTTTCAGCCTTTATATCTAAATTGCATACTCAGTTTGACTTTATCTTAGTACATGGTGTAAGATACCTAGTTTCTATCACACCATTTTCCAGTTTTCCCAGGAAGTTTTTGTGAAATAGTGAGTTTTTGTCCCAAAAGCTTGGATCTTTGAGTATATCAAACATTAAATTACTATGTAATGTATTATGTACCTTATCTATTCCACCGATCCACCACTCTATTTCTTAGTACCAAATTGTTTGGATGATTACCACTTCATAGTACGGTTTGAGATCTGCTATAGCTAGGCCACCTTCTTTCACTTTTTTTAATTGATTCCCTCAATTATTCTTGACCTTTTGTTCTTCCAAATGAAATTTATTATTATTTTTTCTAACTCTGTGAATTTTTTTTGGATATTTTGATTGTCATGGCACTGAATTAGTAGATCAATTTAGGTAGAATTGTTAATTTTACTATGTTGGCTCAGCCTACTCATGAGCAATTAATATTTTTCCAACTATTTAGACCTGACTTCATGGGTGAAAAGTGTTTTGTAATTATGTTCAGATGAGTTTGTCTTGTCAGTGAGAGTCTCAAGTATTTCATGTTGTCTGCAGTTATTTTAGATGAGATTTCTCTTTCTGTCTCTTTCTGCTAAACTTTGTTGGTGATACACACAAATGCTGATGGTTTGTGTGGGTTTATTTTATATCTTGCATCTTTGCTAAATTGTTAATTATTCCAGTGTATTTTCAAGCAACAAAGTGTAGTCTAATTTGCCCAAATAGAGAACAGTAGTATGAGTCAAGGCCGGAAAGGTGGTTATTATCGTTGTTGTCATTATTGTTGTTGTGTTTGTTCTTCTTTTCAAAGAGGACCGTGACATCAGGACATGGCTTACATTTGGCTTTTATTTCAGTGAGGAAGGCTGTGCAAGGTCATGAGCCTTACTTTCTCCTCTAGACCATCTGGATCCAGTGACTTGATATTCATTAGGATGATAGGAGATGACCATAGATGCAATGGGAAACCCTGACCCTTTTAGGCTATGGTCTTTTCAGGTACTCACTTCGAGTGAGGTCAGACCCATTAATGGGCCTCTTTAAGAAGTGAGTCAAGGGATGGCCCCTTTAATTAGAAAAAAGAAAAAATCAATCTGGGAGGGGAAGATCCTCAGGCTTGTTGTTCCAAAGAGAAACAATTATCATTGACATTCACTCTAAGCCATGAAGGCCCAAAATATAGCCATTAAGTAGAGTTTGGGCAGGACCTATTGTAGTCCAATCTATGAGCTTCAGAGTGAACTGGGTTTAAGGTTTTAGAAAAAAGACAGAGAAAGAAAGAAAGGAAGGAAGGAAGAAAGAAAGAAAGAAAGAAGAAAGAGAGAAAGAAAGAGAGAGAGGAAGAAAGAGAGAGAGGAAGGAAGGAAGGAATCTATTTAGCCAGCAAACCTCAAGTAAAGTGGGAAGATTCTGGCAATCAAAATTTACCTTCCTTTAGAGAGGAAAAGGAAAAGGAGGGGGAGAAAGAGGGAGAGGGAGAGAACGAGCTGAGTTATCCAACTAGCTGGGTCCACATTCAGGCAGCTTGGTCTACTCACAGACTGGAAAGGTAGATGCAAGTGTGCAAATTGCTTTCTGTATGGGAACATTTTGGAACTTTGCTATACTTTTCTTCCCCTAAATTGCTCACTCACCCCTTCCTTCCTTCCTTCCTTTCTTCCTTCCTTCCTTCCTTCCTTCTTTCCTTCCTTCATTTTCCTCCTCTCCCTTCCTTGTCCTTTTTCTTCTTCTGTCCTCCTCCTCCTCTTCCTCTTTCTCCTCCTCCTCCTTCTCCTCCTCCTCCTTCTTCTCCTTCTCCTTCTCTTTCTTCTTCTCCTTCTCCTCCTTCTCCTTCTCCTTCTCTTTCTTCTTCTTCTTCTTCTTCTTCTTCTTCTTCTTCTTCTTCTTCTTCTTCTTCTTCTTCTTCTTCTTCTTCTTCTTCCCCATGAATAGAAAAAGCTTTTTTAGAAAAAGAATGTATCTCAAGGAACTTTTCTCATTTCTTCATAATTTTTCCATCTCACATCTGTGCATACATGGTTTAAATCCCATTAATCCTCTGTGGGTTGGAATTGATGTAGAGGTGTCACTGTTGGACTTCACTTGCCTAATCTTGAGAAGGCAAAACTTAACACCTCTACTTTTTCCATTAAAATAGTTGACAATGCATTAAAATCATGTTATATAAGTATAGAAGTGGAACTTATGAGTAGAACTTTAAGAAATATGGATTATAGAATAATGAAATTATGATTTTCATGGAGCTAAAAGGGTGTTTAAAGACTATCTAGTTTACCCTGTATTTATAAGTGAGGAAACTGAGGCTCTGAGAAGTGAATCTTTCCAGTGTCACTTAGCTAAACTAGGAAATTGGAGAGTTGAAACGAAAATCCAAAACTACTTCTTTCAAATCCAATACGCTTTGCACTGCACCCTGGATTACTTACTTTATAGAAGAGAAGACTAAGGTGACCTTTAATAAACCTGTTTGATTCTGACCAACTATTCTTTGTCTTCTTTAAGAATCAAGCAGGATTGAATATATTTGAAATACATTATGAGATTATGGTTTAAAAAAAATTAAGCTTTCTTCTCAAAGTATTTTTTGCTCCTTCATCATTTTGTAGAAGAGATCTTCAGTTCCTGAAGAGTATGGCAGTATAGCATAAGCTTTGGATGGATCTACCAAGTTAGAAAGACACTGAGCAAGGACCTCAGGATAATCTATGTGCCCATTGGTACAAGAAACACCCACAAAGTTCTGAAAGACACCACCAGAAGACTGGTAATGAGGTGACGAATGTTTTATTTGTGACCAAAGCAATTGATGAAAATGTGGAAATATAGCAATTTAAATCAATGGAGGAGACTCCTCACCCCAAGAAAAATTCAGAAAAATCCTGAATAGAAAGATCTAGGATGAGCAAAAGAATTATTTTCTCAGATTGAATATTGTTAAGCATTTATATAGTCACCAAAGAAGAATATGGATATTTTTATATTAGTATAAATTAATAGGGAGATATATACTCACCCTACTTGTTTGATTATTTCATGGTGGATATCCTGAATTTAACCCAAACAAAATTTCCTAGTGATGGCAAGATTTTCAAATACTTTTCTTTGTGGATGTCATGGTACCAATTGCATTGAGCTAAGGAACATTATCTTGCGAAACCCATGCAAATTCAAAAGAAATCAGTTTAACTATCCACACTGGAAAGACAAAAAGAGTCTATACCATATATTGCCCAAATTGTGTTATGTAAATGAAAAGGTGATCAATTGAATCAATCCGTTTTTTTGTGATATACAAAGACATAAATATAGGCAGATGAAGTAGAAGGTATGTGGGAAAAAATGCAAGGTATGTTTACTTGTGTGTTAAATGCCAATAATCCTTCCCCTTTTGTCATTCTACTTGTATTTCATTTAATTAAATTCTTTATAAATGAATGACTTTGGGAGAGGTGAATCAATGAGATACATAGCCAGGGACTTCATAAATAGGAGTTGGTGGTGGTGTAAACATAAACCCACTCACTTGAATGCAGTTAAGAGATATGTGCATTGGAATTGCCCAATAGAAAGGCAGAAGAGAGAAGTGGTTCCCAACTGACACCTTGAAATGATGATAGAGAACAATAAGGAGATTAAACAATATTCACTGGTAGCAATCCCTGGCATTGATTAGGCTCATCAGTTTATTTATACATATTTTTTATTTAAACATATTAAATGTTATGTGGTATACATATATGTATAGATATCTATATATGTTTATGTCTTGAATAAGTATTGAAGATAGGCACCAAACTGGACCCTGAATTGAGTTGGTAAAAGAGACTAAGCGAAATCATGTCTAGAAAACCATGCAATATTCTCAATGATCCAAAGCTTCTAAATACTGCACAAATATCACTTTTTATCATAAATATTCACCCCAATGATAATATAGGTACAAATCATGGAACCACATGATCTTGGAAGAATTGCAAGTGATTGCAGGTGATTCAAAGGTCAATGGAAAGATGCATGATGGGCATAAATAAATTGTAGTATATTATGATACATGAGAAACAGTATAAAATACACCTTTCAGGATATAGATAACTAGAAAAAGAGGTGAATTAATTATATAGAAAGAACAAGGTCTAGTGAACAACCCTAGTACTCCATTGGCTTACTTGCCATATTAAAAGAACTACTCTCTCACCTCCTCATCTCCCATCAGTTGCCAAGTCTTGTCACGTTTACCGCCCCCCCCCCCCCACATCTTTTACATCCATTCTTTTTTTTTTTCCAGTCACAATACAAACATTTTTCCTCAGGCTCTCATCTGAGATATTACACCAGACTCATAGTTTGTCTCCCTGCCTCCATTCTCTCTCTCCTTTTCAAATCCATCCTCCACACAGCTACCAAATCAATATTGCTAAAACATAGGTTTGATTACACCACTCATCTGCTCAAAGTAGATTCAGTGATCCTCTTTTGCCTCTAAAACAAAATACTAACTCTTTTCCTTGGCATTTAAAGCATGTCACAGTCTAGCTCCAGACTCTCCTTCAAGACTGAATCACATTATAGATGACCAATTCTCTATTCACATCTCTAATTACACCCCTGTGTGCACTCTACATTCCACTCAAATGGATCTGCTTGCTATTCTCCACATTCTACATCCTCATTCCATGTTTCCACATAGATTGTTAGAAATCCCTCAAATGGAATCACTAGTTCCCCTTAAGTCTCATGGCAGCTATGCCTCTCCTACAAGCCCTCATCCTGATCCCCTCCTCTTTCCTATCATTATTGTTCTCCCCACCACCACCAAATTTTATATATATACACATATACATATGAAATATGTATCATATAGATAATATTTATTTTGTATTTATCCATATGTGTGCTATATTTCTCCAATAAAATGTGAGCTCTTTGAAGGTACACAATTTTGTTTTTACCTTTGTGTCCACATTATATCATATATGACTTGGAACACGAGGGATAAAGATAAGGAATAGGCCTTTGATATCATTGATGTAGGGAATTCTTGGTGAAAGACCTCTTTCTACCAAGGCAGGCTGGTACCCTCTCTGTAAATGAATCTTAGGCAATTGCCTAGAATGTGGAGAAGTGGAATCAGTTGGCCAGTCTCATAGCTAGAATATCCCAGAGATTGGACTTGAACACAGCTCTTTCTCTCCTCAAGGTTAGTTCTTTATGTACAATAACATGCTTCCTCAGAAAGGCAGAGTACCTCTACTATGTAGTAGTAGGCACTTAACAAATCTTCACTGAATTGAATTGAAGCCCTGTAGGAAAGCCTGAAGTGCATTAAGCCAGGAAGGGCAGGAGAATATGCAGTGATTAAGGACCTACTATGTACTAGGCATTGTGCTAAGTGCTTTATAAATATTATATAGTTTAATCCTTACAACGACTCTTGGGGAGGGGGTAGGTGTTGTTATTATTGCCATTTTACAGATGAGGAAACTAAGGCAGACAGAGATTAAGTGCTTGAGGTTGGATTCAAACTGCAGGCTGAATTCCTGACTCCAGGTCCAGTGCTCTATCCACTAGACTACTTAGCTGCTTCTATTCAAGTAGAATTTGTACAAAGGATCCATAGAAAGTCATGAACAAAAATTGCACATGATGAATAGGCATGGATCAGGTTGTCATCTACATTGGTGGATGGATTAAATTATGGATCAGTGTAAATATCTTGGTGTAGACAAAGCCTTATTAGAAACATAGGCCTTTATCAAGGTAGTGAACTAAACCAGAATACTTCTTAAATTTCCATCTGGTTTTACTACTCTGGGTCTCTGTGTTAGGTAAAAAGACAGATAATATAAGAGGCATGGTACTAATCCCTAACGTTCCTTATCTTGGTGTAAAATTTTTCCCAAGGTCATGCACTTAAGCCAAAATGAAAATGCTAGCTGTGTGTTCCTTTGCATGTAACAAAGAATTAATATGGTTATTGAAGAAGCAATAATTCCATTGCATTAAAAGAAATGATCGAATACAAAGAGCATAAAAGATATGACTTACGCTGTGATTTCTCACTCAAGCTAGAACCAAAGGAGCGAAGAGAAAGCCTTCAATCTGACAGGTGGTTCTCCTTCCTCACTGAGGACCTGAATCTCATTACAGGCTAGACAGAATCCTCAGGGGCTCCTCTTGGGGGGGAAAATAAGAAAGGAAAGAAAATAAGAAAGGAAAACCACTGACTCCAATTCAAAGTGAACTAGTTATAAATGCTGAAAATAAAGCTGTTAAAGGTGAAGTTACACATCTAGCATTATGAAATGCATGCTACAAATGGAGAAAATGTATATAATACTGCAGGTGAAACTTGTGTCAGAAATAATTCCCACATCCCATTCTAAAGAGCAAGACTGGAAGAGGAGACTTAATCCCTGGCTTCCCCAAAGCATATCCCATGTGCCATTCCCTATAGGAGCCCTTTCCTGAAGTCTAGAGTTATTATCACTCTTTCCCTCTTGAAATTTCTTTGTATTAACTTATACAGATTTAGTGATTACTTACTTGTGTACAATACGTCTCACCCCAGAAGAATGGAAGTTCCTCAAGGACAAAGACTATTCCGTTTTTATTTTTGTTTCTGTAGCAACTAGATCATTTGTTGAATTGAACATGTGGAATTAAACATGTGGCATTCAACAGTACAACACTTGCTTCCATAATCGTGGTAGCAAGGAAGACTGCTAATAGGCTGGATCTATAGAACAATGGTAGAGCTGGGTATGACTGAAAACCTCTAGGGATGGATTTGGAGTGGAAAGACCTAGCTTCAAACCCCAACTCTTTTTCTTACTACTTATATGATGTTAGGAAATTCATTTGGTCTTGGTTTCCTCATTAGTTAAATAAGAAAGTTTGACTGTATGACCTATTAGGTACTTTCTAGCTCTAAATCAAATTATTTGATTTGCTGTGGCTTCTAAACCATCTCTCTGTTTGTGTCTGTCTCTCCATGCTTCCCTCCCATTCTGTCTCCCTCCTTCTTCCTCTTCTCCCTACCTCCATGAATCTCTGTCTCTCTCCCTCTGTGTCAGTCTCTGTTTCTCTCCCTGTCTCTCTGTCTCTATTTGTCTCCCTCTCACTCTGTCTCTCTCCTGTCTCTCTGTCTCTGTCTCTTTGTTTCTGTCTCTCTGTCTCTCTCTGTTTCTGTCTCTCTCTCTGTCTCTTTCTCTGTCTTTTTGTCTCTGTCTCTCTGTCTCTGTTTCTGTCTCTCTCTGTCCCTCTCTCTGTCTCTCTGTCTCTGTCTCTGTCTCTCTCTCTCTCTCTCCCTCTCTCTCTGTTTCTTTCTGTCTCTCTGTCTCTCTTTCTCCCAACCCTAATAGAGGCTGGCCACCTGGTCTGGATACAACAGAATGGACCAGTCATAGGTACATTCAATTTTGTTATGGTTTTATAGTACTAACCATTTGGATGGGTGCGTTTCATATTAAGTGGTAAGTTTTTTTTTTCCTCTGAGTATTAAAAAAAAAGCAATTTGCTTATTTGCAATATTCTGATTGTCTTTTTCATCGCACTTAAACTAAAAGGCCTTGACCATACAGCTTCACCATTTTCTGTTACGGTAATCTATGATTCCAGAACAGTGATCTTTGCAGAAATCATTAAATCATTGCAAGGGGATTTGAGATCCCTGTAATCTCTGCAGGGCTGAGTGTACACAAACCCTAAAATTTTTTGGTCCAGTCAATCAAAAATTCAGTTTATCTCATAGCTTAAAATAATCCCAGGTAATTGGAGTAGAGAAAAGCACCAGCAATGAGCTAAACTGCCTCTCCTACCATATCCCAAATGGACTCAGATTCGCATTGTTGGAATCATGAATAGGAGCATACTTCTAAATTAAGAGGGAGACAAGTGCCCTGCCTTTTTAGTGGCATCCCTGTAATGTTTGTGACTAAATAGCAGCTGACATTTAGATAGTGATAGAACATTTACAAAGTGCTTTTGATCCATTATCTGATTTGGGTCTCACAACAACTCTTTTGGATTGGCAGCCACATCACCATGGATAGAGAGCTGGCCTTGGAAGCAGGGAGGACTAGATTCAAGTCCCCCAACATTGATACACAGTGACTTCAGGATGGTGGGCAAGTCACTAAGTACCCCTTCCTCTAAGATGATGCATTGCAGGCACTATTCTTCATTGACAGAGGATCCAGGTTAAAACAAAAACAAAAAACACCTCAAAACCAAAATTCTCCAACCATGTGAGGCAGGTATTGTAGGTATTATAATCCCCATTTTGCAGCTAAGGAAAGTAAAGGCTTAGGGAGTCACACTTATCTAATGGTTCAACCATAAAGATCTCTCTCCTATCCCACAGCTGACAGTCCTCCCATAATAATGGGAATGGACTGGATAGATTTGACAATTTATAAATTGGTAAGTTATTTGAGAGGGTGAAGGAGGGAGGCAAGGATATGGGAGCTGTGAAAAACATTTCATCTAGAAAAGGAACTTGTGCTCTGGTTATATCTCTGCAAATATCTTCACAACACACGTCACCAGCTATGAACCAAGAAGGACCTAAAAGTGGGTAAAGTGCTTAGCTTGGAATCAGTCAGACCTGGATTCAAACTCCACCTTCAATACTGACTGAGTGACTGTGAGCAAATCGCTTAATCACTCTGCTGGCTGGTTTCCTCGTCTGTAAAACAGGAACAATTATATCTGTAGTACATGCATCACAGGGTTGTGGTGAAGCCCAAATGAGATAATGTATCCAAAATGCTTTACAAACCTTAAGACAAATATATTTGTCTTGTATCTGTTGATATTGTGATATCATCGTTATCACTACCACCACCACCGTCACCGTCACCATCATCTTATTCTTCACATCTTCACCGACAATGTTCAAACAAAAATGGCCCTGGGATAAATCGCTATCTTATTCTTGGAGTACTAACAGCTGATGTGTTGACCAGAGCCAGGCAAAGTCATTTCATGTCCCCCCAATCCTCCCTGTCACACCCCCCATCTCATGGACACACTTCCTATAAATGGAATTTCCTCTATGATTAATCCACTGTCAGAGCGTGACTTTCCCTTTTACCCTTCTTTTGCTCTCCTTCTGCCTGAGGTCTACAATGTCCCGTCAGTGATTTCTACCTTTCTTTCTCTCCCTTCTCCTTTCTTCTTTCTCTGAGATGCATTTGAAATAAACCAATAAAACTCCCCTTTTTTCTCTCTTTAAATTTCAACACCACCCTCTGCAGCCCTTCACTCTGTTCCTCAGCTTTCAGTCTCCCCAAATCACTGCAGCAGGTATTATCACTGCTTCTGTGCCTTTCAGGTCCTGGCCTATTCTTTGAAGTCAAGGTTAAGCCCTTTCCTATGGCTCCCTATGTCCCATTGGTAAGTTTCTCACTTAGCCCATTACTATAAAAGGGCCTCAAACATATTTTACTTTATTCCCCAGGTATTTTCGAGCTAGTCAGCTAGCCAAGGGAATAAAAGGCATGTGCTGGGAGTGTTAACCCTCACAGTTCTGGTACTCTCTGCCCCACCCCACTATCCCCTAGAGTTGATGTGCAAATACCTTAACTTGCCCACTGTTTCAAGTATGCCATAGCCATGCTTCATGTTATTTCCCTACCATATTTTCCCTTTCAGAGTGGAGAGCTATATCTCCACCCTCCCTTACTTATCAAGAGCCATACCAAATCCGTGCTGTTATTACTCCTGTGAAGGATATCTCAATATACTCCCCTCTGTCTTTTTTTTAATTGTATTTACACTGCTTAGTATAGTGCTTAAAACATAATAAGAGTTTTTTCATTAATTTATTCATTCCTTCATTCATTCCCACACTAAAGGACCCATCCAAAGGATCATCTAGATTCTTTCTGGCTATTAGATAACCCACCTTTATTGATCTCTTAGCTGGGATTACATTAAAAAAAATCAGTGATCCAAGAACTATTGTATAGGGGAGTCTCTTGAAATTAATGAAATACTGATATGTGAGCTCATTTTTTGTAGGTGCTCTGACAGCACCTTTGAGACAGCTCCAGTAGTAAATGGGATGATAGAGATGATATGTGTCATCCTGTGGCTATATGATTTTGACTTCTGCTAGGTCTTTATAATTTGAAAACTCTTCATTCCGTATGGTTTGGAGATTATAAGTAGTCAGTATGGCAACATTTGTTTTAAGTGTTCTTAAATTTTTATGGATTAATACAATTTAATAAAAATTTAATTAGAAAAGCCTAGTTGACTGTGGGCAACAGTTCTCTGATAATGCTCTGACTCCAGCATTATTTATTTGTTGAATTCTCAAGAACACTTTGGGATCTGTCTTTGTCATATGGAGTTCTGCCATCCACTAGTTTATAAAGGATTGCAAGTTTCCATCATAGGGTTTTATCTGCCTGATGTTGCTTTTCTAAGTATTGTTGCCATTGTTGTTGTTCAGTCCTTTTTTCCAGCCATGTGCAACTCTTTGTGACTCTATTTGGAGTTTTCTTGGCAAAGATACTGGAGTGGTTTGCTATTTCCTTCTCCAGCTAATTTTACAGATAAGGAAACCGAGACAAACAGAATCAAATGAATTGCCCAGGGTCGCTAAGTGTCTGAAGCTAGGAAGATGAATTTTCCTGATTCTAGGCCAGGCACTCTATCCACTGTGCCAAGCTAGCTGTCCTAGTGGCTATTTACTCCATAGGACACCAGGAGGGAAATGCTGAGCTTTCTATGGTTCACTGAGAGCAAGGTACCTCTTTGCCTAAGTCCTACTTTTATTTTGGGTGAGAGAGGGCAGATCTCCTTAATTGAGATGCATATGATATGTGTTCATCAATCCAATTTCTCTCATGATTTATGTTCTCATCCTCCAGGAGATCACACTCCTCTCCCTCCCAGTTGCATTTCAGTGGACTTCAATCATACAAGCATGGTATAATGGAATCTCCTGCATTAACCAAGCTTAGCTCTATATGGTTCTTGACTAATAACAAAAGAAGAAAAAAAGAATGAAGCTCAAATCTATTAAAGCAACCACCACACAATACTGGTACCAATGTTCTTCCTAGGAGCTGCCCACCAAAACTTTATCAGATCTTAAATATAGGGCCGGAAGAGCCTGTAGAAGTCGACTGATTAAATCCCCTTCTTTTGGAGATGGGAAACTGAAGCTCCCCAAGGCTGTGATCACCTATGTCACACATAGCTGCTAAGTGACATAGCCAGGACTGGGACCCCCAGATCCCAGCTCCAAATCCAATATTCTTAGTACTCTTATTCTGACTCCCAAGGCAAGCCCCTGGGAAACCCAGGGTTCAAAAATGCATTTTGGGTGCTTATAACACTCCTCATTCCCACCCAATCTCACAGTTGAGCAGGGAGAAAATATCATAAAGAATTTCAGTTATCTGAATATGTGCTGGCTGGGCTGACTTCAGATGTAGCTTCTTGTCTATTTACTGTTCCTTAAATCAGAAACGGCAGGAAATATAGATCTCCTCAGGCATCATACCGCGGCCTATGCTGTGACTGGGGGGAGAAGGAGGAGTCACAAGCCCAGGTACTCCAGCGCCATTATTCTGTAGCCCGTTCTTGGTCCTTCCTCAAACACATGCAGCTGCATTTACCCTAAATGCCCCCCACTGCCCCCGCCTTACTCCAACCTACCTTAGATTGTAGCCATAACCTTGTTCCACAGCCCCCAGAAGCCTTTGCTTTCATGCAACCAACCTCACCTTGGCAAGATGGGGATAAGAAAGGTTACAGAGCAAAGAAAGAAAACTCCATATGGGTAGAAGGGGGAAAAAGGGTGCTATATTGGAGTAGGGATTAAAGAACCATTCCCTTCACCCTGGCTGGGGTCTTGCTTCATTACAGATGTTCAAACAAAGCCCTGCTGTGTTGAAGGGTGACCTCAGATCTCCCTGAGGTCAGCTGTTATTAGAAATGAGTCTGGGTAGAGATGCCCAGAGGGCATCTTGAATTGTATTCTATGTTCCATCGTCCTTGGAAAGGAAAAATCCCTCCCTGTGAGAGGCAGCGGCTGAAGGGATCCTGCTGGTGATGGAGCAGCTGAGGAATGACCTCCTTTGTAATGGGGAGGACTGAATGGGGAGCTCATGCATTATTCAGCTACGATGGGGAAGGCTGTTAATAAACAGTAGTTCCTTGGGAAGGTACAACACTTTTAATAACAAGCAATTGACTGCTGTATGCCAGTGACTCAGGGCTGCCAGTGCAATTATTCAGCCAGGCTGGTGTACTGGTGCCAGGCCAGGCTGGGCTTTTTTTTCCTTCATTTTTAAAAATCCCTGCAGTTTTTGACATGTCAGTCTCATTAGCATTTATCTATGAAATAATTTTACAATGCAAGATAGACATTTATTTCCATTTTGTTGCCCATAGCTTACTAGATGGGGTAAGAGGGCAAGAGTGTCAGTCAGTTAACAAGCTTTTATTAAGTGCCTACTGTGTGCCAGGAACTGTTCTAAGTACTAGGGATACAATAAGAAGAAGCTTGCCCTTGAGGAGCTTGCATTTTAATGGGGGAAACAACATGCAGGAAACTGAAGCAAACAGGGTTAAGTGACTGGCCCAGGGTCACACAGCTAGGAAGTATCTGAGGCCAGACTTGAACTCAGAAAGATAAAGTCTTCTTTACTTCAGGCCTGGCACTCTATCCACCATTCACCTAGCTGCCCCCACAGATTACACAGAGGGAAGGGGAGTAAAATGTAAGAAGACTGAATTGTGGGAAAAGACCATGCTGCAATAGGTTTTAAATCTCAAATGATTCTATTTGATTACAGAAAGAGGTAACAGGGAACCAGTGGAGTTTATTGAGAAAGTGGGTGATATTTTCATATCTGTTTTATGAAAATCATTTTTGAAAGCTAAGTAGAGGGTGGATTAGAGTAGGGAGAGCCTTAAATCAGGGAGACCAACTATCAGGTTTTTGCAACAGTCTAGCTGTGACATGAGGGGGCCTATAACAAGGTGGCAGCTCTATGAATGGAGAGAAGGGGATGTGCATGAGAGAGCTTGTCTTTTTTTTTTCTTTACTGAAGTTCTATTTAACTATTGTGTCCCCCAGTAGAATGTCAGATCCCTGAGGGCATGGACTATTTTCTATTTTTAACTTGTACCTCCACTCCCTAGCACATGCCTTTCATATAGGTAGACACTTAAAAATTCTCCCCAGATTGAATTGGATTGGATTGCAGTTGGCTAAAGTGTGTATGTGGGCAGTGGTGGTTGTGGTGCTGGTTTGAGTGTCCATAATAATACTGGACACCAGTTTCCATGTTGAAAACTCTGGCAGATACAGGGGAGCCTGATGACTACTATAGAAAACATTTTCTGACTCTTCATTCCCATAATGCAAATCTAACCCCTTGAAGAGAACCCCTTGAAGTTGGAACTCCCTCTGTGTAGTATAGGTAAAGGCAGTCTAAGGCAGTAAGGATGGGAGGAGGAAAAGAGCAGGTCCCTTTTATTGTTCACACAAGTGTCCTCTGAGAACCAAACCTTACAGTGCCAACTCCCTAGGGAATCTAAATTGTCAATGAAGTGTACTTTCATACTTAACAAGGAGGATAATTTGACAGCCACAATTAGCTCAAATGGGGCTTCAATTCTCTAAAGAGAGGCCATCCTGTAGTTAAGAGTTAAATGTGCTCTTCGAGTTAACACTGCTTTCCTGCCAGGTATGAGCACATGAGTCTCACCCAAAAAGCTTGTTCATTTTCACTGGAAGCAGACAGAATGTAGGAAAATGTACCAGCCTTGAGCAGTTGATGTGGCACAGAACTGAGTGGAGAAAGGGGAGCAATTCACAAAAATACTAACCAATCTGCGTGACCTCAGCCAGCCTTCAGAAGAGCAGAATAGAGGCCTTCATCATGGATTTGTTTACAGAAAGGGAAGTGTTTATGACAATGATTTAGGATCAGACCATACACATCAGAATTTATAGAAAGAACATCCTTAAGGAGCCCAGACGTATTTATTGGTGCAGATTATACAAAGAAATAGTAGAAACCATGCAATATATCACTTTCATTCTCCAAAAATATAGCACCTACCAAATACCTAGATAGTTGGCATGGAGAGCTAGGTGGTGCGGTGGAGTTGGAAAGACTCATCTTCCCGAGTTCAAATCTGACCTCAGACACTAGCTGTGTGACCCTGGACAAGTCACTTGTCCTTATTTGCTTCAGTTACTTTATCTGTAAAGTGAACTGGAGAAGGAAACAGCAAACCACTCCCAGCATTTTTGCCAAGAAATATCCAAATGTGGTAATGAAGAGCAGGACATGACTGAAAAATAACACAACACCACCACCTAAAAAGGCATAATTGGGCACCTAAAACCATATGACAGAAATTTTCAATTCCTTATAAACTAATGCATGACAAATCTCCATATTACAAAGACAGACCCCAAAATATTCTTGCAAATTCAACCCCACAGATGGGGGTCATGACAAGTCTGACACAACTGAAAAATGATTGAAAAACAACTCTTAGGTGAGTATAGGACTGTCAGCCCCTGGCCCTCAATCAATAAACAGGAACAACTTGGGAAATATCTCCCCACCTTCTCCCACCACAGCTAGACTCATGATACCTTTATACCTGTTATTTACCGTCCAAAGCCCTCAAACCACTGTAAGGTGGCTCTTTCTGAGAGTCCTTACCAATGGTACCAGAGAGCAAATAGACTGTGTTTACTGATCCCTTTCTTTTGCCTTAGAGCACCTAAGGCAGAAGATTTAGTGCTTTGGGACAGAAGTTTTCAAACTTGTTGGTCTCTGAACCCCTTTATACTCTTAGAAATTATTTAGTACCCCCAAAGAGGTTTTATTTATGTATTTCTTTTTTCTTTCTTTCTCAGGGGAGTTGGGAGTCAGGTGGGGTATAATTTATTATCGCCTTTGGTGAAATAAGATTTATTTTTTTGGTCCCATCTTCATTTTCTAAACCAATTTGTTTTCTGCCTTAAAGCTAGGATTCCTTCACACGCCTTCCACAAATTACTGGAGTCAGGGCCTTCAGGTACCATTAGTCTACCATGTTAGCAAATCTACACCTAACAATTTTAAACTGAACCAGGAAGCACCCACTTTTTCTGGCAAATTTAGATCTAATTCTATGGCTTTGTGAAGGCCCTCTGTGAGCAATCTTCTGTCAGTTTTCAGTGCACTAATGCCATCCCCAGACGTTTTCCTCAATATCCTAGTGGTCAAACATAATGGACAACATTGGCATTCATTCATTCATTGGTTCATCCAAAGCACTGATTAAGCTTCTCCCATGTCTTCGGCCCTATAATAAGCACTCAGGCTAAAAAGTAAAATAAAACATCTCCCTCTCAAGGAACTTACATTTTATTGTTGGAGGCAGAGTAGGGAGTCAAGTAGACTGTTGGGAAAGAGAACAACATGAACATAGATAAGAAAATGTAAAATATATACAAAATAATTCCAGGAGTGGGGTGGGCTCTAGCACCTAGGGTTCAGTAGAGGAAGATGCAGGGTAAGTTTCATGTAAGAGGGAGCTTTTGAGCAGGCCTGGGAATCTCCAAGTAGAAATGAAAGCACTGTTACATTGTTTCAGTCATGTTCTACTCTTTGTGACCCTGTTTTGGGGTATTTTCTTGGCAGAGATGCTAGAGTAGCTTGCCATTTCCTTCTCCAGCTCATTTTACAGATGAAAAACTGAGGCAAATAAGGTTGTGACTTGCCCAGGATTACGTAGGTAGTACGTGTCTGAGGCCAGATTTGAACTCAGGAAGATGAAGAAGACTCCAAACCCCACAATCTATCTACTGCACTACCTAGTTGCCCTAGAAATGAAGGGGTAATGCAGTCCATGTATAGGAGATAGCTTGTGTAAAGGTATGGAGAGAGGAAATCGAATGTAGTATTGCAGTATGTTGGAACAAGCTCAAACTACATCCCAAGAATCAATTGTTAAATTTTCTGTGTGAGCATTCATACCTCAGAAATCAGCAAATGCTACAAATTAGGGCTTAATTTGTTATTTTGATCATTGTCTAAACTTAAGAAGGTGATGAAAAAATGTTGATAATATATATTGAATTTAAATAGGTTGAGTATATATTTTTTTCTGAAGAGCTGATTGTTAAAAATTGACCAGTATACCCCCAGTGCAAGGAATCCCAAGTAGTTTGCTTTGGCTAGGACATAGAGTTTCAGCTTAGAACATAGCTTGGAAAAGTAAGCTGGAGCTAGAAGGGCTAGGAGCCATCTTTTTAGAGATGGCTGAGGCTAAACCCATGGGGGCTGATGAAATCACCAAAAAAAGAACATAGAAGAGAGAGGATGAACCAGAACAGGGCACTGTATACACAGTGGATGATGGACCAGCAAAAGAGATTGACAACCAGTTAGACACGTAGGACAACCAAGAAAGAACATTAACCTAAAACCCAGGGAGGCAAGAGTCATCTAGGAGAAGATGACTAACAATGGGCTATAGAGAAGAAGGGTCAAGAAGGATGAGGACTGAGAAGAAACCACAGGATTTGGCAATTAAGAGATCTTTGGCTGCCTCGTAGTGTTAATGATAATTTATTTATTATTAGAGGAAAAATGTTGCATGATAACCTTATTATTTCTCTATTATAATAAATTACATTCATCAAGTGAATGATAAGGTTGGAAGCCAGATTACAAGGGGCTGAGAAAGAACTGGGAGTTAAAGAAATGAAGGGGACAAACCTAGACGGTTTTCTTATTGTTATTGTTGCCCACCTCCACGCTAACACCAAAGCTTGGCTATGAAGGAAAGGAGACATTTAGGAAGACAGCTAACCTGAGAGAGCAGCAGGAAGAAAGGAAAGATTTTTTTGTTATTTTTAATGTAATGGGGAGATCTGTGCATCTTTGTAGGTAATGGGGAGGGAGCCACTAGATAGGAAATGTTCAAAAATGGCACAGTGGAGGCAAAGGGGTGATGACTGTTGAGTCAAGTTGCTAAAGAGGATGGGAAGCAACGGAATCAAAGTCACTAGAAGAGGGGTTGTCCTTAGTGACAAAAAGGACTCAACTTTTTAGAGTCAAAGAAAATCCACCTCCTTTCTTGTGATAAACTGAAAACAACAAGAGTGTCAGGCTCCAGGTACCATCAGTCACAATTACTAGTCTATTCTATATTTTATAAACAAAATGTATCATTTAAAAAATTTTATTTATTTAATTTTGGTTTACAACATTCAGTTTCACAATCCCTTGAGTTTCAAATTTTCTCCCACTTCCTCTCTTCTCCCCTCCCCCCCATGGCGGCATATGTGTGTGCGTGTTTATACACACACACACACACACACACACACACACACACACACACACATATATGATTTACAAATACCTTCACATTAAACATTAGTCAGCTTGTAAAGAAGGATTATAGCCAGTGGAGTGAAAAAAAAGAACAAGAAGTTGGCTACAATCTGCGTTCAGACTCTGAAGTTAAAACATGCCGTTTTTAAAAGCTGTCTTAATGGGGATGTGGCACAGTATGTAGGGAACCACACCTGAAATCAGGGAAAAACTGGGTTCAGATTCTGACTCAGACACTGTAACTATGGGCAAGTCACTTCAATGTCTCCATGCCTCAATTTCCTCAGGTGTAGAAGGATAGTGTTGGACTCCATGACCTCTCAGGGCCCTCCCTTCTCGCTCTAAATCTATGGTCCTGTGATGATGAGACACACAGTTAGTGACCCTGACCTGTCAGAGCTGCACTGAGGACTAAGCCCCAGACAAGCAGAGTTCTTTTGAGAAGCAGGAAACAGGCAGCCACAAAAACCATCGCGACATCAGATTACACGACCCAGGAACAATAAGCCTCGGTTGTCTGTGACAAAGCTGCATCTCGTGCCCTTCCCTCCAGTTCCCTCTTACTTCTCTTTCTTCCTCCTTGTCCCTTTTTTCCCCTTGGTTTTCTGAAGTTCAGTTCTGTGTGTCCTCTTGTTCACAGCTTGATATGCTCGGTTCTTAAGGAATGGATTGGCACTGTAACCCCAGGCAATCTTTCTTGTATTGGCATCTGGTCGGCAGCTTCTCTCCCTTCCTGCCTCGGGAAACGTCACAGGTGAAATATTTTTGCCTCGAGGAATAAGGCTCTCCTCTGCTTCCAGCTCTCGGGCTGATGCGTTTTGTGCCCCCAATTAACCCCTGCCCCACCCACTCTCATGCCACCTTGGCATGCATGGCAGAAATGTCCAGAGAAGATGAGAGAGGCAGGAGCGATAGATTTGCTATTATTATTCAGATTCTGTCTTGTCCAAAGATAGGATGTTAGGCATTTTTCACTCAGCTGGTGAATTATCTTGTTGTTGTTTTTTGGAGGGGGGAAGGCAAGGCAATTGGGGTTAAGTGACTTGCCCAAGGTCACATAGCTAGTACGTATGTCAAATGTCTGAGGCCATATTTGAACTCAGTCCCTGCTAACTCCAGGGCAGGTGCCCCATTCACTGTGCTACCTAACTGCCCCAATTATCTCTTTTTGACTGTAACAACTACAATCATCATCAAATAGTAATAATAACTGACACTTATATAGTCATTTAAGTTTTTCAAGGAACTTTCCAAATATTAATTGTCTCAGATCCACACGACAACACTATTAGGTGGGTACTAATTATCATCCCCATCTTTTTTTTTTGGAGGGGGGAGGGCAGGGCAATTGGGGTTAAGTGACTTGCCCAAGGTCACACAGCCAGTAAGTGTTAAGTGTCTGAGGCCGGATTTGAACTCAGGTCCTCCTGACTCCAGGGCCGGTGCTCTATTCACTGCGCCATCTTAGCCACGCCCCTACCCCCCCCCCCATCCAACCTTTTACTTGAAGAATCACAGTGAGGGGGAAACCATCACCTTCTGAAGTAGCCCATGCAACTTTTGAAGGGTTAAGAAGTCTAGGTTATTTTCCACCCTAAATCTGCCTCTCTGCACCTTCTCATTTTTCTTGGTTCTGCCCTGGGAAACCAAGCAAAACAAGAGTAATATTTCTTTTTGAAACTTTCTAATACTAGACTGATTTCTTCCTTAAGTCTTCTCTTTTCCAGGCTAGAGCCTCCCTGCCCCCGCCACTAATTCCTTGAGTCCATTCTTTTAAGTCATGGTTTACTATCTTCTTATTATCCTCATGGATCCACACCCCCCACGCCTCTCCTTTCTGGTTACACACCAGCACATCAATATCTTTCTTTACTAAACTGTAGCACTTAGGAGTGAGCAGCTAGGTGGCATAGTAGGTTAAGTACCTGTCCTGAAGTCAAGAAGACTTATCTTCCCAAATTCAAATATGACCTCAGAAACTTCCTAGCTGTGTGTCCCTGGGCAAATCACTTAAGCCTATTTGCCTCAGTTTCCTCATCTGTAAAATGAGCTGGAGAAGAACATGGTAAAGCACTCCATTATCTTTGCCAAGAAAACACCAAATGGGATCACAAGGAGTTGGACATGATTGAACATGACTGAATAACAACAAAAACACTTAGGACTGAATATAGTGCCAGGAGTGGTACAGTGAGACCATCACCTTCCTTGTTCCAAATACCGTATCTCATTTAATGCCCTCTGGTATGGCATTGGCTTTTATTTTGGTTGCCACAGCACACTATGGACTGATATTGAGTTCACGATCTGCAGAAACTACAACATCTTTTTTCATAAGAACAACTGCCTCTCTCATTTTGTCTTTGCGAAGGTGAGTTTTGTTTTGTTTTGTTTTGTTTCACTTCAGGTAAAAGATGATATTTATCTCTACTGAATTTCAACATATGAGATTCAACCCATTATTCTAACCTTTCAAGTAATGGAGGCCTCAGTTGAGGTTCATGACCTAAACTCTTCTGTGGGAAAAGGGAATGAAACTGAACACATTTGGGAATGTGGCCTGTAAGTCTCATTGAGGTTGATTCTGTCACTTTGCCATTCAATGCATTCTAAGCCTGATGAAAAGTTTTAGTCTTTCAATGCTGTTCCTTGGAATGTTAGCATGAGTTGACCTCAGAAGTTCTCACGTTAGAATGCAGAGTGAGAAAAATGGTAAATTATTATTTAAAATCCCCATTATTTAAGGCCAAGGTTATAAGTAACTAGAAGTACTTTGACCCATGGTCTATAGACAGAACCATCTACTTAGTTGGCACTGACCAGCTACTTTACAGGCTTAGTCATCCAACCTGTTCTGAAGCCACATGACTTTCTTTACTATCATTTAGCCTAGATCCCTTCATCTCATCTAAAAAGATGGCCTTAGGACTTTGCCAAATGTTTTGCTGAAATCTAGACAGACTATGTCTCTGGGGTTCTTCTGATCTGCCAGTCTTTTTTGACAGTTATCCTGCCAAAAAAAGATATGAAGATACTTTGAAATACCCTGATCTTGATGAAGCTGTGCTGACTTTCAGTGATCATTGTTTATCTTTATAAATGTTCATAAATCATCTCTGTTAACAATGTGCCCTAGAATTTTGCCAGGAATAGAAATCAAGTTCTCAGATGCCTAATTTGCAAATTCTTCTCATTCACCTTTTTTGAAATTAAGCATATTTGCTCTACCTCAATCCTTTACCCTTTGCCATGATCTTTCAGAGATCATTTAGGGAAGTTTAACAATCTTTTCTCCTACTTTTGCTGTAACTAGAACACATTTCATCAGGGCCTGGTGACTTAAACTCATTTAGGGACCCAGGTGCTCCCTTATCATAACCTTGTTTATCATTGGTTTCAACTCCCTGTTAAAAATTTATTCTTTCTTTCCCACATCAAACATCTTATTCCTTAGAAGAGAAAAGAGAAGCATAATGAGTTGGGTAATTGAACTTTTTAGTGTCATTCATTATCACTATTCCATTATTCTTCGAAGCAATCCTGTCCTTTCTTTGACCTTCCTTTTTGTCCCCAACATAACTTTAAAAGACTTTTAAAAATATTATCCTTAGCTTTCATGACCAACCTCAGTTCTTTCTAGGCTTTAGTGCTTTAAAAGGACCAAACCACTCTTCCATGCTAATTTTTCATTATCTGTCCTTGCTTTCACTTCTCATACATGTTCCCTTAAAAATCCAAGTTGGTTAATGAGATACCTATGCAGCCACCTCAGTGTCCTGTTTTGTTTTTTAAACAGCTCCCTTTTCTCTGCAAGACTTCAAGATTCTATACTTCAAAGCTCTTCTCCATGTTTTTTGACTGGACTTCTCTTTTCGTTGGATTAGACCACTAGGTCCTACCAGTCCTTTCAGATCCACTCTCAGAAATTCTAGGTGCTTATCATACTTGGGCTGGTGTTCCCCTCTTCTGTAATGAACTCAATAATGGAATGGTCACTTTTTCTTAAAGTTACTGTCAATTCTACTTCAGCAACCATTTCCTCTCTTTTTATAGTTGGAATAAGAGTTCTTCTTGTCAATTCCTCTGCCTTCTAGAGGATAAAATTAGCATCAAAACAAATAATAATGACATATATAGATATATACACACATTATATATGTACATATAGACATACACACACATATATGTATGTATATATGTATGTATAACCTAACTCTCTTCCAGTCATTTATAGTGGTTTTGAAGCCCTTAAGGTACACCTTTCTATTTCTGCTTTTTCTCTTAAAAGGAAGAATCAGTTAGCCCTTTAGGGTTTTTATGAGCCCCTGGAATAAAGTTTCCAAGTAGAGTTTTCTATTCTTTGGAGGACCAACCCAGCTGCTGCCATCTGGCTCTTTCTTGGAGTTACAACTCAATCAATCAACCCACAAGCCTACTAAGTGCCTACTATGTGTCAAGAACTGGGCTAAGTGCTAGGGAGAACAATACAAAGAATGAGGCAAGCCCTACTTCCCAGAAGCTAACAAAACCACTCACAAAATGCAAGTGCTGATAACAGAATTTGCCTTACTTTTCAACCAAAGCTAAAGCTGACCACTGCCTTGTCACTTATTTTGCAAGCAATTTTCTATAATTGATCTTACTCTTAGCACATAACTGAACCCAATCATTTTTGAGGTAAAGGTAAAGGAGAATTTATAGCCTGAATTCCTGCTCCTTTGAGAGGAGTCGGAGGGTGCTTTCCTATATTAAGTCAAACAAGCCTGACGACACCTAGAATAAAAGTGATTTTGCATGAAGTTATATACTGATTAGAAGCTTTCAGCTTTTTTCCAAATTTCACCTTCCAGCTCTGGCTTTTTTTCTGTTCAGTAGAATTCGGTATTGATATTGCACTAGGAAGGCCAGCTCTCTCATAAATAGACAAGATATCTAAAAATCATGGGATATTAAAATTGGAAGGGCTTTTGGAAATCACCTAGTCCACTATTTCTCAGATGTTTTGGTCACAGGAACCCTTTACACTATTAAAATTATTGAGGACCCCCCCAAAATTTTTGTTTATATGGATTACATCAGTCAATATTCACCATATTCCAAATTAAAACATTAGTATCCTTATGAAAATAGTTTTGACTTAATGGACCCCTGGAAAGGGTCTCAGAAACTCCCAGGGATCTCAAGATCGCTTTTTCAAAACTATTGATCTAGCCCAACTCTTCTCCCCCCACCCCATTTCACAGTTGTGGACATGCCCTAGCAAAGAGAAATGAGTTTGTAAGTAGTGGTTAGCTCTACCCTGAGCCAGCTCTCAGAGGTTGTTTTTCGAGGCTAAATGTTTTATAATTAAAATGAATTTCTAAGCATTTAAAAAATTTTAAGTAGCTTTAGAGAGCTGTTGGGAAAGAGGGGGATAGGAGGGCAGGGTAGCAATTCAAGAGGGAGGCTTCATTTAAAGCATATCATTCAATTTACTCTTCAAAATAATCTGTATAATTAGGATCTTGGAGAAGGAGAGGGAGAAGTCTTTTTGGCCCTCAGCCCCCTGCTCCCCTTATCTCCACACTGAGGGAAGAAGAGGGAGGGAGGAATTGGTCAGAGTTATTCTGAGTCTCCCTTGATGATGATGATGATGATGATGACTATCCGTGTAATTAACTAAGGCTATCCCAGAAGCCAGGCTTCCTATGGCAGAGACTAATCCCAGCTTTGTGCCCTGGAAGATTCTAGTTAATAGGCTGTCCCACACCTAAGTATTTGGAACTTCTACTGAGTAGACACCACAGTCCCAGATCCAGTTTGGTTAAAGTAAAAGAGATGTTAGTAAGACATTGTCAATTATTGACTATGGAAGGGGAGCTCCTGTTCTTATAAAACCTCATCTTCCTCTTCCAAGACAATCTCTAAGTCTACCACCAGATAACATGCTATATTGAATATTAAAAAGAATTTATTAAATGCTTGTTATCTGCCAAGCCCTCAAAATACAAATAGAAAAAGCAAGACAGTTGGTACTTTCATGGACCTCACCCTCTAATTAGGGTATACAACACATAAAATAAAATGTAGCTGCAGGGCAGATGTCAAAGCCCAGATGAACTAAGGACGCTTGGCAGGGCCAGTAGCAAAGATCAGGGGACTCAGGTTGTATCAGTAGATCAGATGATGATGCTTGGAGTCTGGAAGGTATAGAGGCAGAGCAGATGGCAAAGTCTGAAGGACATGAGGAGGTAGTGGCAGGGCTCATGGAAAGGCCTGGTTGTTCCCTCTCTCTCTAGAAAGAATAAAGCTGGTGACTCCCGTCTCACCCAGGTAGGGTGAGCAGTCCATGAAGGAGCCTAGATTAGGTCTGGGAAGCCTGGAATGGGAAAGGTAAGGAAGAGAAAGCAGGAAGGGGGGGGTACTCCCCCCCACCAGGTGCCAGGTGTTTGCTATACAGAAATAACATTTATTGGATTTCCTAATGACTATGCAGCAAAATGAAGTGTTTGTATTATATGTGGGCCGGATCATGTGGTCATAGGTCACATTTAGTTATAATTCTAAGCTTCGTTACTAATGTGTCCCTTCTGTATATCTATGGCTTACATCGCATTGTTGTTGACTCACTAACTCAAAAAAAAAAGAGAGATGATATTTTCAATATGATTAATCCCAAAAGCGCTTTATATACTTTTCATTTTTATTATTTACCTGACTTTTTGTTCATTTCAGTACAGATCATTGCATTTTGCACCCTCATTCCCTAGTTCCAGGACCCCTGCTTGACCTACTGCCACTTATCGCTTCCTGTGACAGCATGAGAATGCTAATGGCTTACCTTTAAAGAGCCCTTTAGGGACTGTAAAATGCCAAGCTCAAAACCACCACGTGAGATATAGGAAGCTCAATTATTATTATCCCCATTTTGTTATTAAGGAAACTGAAACCATCAAATGTAACTGACTCGCTCAAGACCTCCTACCTAAGTGAGAATCAAGAGTTGGGATCTTAAGAACCTGGGGTCTCGAACTGCAAGTCCGTTGTTCTGTCTGCTACCTCCAGAAATATAAAGTCATACTAATTGCATTAAGAAACTCACTCATCTCTTTCCCCAAACTAGTACACAGGGTGTTACATGGGCTAAGGATATTTGCTGCAGTCTTTATAGTGTGCTGGAATTTTGCAAGAGTATAGATGAATGCCTTAGGTTAGTATTAGTTTTTATCAATAAACTCATCTTAGAATGAAATTATCTTAATAAATAATAGTTTAGGCTTTGAAGTCAGATATGTGGGATTAAAAAGTAGGAAATAGGCATATAAAAATTTCCCTGTGAAACAGATTAGAAACTCTCCTATGGGAAAGTTCCAAAAAAGTGAAAAATAGGTTGTCACAGTTAGGTCCTTGTAGGTAACTGAAGGCCAGGCTGTGCCTCATCTTGGAATAGAAGATGGTCCTCATCTGATTGAACTCAGGAAGCTAACCTGATTAAGTTATCTTGGAAATGGTGTGTCAAGAAGCTTTTGAAAATTGAAATAGGCTTTAATTTTTCTCCCAACTTTGAGAGTCCCAGATTTTTCAAACCTCTTCAGAACAGCAACTGGAGTGTCAGATGCTGGTTTGAGTGTAGTTTTGTTACAAGACTTGACAATGTCAAACATCTTATAATATATATCTTAGTAGAAAATTGTTGCCAAGGGAAATAACACTGACTTCTATTCAGAGGAAACGTTTGGCAGTTGTTTGGGCTTTGAATAAACTCAGGTTATATACCTTTGGCCAAGGATTTGCCCTGTGGACCTCTATGGAATCTTAACAAAGGTTAAACAAAACAAAAGAAAACTATGTAGAATACCAACAGGAAGTTTCACAGATTGTTCTGGCTTGTCAGAACTTCCAGATAAAAATTCAGTAGTTCTTGGTCAAAAGAATATATGATATACATTTATTAAACATTTATATGGGCTTATTATGCTGAGAGCCTATTCCAGGTATTGGGGAAGATTCAAAAGTCCCATAAACTGGGCACTGGTTGAGGTACAGGGAAAGATTTGAAGTACTACATGAGAACTAAGCAAGAGGTCACCATTGACCAGGGTATCAGAAAAGATTTTTCTTTCTTTCTTCCTTCCTTTCTTTCTTCCTTCCTTTCTTTCTTTCTTTCTTTCTTTCTTTCTTTCTTTCTTTCTTTCTTTCTTTCTTCCTTCCTTCCTTCCTTCCTTCCTTCTTTCCTTTCTTTCTTTCTTTCTTTCTTTCTTTCTTTCTTTCTTTCTTTCTTCCTTTCTTTCTTCCTTCCTTCCTTTCTTTCTTTCTTTCTTTCCTCTCTCTCTCTCTCTCTCTCTCTCTCTCTCTCTCTCTCTCTTTCTTTCTTTCTTGGAGGTGAGAAGGCAAGGCAATTGGGGTTAAGTAACTTGCCCAAGGTCACACAACTAGTAAGTGTGATCAAGTGTCTTAGGTCAGATACGAACTCAGGTTCCCCTGACTCCAAGGCTAATGCTCTATTCACTGTACCACCTAACTGCCCCAGAGAGAGGACTTTTCATAGAAGCTATCATTTCTGTTGGTCTTTGCCTTTCAATTTCCCCATTTTTTAAAAAAGGGTGGGGCTGGATCTAAAGTGACAACACACTGTTCCAAGAAATAGTCAACAACATTTATTAAGCACCTGTTATGTATGTTTCAGGCACTGTGCTAAACACTAGAAATACAAATACAAGCAAAAAAAAAAATCGTATTTTCCTTAAAGAATTTACCTTCTAATGGGGAGAAGGCAACACATCAAAAGAGAGCTGAAAATTGGAGACAGCAGGAAGGAGATCCTGTAGCATGGTAATGTTCTCTGGAGAGTAAAGGGTGGCTGATCTGGGACCCTTCCCCAAAATGGAGGCTGCAGGAAGAATAACCAAGGAGACAAGGAGCCTGCAGGAGTAGAAAAAGGAGTCATGGAGAACAGAGAGCAAAATGGGTTAAAGGTTATGTGTACAAAGAGGAACAATGTAAGAAGAACCTGGCAGATGATCTTTTGCCCAAAGAACATAGCATAAACTCTGCCCATTACATGGA
This sequence comes from Pseudochirops cupreus, assembly GCA_028627135.1. Lineage (NCBI taxonomy): Eukaryota > Metazoa > Chordata > Mammalia > Diprotodontia > Pseudocheiridae > Pseudochirops > Pseudochirops cupreus. The sequence goes on from CM053582.1 coordinate 224,140,291, forward strand.
CCATTCCTAAACAGGGATGCTCTTAAAACTTTTGTTATGTTAATAGCTTCCTTTTAGGGAGATGTATGGAGGTACAGAGGTACAGAGAAAGCCACACTTTCGTCTATTTAGGAATGCATAGCATGGTTCTGCAAGGAAACATGGTACAATGGGGAAAGTATTGAATTTAGAATCAAAGTACCTGGCTTAAAATCCTGGCTCTGCCAATACCTGTATATCTTTGGGCAAGTAATTTAATCTCTCTAGGTTTTTGTTTCCTCACCTATGAAATGAGTAGTTTTAAGTAGTGAGTCCTTAACACAGATTGAAGAGACTAAATGTTCTCTTAGGTACCTTCAGGTTCTAAATCTATGAATGAATGAAATGTATGCAGGAAATCACATTTATTAAGTGCTGACTATTGTGCCAACCACTGTGCCAAGATCTGTGGATGCAAGTATAAAAGGGAAAACAGTCTCTGCTTTGGAGAAGCTTAGCTTCTAATGGAGGGAGACAATACATAGAGTGGGGGTGGGGCAGGAAGATGCATTTTGACTGGGGTGAGATGACAAGTGTAGCTATAGAAGAGTAGATTGGCACATGCATTGTAGTAACTAAGATTCTATGATTGCATTGTAATATACAAATTAATTTTAAAACTGTCAAAAGAGATTTAGCTCCTGTGCATACCCTTTGACCCAGAAATACCACTTCTAGGTCTGTATCCCAAAGAGATCATAAAAAAGGGAAAAGGACTTACATATACACAAATATTTATAACAGCCTTTTTTGTAGCAGCAAAGAACTGAAAATTGAGGGGATGTTCATCAATCAGAAAATGGCTGAATAAGTTGTGGTTTATGAATGTAATGAAATAGTATTGTGATACAAGAAATTATGAGCAGGCAGATTTCAGAAAAACCTGGAAAGACTTACATGAACATGAGTGAAGTGATCAGAATCAGTAGAACACTGTACACAGTAACAGCAACATTGTATGATGCCCAACTTCGACAAACTTAGCTCTTCCCAGTAACACAACGCTCCAAGACTATTGCAAAGGATTCATGATGGAAAATGCTATCCACGTGCAGAGAAAGAACTGATTGACTCTGAATGCAGATCAGAACATGCAACTTTCACTTTTTTTGTAGTTTTTTTCCCCCTTCTGTCTTGTTTCTTCTTTCACAAAATGACAAATGTGGAAATATGTTTTACATGATTTCACATATATAAGCTATACCAAATTGTTTAGGGAGGAAAAAGAGAAAGACGGAGGGAGAAAAATTTGGAACTCAAAATCTTATAAAAACAATATTAAAATTGTCTTTACATGTAATTGGAAAAAATAAAATACTATTACATTTTTTTAAAAATAGAGAATAATAAGGAAAAAAGAGGTTTAGCTTCTTTAAAACAAAAGGAAGCTTTGGTGAAATCATGCAATTAAAATAACATAAATTAAATTGATTTTGACAAATTTAATTTCAAAATTTTAAACTTTTGAATTTAGATCCAAAGTTTGATAAGTTAATAGTAATTAACAAATTATTAATTGATAGAGATAATTAATGAATCAATCAATAAGTGTTTATTAAGGCTCACTGTGTACTGAAATGAATGAATACCAAATGTGCCAGATACTGTGCTAAGCACTGGGGATAGAAATAGAGTAAGACAATCTTTGTCTTCAAAGTGCTTACATTATTGTGGGGCAACATAATGATACCAAAACTTGCAAGTCTGACGAGAAAGGCATTTTAAAATGTGGGTTCCTGACTAAAAATGGAGAGCTGATGTGATAGAGTAACTTTGCCAAAGCAGCTGGTCACCACTGAAATGGAAGTAAACTTTGCTTCTAATTGGAGGAAAATATGAAAGTATTAGACCAGATCAAAAGAGAGAAGACCTTGCATAACATTTTCCCTCTTTTCTATTCTGACTAAAAGGAAAGAGACAGAGACTGGTGGGGTGGCACCAGCAGTAAGCTAGCTCTCATTGGACTTGGTCAATGAGCTAGCAGAAGGTAGCCCTAGATAAGAATATTAACCACTGGCAACTTTGACGACAGGTGGTCCCTATCTGCTTTGCGTCTTAAATACTTGGAAATCTCTCTATTACCCTTGGGCCTGCTTCTTCTCTGTTGAACAGCTCCTGCATTCCAGCCTACAGTCTTTAATCTTGGTTTTAGGATAAACCCAAACAGCTAGAGGCTAGAGGGTTTGTGTTAGCTCCTGAAAAGGCACAGCACAGAAATGAATGGAATGCTGGAAGTTTCTAAAAACCAAAGGGAGGAAGAGATCCAGGGTAAGATTTGAAGGTATCTGAGAGTTCACCAGAGCTTATGAGAAAGTCAATTGTTTTTATATGAGCACAGATCCTTATGTTTCTGGAAAACCATAAATCAAATTATTGTTTCTGTTGTCATTAATAATTTAAAAGCATTAAATGTTAGAGCTAAAAGACCTTAGAAACCATCTCAGGAGTCTCCCCTTCTTCTCATCTACACTAGCATGAATCAACACCAGTTTCCATGGACAGGCTCTTTGCTACCTTTCTTCAATGCCTTGTCTTTCTAGACCCAGACAAAATCCTTATAAAAGTCCACCAGACTTAATTGATTAGGGAGAAGTTGCCCCATTCCCTCCAGGGTCACAGTGGACTGCCCAATTCCATCTGGAGACCCAACAGACCTGTTTCTGTCATTCCCCCTGATTGTCCTTTATTTTGTTGTTCCTTTCAACAAAATTCCCTGCTTTACTGTTTTATTGTGAGTTCCATGTTGCCTTGAATTGAATGTTTTATATTCCTCTTCCTAAATCTGCATTAACAAACATTTAAATTATTATTGACCAGGAGTGGGATATGGTCACAGACTATAGCAAAGCTAAGATCATAGATAAGAAGATTTAGTGCTAAAAGTAACCATGAAGATTATCTAATCAAATGCTTTCATTTTATAGCTAAGGAAACTGAGATCCAGAGAGGCAGAGACTAGACCAAAGTCACACATGTAGTAAGTAGAAGAATTGTAATGGCAATCCAAATCCTCTGACATCAATTTTAAGATTATTTCCACTACAATATGACCACAAACTTCTGATTGTGGCCTCACCTTTAATGCTAGAGTGTTGGGTTTCCATTAAGCTCATTGGTTAGAGCACCGTTTTCCAAAGTTATAACTCTATACCTAAGCAGTTAGGTTACCCAGTGGTTAGAACAATGGACCTGAAGTCACAAAGATCTGAGTTTAAATCTGGCCTCAGACACTAGCTATATGTTTCTGTTTCCCTCAGTTACCTCAACTGTAAATTGAGGATATAAATAACACCTACCTCACTGGTATATTGTGAAGATCAAATGAGATAATATTTATTTAGTGCTTGGCTCATAGTAGGTACTTAATAAATGCTTATTCCTCTCCCAGTGGGCCTTAGCAGGACCCCAAGAGGGCTTGGGCATTACCCCAAGTAGGCATGGAATAAAAATATGGACAAAGCAATCCATTTTCTTAATGGTAAAACAACAATTAAGTTATCACTTCGCATTGCTACCCTCATGACAAGGCTGTCATTTATAACTCTAGTGCTTAGCACAGTGCCTTGCAAACAGCAAGTGCTCAGTAAATGTGTGTTGGATTGAACTGACAAAACTGTAGATGTTCAAAAATAAACATGTCTGCCAAGCATAAAACTTCAGCACTAGTAGTAGTGTAAGCCAGAGAGGTAGCATGATGTAATAGATAGAAGACTGGCCTTGGAGTCAGGAAAATCTTGGAGTCAGTCAAGTCCTACTTGGGCACACAGTAGGTATGAGTATGGGTAAGACATTTAATCTCTCAATGCTTCTAAGTAACTAAGACTGTAAATCTTAGAAGAGTTCTCAGTCTCCTTTGGTACAGGGAATTTCCATACTATAGTTCCCCCAAAATGAAATAACGCTGATCTGGCCAAAAAAACAATGCAAGCCAAGGTTCTGAGAGGGTCAAAGACAAGTACTGACATGGACAGGGCAACTGGGAAGAGAGTGATCATGCTAGTGGACCTAGTGAAGGATCTGGAATTTAGCACAGGCATTTCAGGCCTTGTTGATGCTACTGTGCAAGCAGGCAAAAAACCTTCAGTGGTTCCCTATTACCTCTAGGGGAAAAAATGCAAATTCATCAGCCTGGTATTTAAAGCCCTCCACAATCTGGCACACACCTACCATTCCAGACTAATTTTCATATTATTCTGCTTCAGGCACTGCATATTCTGGCCAAACTGGCCTACTGGCTGTTGTCCAAACTCAGATTGCCACTTCCTATTCCTGTTCCATTGCACAGATTGCTCCCTGTATCCAGAATACACTTCCTCATTCCTCTTAGAATCCCAGACTTCCTCTAGAGCTCAGCTCAGATGCTACCTCCAAAGGCTTTCCTGATCTCCTGCTTCTTAGCCTTCTCTTCTTCTTTAAATTGTGTTTATGAGACACTGTATGTAAAGCCCTTTGCGAACATTCAAACACACACAAATGTCAGTGATGATGATGATGATGGTGCTTGAGGGTGAGGATGTATGCTTTTAGTAACAGGCACATTCTCTGTGGGAAGGTTGTTTTTCCTTTGTGTCCATTCCTCACTCCTTCTCACTCTGACCTATCTTCTTATACTCAAACCCCACTCCCCACCACCACTATGAACTTTGTGCCTTGTATATAGGGGATTCTTAACAAACGTTTATTAAATTGAATTGCGTTTGATCAGAAAAGTCAAACCAGATAGGAAGACCCTTTCCAGGAAAGTCCAACATTAGCTATTAGAGGCTAGGAGTAAAAGGCCATTATTCAAGCATCAGAAGCCCTGCCCCTGAGATATTGTCACCAAGGTCAGAATAAGACTGTTAGCAAGATAAATGACGTTGAGCCAAAGAGCTGCCAAGCAGACAGAGCTGCAACTAAAGCAAGACAATCAGACACAAAAATTTAGAGGAGCTAGGAAACACACTGGATAGAGCCTGGACCTGGGATCAGGAAGATATGAGTTCAAATTCACACACTTATTAGCTGTGTAACTCTGGGCAAGCCATTTAAACCTCTCTAAATTCCTCATCTGCAAAATTGGGATAATAATAGGAACTATCTCCCAGGGTTGTTGTGAGAATAAAAGGAGGTATCTGTAAAGTACTTTTCAAATATTAAAGTATTATATAAATGGTGACTGTTTTTATTATTATTATTATTATTAGGCATAAAATGTGAAGCAAAATCTCTTTAGTAGCACAGAAACCACTGTAAGTAGTAACCAGTTCCTCCTCCTGTTCAATCAAATCTGTCTTGATAACTCCCTGCATTATTTTCACATCATTAATTACAAAGTTGATTTGAAGGCATATTTCCTGCTCTTTGCCATAAGTATATTTTTTGGCTACTTGCCCAGGGCACCCAAATTGCTTGTTAAAGCACTGATACCAAGGTAGGACTTTATATTATCCCATCCCTGCCATACAAAGGAGACTAGGTCAGAGGACAGAATAGGATAAGAGAAATATAGGAACAGGAAACCAATCAGGCTGCTCAGTAAACTCCATCGTGTCAGTTTTCCATGCTTAGAGAAATCCTAACCCTAAGCTTCACTAAGCAAGCAACACCGACCTCTTTGTCGCAGCTTCCCAAATTAAAGACGTGATCCATAAGAAGAGCATGTCTTGTCAGTCCAACCATCATGAAAGGTTGCAAAGATGATGAAGTTCTTTTCCTAATCTTCAACCTTGTCCCTGAGAATGCCCTGTAAATATGCCCAGAGCAGGTTGGCATGGCACAACAACAGGAAGATTTTAGGTTTTGGTCACATCGCAATCTTTCTAAATCTGTTTCCTTATTTGTGAAATGTCTACCTCAAATTCTGTATGTATGTAAAATAAGATAAAGGACATACACAGAATTGTTTGTTTTCTTTAATAAGATGAAAGATTTAGAGCTGGCAGAAGTATCTGAGTTAATTTCATAGATGAGAAAATTGAGAAGTTAAGTGACTTGTCACAGCTACTGTAGTTAGTGAGAGAACCGGGATTTGAACACAGAACAAAGGTCTCATAATTCCAAGTTAGACATTCTCCCTACTGTACCACATACTAGAAAATTAGCTATATTAGTAATTATAGAGATCCAACCTATGATTTCACTAGCATGGGGAATGTCCAGATGAAGACACATCTACCAATAGCATTGGTACTTTTTCTTCAATTTAAAGTCTTAAAGAATCATGCTGAGCATTAAGTGATTGTGGTTTAACCAGGGTCACAAGACCAGTATGTGTCCAAGACTGGACTTGAACTCAGGATTTCCTGACTCTCAGACCATTTCTGTAACTATCATATAACATTGCCTTACTCTTTGTACAGGTATTAATATAAATTACATTATTTATTAATGATGTTACTAAGAGGAAGTGACTTCCTCCACACTAATTTCAAACAAGAGAAATAGGGTGGAGAACGCTGACATCCTCTGCTTTTGAAGTGTCTAAGAGCAGCTCTCAGCAGAGGAAAACAGCATTGCAGCTTAAAAGCCAACTTTCAAAACAACCATTTTCTCTCTGAAGAGAGAATATACTTGGGAGTACTTCAAAGGCCCCTGGCTGAGGAGAACTTTGCAAAAAAAAAAGTGATGGCTTCTATTCCATCTTTAGTCGTCAGAGTTATTAAAAAGCCTTCAGAGCTCTTCACTCATCTAAAAGGCACACTAATGTATTTAAAAATTAAACACTGCTAAAAGGAGAAGACAAAGGAACGCTTCTCTCTTTCTCTGGTGCAGATTTTGGAAGATGGGTGTAATCAGTCTGTCCAGAGCTATAGGAGACAGAATGCTGGACTTGGAAACAGCAAGATCTGGGTTTGAATCCCTCCTTAGAAACTTGCTAGCGGTATGATCCTGGGCAAGTCTACAATAGATTTCCTCTCTGTGAAATGAATGCTGAGGACTTGAAAATCTCTAGAGTGCCTTGTAGTTCTAAATCTGTGATTGATCCTGTAATCAATTTTTCTTTTTTTCTTTGATTATCTCCCCCTAAGATTCTCCTCCAACTTCCAGTAAATTCTGCACCAAGACATCATCAGGAAAAAAAAAAGTGCTTTGTCTTCCTCTATCAGTCACTAACACCTGGCTGTCAAGTACGCACTGATTATTTGGTTTCCTTTATTTTTATATGCAGGATAGAATTCTAACATGCCAGTGAAAACACACGTGTACACATAGACGGGCGCCTGATTAAAACAGATGAATATTAACATTTGTCCTTAGTGTAACTGCCTGTCAGGAAGGACAAATGAAGAAAGAACCTTTGGACATTGTGGGCAGCTGTCCAGGAGGGCAGCTAACTGGAACTGAGCCAAGCCAGAGAGGCCAAAGAACTTCCTTAGGAAAGAATGATAGAGCCCTGACATCCTCCAAACATCTTCTCCTTCAGCTCTTTCCTCAACCAAGCAAGCAAAGGGCCTAGGATGCTCAATCCAAAGTTTGATAGTGGGAGGCAGAGATAAAGGGGCTTTATCTTTTTTGTAAGGCTAAGAGAGCTCTTAATATTCATTTAGCAGCTAGAAATAAGCTTAGTACCTAGTTAGCAAGGGCAAATTACCTAAAAGAGGAAGCTAGCTGATAGCTTGCATTCTCTCATTTTCTCCCCCCACCTCACCATCAGAAAGAGCTTCTCCTCCCTCCCCTCTCCCCCAATCAGCACTAGCTTCATAATCTCTCCCCTCCTGGGTGCCTGGGTCCCAGGGTGAGAGGCCCTGCCCTTCAACTGTTTTATTTTTACATAAACAATTAATTTTGTTAACTTTGCTCCCCAAATTGCTAACTACATCTCTGCTCCAGTCCACACAGTAGGTACAAATATAAAATTATCTTTGGGAACATGTCAATGATCTTTATTCCTCTTTCAACATGAGGATTTCGAAAGCAAGTCGAATTTTAAGTATCAGCACAAATATCAAAAATCTGATGAAATCATATTTTATTCTCTCTGCACATAGACAAATTACTAAATTAATTACTTTCTTAATAATGTGAAATGCTGGGGGAAGTAAGGATGAGCAAGATCATCAATGTTTTCTACATTTCAATAAATGTCCCTGCAATGGCTTCAAGCAAATTCTCATCCCAGATTGGTGAGTAAGGTATTCCCTGGACAGGTTAGGATCTTTGGAAGTGAATTATGAAGGATTGTTTGCTGTTCTTTTTTATTATTAAATGATTTATTAAGAACTTAATATTGAACATCAATGCAACTAATTAAACTTAGTAAATACTCACATTTAAAATAATTTCAATGCATAACACATCAGAAGAACTGTTCAGTTGCTGTCCCCAAGTCCCCATTAGGAATTTTTTTTTTGTTTATACATTCATTCTTATACACTTTTCTTCTTATAGTCATAGTGTATACGATGTTTTTTTTTTTTTCTGGTTCTGTGCTTTGGTACCATTTGTTAAAGGTTTTCCCGGTTTCTTTTTGTATTCTTCACAATTTTCTGTCTTAGTGTTGTGTTGTAATAATCTGTGATATTAACATGTTATATTTTATCTAAACATTAACCTATTATGGGATATTAATTAGCTTTTTGCACTTACTATGAAAATCTTTGAAAGCTCGCTCTTGAAGTGAGTTATTCATTCATTACATCAAATATAAGGGAGCTGAAATAGCGAACATTCTCTTCCAAGAAGCCAATCCTCAGAGTAGTTCTTTTTACCCCCAGGGACCAGATCTAAAGGTGATTTCTGCAAATCTCTTTGAAGGCATTAGTTAAAGAAATCCTAGTGGAATAAAACGGGAGAAAGACATCTGTCACAAGAATCCTGCTTCTCTGAATATTTACATGGCTTTTCCTCAACACATCCTGACCCCGAACCACATACTTAGGTATATCCTATCCTTTGCTTGACCCTGTCATCACTTCAAGCTAATATAGATAGGTAGGTAGCTAATTAGATAAATAGCTAGATATATTCATATGCGTCTATATAGGTAGATATCTATGTGTGTGCATACATACATATACATACATATACATACACATATATGTGTATGCATGTATGTATATACATACATATTTGTATATGTATATTATGTTTGGAAAGCTAGGTGTTATAGTTGATAGAGTGCTGGCCCTGGAGTCAGGAGGACCTGAGTTCAAGGAAATGGCAAACCACTCCAGTATCTTTGTCAAGAGAACTTCAAATAGGATCATGAAGAATTGGACATGACTGAAAATGAAAATGACTGAACAACAAAATGTGTGTGTGTACATTCTCTTTATGCTGCCAAATGCCTAAAAGGAATCCTCTGCCCTGAATCTGCTATACTTCTTGCCTCCATTTATGTCCCACTCACTCTCACTCCTTTACCATCTGGATTCCAAATAACCTACTCAATTTAAACTACTGTCTCTGAGGTTAATAATAGAATCTTAACTGCTAAACCCTCTGTCAGTCTCTATCCTCCTAGATCTCTCTTGCCACTGGACCCAAATGGCTCTAGAGGAGAAAGTGAGGCTGGTGACTTTGCCCAGCCCTCCCTCACTTAAATCCAATTCACTTACGTATCATGGCATCACCTCCCTGATGTCATGGTCCTCTTAGAGAACGAAGGACAAACAGCAATAACAGTAACAACAACAAGCTTTTGACGTTTAAAACCACTGTCTAGCCTCACCTTCTGGATAGTCTCTCCTCTCTGAGTTTTCATGATGGGACTCCTCTCTCCAGGATTCCCTTTTACCTGTCTCCTCCTCTTTCTCAATCTCCTTTGTCAGATTATCTGTCATGCCTTGCTTCCTTCACATGAGGGCTCCCCACAGCTCTATCCTGGGTCTTCGTATCTTCATATAATTGCTCTTAAATATCACATCAGTTCCCAAGTTTTCAATTATCGTCTTCATGCAGATAACTCCCAGATTTCTAAATCCAACCTAAATCTCTCTCCTAAACACTGGAGAGACCTTTGAGGCTAGTCACACATCACCAGCAGCCTTCTAGATATTTTTTCCCCCAGATGTTCCATAATTATCTTAAATTCACAGTGTTAAAAAACATCCTTCACCTCTGTCCACTCTTCCAAGTATCCCTATTTCCATGGTGTGGCCAGTGACCCTTCTAGTTCCTAAGTTTTTACCCTCCTAATTCATCCTGGCCTCTTCCCACTCCATGTCCAATCACTTGTCAGGTCTTGTCAATTCTATCTCTGCAACATCTGTCATATCTCCTGACACAGCTGCCACCCTAATTCAAGCCCTAGACACCTAGACTATTGTTGACAGCCTCTGAAATATTCTCCCTGCTCCTATACTCTCCCCTTTCTAATCTGTCTTCTATCTAGTTACCCAAATAATCTTCTCAAGACATGTCTGATCCTTTACATATTTAACCTATATCAAATTACTTGGCATCTCACAGAGTGGGGAAGAGAAGGAAGAAGAGAATTTAGAACTCAATTTTTAAAAAAAGAAGTGAAAATTGTTTTTACACATAATTGGGAGGGAAATAAAATATTAAAATACTGAGGGGAAAAACGACATGTATGACCATGCACTCTCCTGCTCAAAGACATTGAGGAGCTCCTAAAGGAGAAAATACCAAGTCTGGCATTTAAAATCATCTCTAGTCTGACTTCCGTCTAGTTTTCCACATTCATGTTGTAGTGCTTCTTTTCACAAACTCTCCATTCAGCCCACACTGCCCTGCTAACTTTTCCCTGACCACAACACTCTGCCTGCCCGGGGGGTCCACCACACCTGGAATGCGTTCCCTGCTCCTCTCTGCCCCACAGAATCCCCAGCTTCCTCCAAATGCCTTCTTTTTGCATGAGATGCTTCTCTCTTGCAATTGCTCTATCACACTTTGTGTATTATAAGAGTATGCGTTGTATCTGTCTCACAAAATGCAGTCTCCTTGAGGGCAAGGACTTTTACAAATTGATCTTTGCATCCTTCCCTAACCTAGTGTTTTGTACTCAGGAGACACACACACACACACACACACACACACACATTGTTATTGTTGTTGTTGAGTCAAATCCAACTCTTCATGATGCCACAGACTGTACTGTTCATGTGGTTTTCTTGGCAAAGATACTTGAGTGCTTTGGCATTTCCTTCTCCAGTAGATTAAGACAAGCAGAGGTTAAGTGACTTGTTTAGGATCACGTTAGTGGGTGTCTGAGGCCAGATATGAACTCTTCCTGACTCCAGGCCCAGACCTCTGTCCACCCAGTCACCTAGCTGACTCCTAGGCAAACAGAGGTTGGTGAAGTACTTGCCTAAGATCATATAGTGTCTGAGACCAGACTTGAACTCAAGTCTTCCTTACTCCAATGTCAGAGCAATATCCATTGAGCCATCTATCTGCCCCTAAATAAAATATATTTTATTACGCGTAACAAATATGCATTATATACAATCTTATAAATTTATGCATAATATATAAAATATACATTATGATAAATATATTAAATAGAAGGGCAGAGCCTAGATGGTGACATAGAGACAGGAAAAGTCCAAGAGCACAGTCTGGCCTTTGCCCCTAGAGCGAGAAGAGGCAGAGGCTTGGTGGCTGCACCACATGGCTGCTTCCAGAGCTCCCGGCCTGCAGATTGTAGGGGTACCAAGCAACATTCAGAGGGTAATTGCTCTTGCTTTAACCTGCTTGGATCTGGATCGCAATCTTGGGTAGTGGTCCTGGGGTGTATGGCCAGTGTGCCAGAGCTTGTGGGGGCTGTAGAGAGGGCACCCAACTAATACCTGCAGCAGCTGTGAACACCCCAGTGATTAGGGACAAAGCTCTCCTCTCTGGAATCCAAGTTCTACTGTGGCAAAGAGCTCAGAAGTCAAGTGATTGACTGGCAACATGAGCAAGCAGAGGAAGCAAAGCAAGCACAGCAATCAAACCTTAGATTCCTTTATGGGGAATAAAAAGGATCAAAGCATGGGACAAGAGGAAGACAATGAAGTCAGAACTCCTGTGTGAAAAGCTTCCAAGAAAAATAGGAACTGGTTACAGGACATTGAAGGGATCAAGAAGGATTTTGAAAAATCAAGTAAGAAAAGTGGAGGAAAAATTAAGAAGAGAAATGAGAATGATGCAAGAAAATCATGAAAAGTGAGTCAGCTACCTGACTGAAGAAAATAATACCTTAAAAGGTAGACTAACTCAAATGACAAAAGAGGCCCAAAAAAACCAATGAGGAAAAGAATGCCTTAAAAAGCCATTTTTGCCAGATGGAAAAGGAATTTCAAAAGCTCACTGAAAAGAGTAATTACTTCAGAATTTGATTGGAGTAAATGGAAGCAAACAACTTGAATGAGAAATTAACATGCTATTAAACAGATCCAAACAAACGAAAAAATAGAAGGCAATGTGAAATATCTCCTTGAAAAAAACCACTGACCTTGAAAATAGATCCAGGAGAGACAATTTAAAAATTATTGGACTACCTGAAAGCCATGATCAAAAAAAGAACCTAGAAATCATCCTTCAAGAAATTCACAGGAAGATTGTCCTGATATTTTAGAACTAGAGGGCAAAATAGAACTTGAAAGAATTCACCAATCACCTCTTGAAAAAGATCTCCAAAAGAAAACTTGTAGGAATGTTATAGCTAGGTTCCAGAGTTCCCAGATCAAGGAGAAAATATTACAAGCTGCCAAGAAGAAA
>CM053582.1:224153456-224176726 GCA_028627135.1 Pseudochirops cupreus
TATATATATGTATACATATACATATGTCTATATATGAGGGTATATATGCATATGATTACATATGGGAGTGTGTGTATATATGTGTATATAGACAGAGGGCACAGGATCAATTGAATAGGAAGGGATGATATTTTAAAAGGTGAAATTAAGAGGTGGGAGAGGAATAGGATGAGAGGAGACAGGGAGAGACAGAAGGGGGTCCATCATTTCATATAGAAGAACTGTTACAAAGGAAGGCAAAAAGGGAATGGGTCAACCTTACTCTCATTGAATTTGGCTTAGGGAGGGAATGACATATACTCTAAATTGGGTATCTTGCCCTGCAGGAGAGTAGGGGGTAAGGGGGTGAGAGGGGTATGATGGAGGGGAGGGCAGGTTGGGGGGGAAGCTTGTTAGAAGCACACACTTTTGAAAAGGGACAGAGACAGAGTAGAGAATAGAACAAGGGGAGGGCGGGATAGAAAGGAGGGAAATATAGTCAGTGTTACACAATATGTCCATTGTGGAGATGTTCTGCGTAACTACACATGTATGGCCTGTATTAAATTGCTTGTCTTTCCAGTGGGGGTGGGTGACAAGGGAGGAAGGGAAAGAATCTAGACTTTAAAGTTCTAAAATCGTATGTTATGTGTATATATATATATATATAATTATTATTATTTACAGGCACCTGGGAAATAAGATATACAGGCACTGGGATAGGAGATCCATTTTGCTCTACCAGAAAGTCAGAGGGGTGATGGGGGAGGATATCAGAGAGAGCAGATTGAGGGAGGGCTTATGCAGTGGGATTGCTGTTTTAGGGGGGTGGGTAGGGGAAAGACGGGGAGAAAATTTGTAACTCAAAATCTTGTGGAAATCAATGACGTAAACTAAAAATAAACAAAAGTTAATTTTAAAAAAAGAAATAAAAAAACAAAAAAAAGTAGATAATAGAACAAGTGGGGGGCAGGATAGAATGTAGGGGAATATAGTCAGTCTTTCACAATATATCCACCATGGAAATGTTCTGCTCAACTACACATGTACAATCTATATTGAATTGCTTATTTTTCCAGTGAGGGTGGGTGATGAGGGAAGAAGGGAAAGAATCTAGAATTCAAAGTTTTAAAATCAAATGTTCAAAAAAAATTATTATTATTGTTTTACATGAAACTGGGAAATAAATAGCCACTGGGATATGGAAATCCGTCTTGCCCTACTGGAAAGTTGGAGGTGGGATCAGGGAGGATATAGGAGACAGTAGATTAGGGGAGGGGATATTCAGTGGGATTGCTCTTTTGGGGTAGTGGGTGGGGGGAAAGATGAGAAGAAAATTTGTAACTCAAAATCTTGTGGAAATGAATGTTATAAACTAAAAATAAACAAAAATTTTAATTAAAAATAAATAAATGCATGAAATAATAAACATTTATTTGTATCTATATTTAAATATATACATATTTATTTTGAATTGAATTTTGTGGACAGGATGATTGCATGACGGAAGACATAGGGGAAATAAGAGCTTCCTGAGTACCAGGTTATTCCTGGTATAGCATTAAGCAAACCCGTTTAATTAAAGTTGTGTCTCACACTGGCATGAGAGCAATGGAAGTGTCAATTCACTTGTTATTAACTCCTTTGCCTGGAGCACAGATTGTAGTTCAGTGGCTGAGCGCCAGACCTCATCTCTAGCACAGATGTGAAGGCCAGGGGTAATTACCCCAGTCCCGGGTGAAATTAGAGTAAAGCAGGAGGCATTGGCTTCATCTGAATCAGATTTTGTATTACAGCCAAGGAGGAAGGAAGACAGTCCAAGCAAAGGATTCTGGTCCCTGGGGAGGATCCATTACTGCTCCCACTTTGGGGATTTGCTTTATTAGGACGGTGAAGAAGAAACAGGTGTGAGGTGAAGGGATGGGGTAAAGCACTATTTATAACCTCTTTAGCCCTCGGCTTCCTTTTGGGGATAGGCACTTTCCAATTCACAGTCGTTTGCCTCTGTCCTAAAACAAGATCTCTCTTACTTTCGCTCCTCCAGCAGTCTCTCCCCTCCAGCCCCTGTAAATTAGAAAATTAAGATGCTGAGAACATATGCTTGGCTCAAGGCCCCCAAAATTGGGACCAAATTTGTGAGGCCAAAAAAAAACTGAAGTTTTATCCAGATTAGTAATGATGGTGAGAGAACAGGTAGTCTGCCTCTAAGTCCAGGCAAATGTTGGGAGAGGAGGTCACAGTACTAGGACAAAGGGGCACTGAGAGGGAAAAAGTGTGCCTCACCAGTCCTTTCGGAACAAAATAAAACAGTACCAGCAGATTCCTGAAACTTCAACAGTCTATCAGCAACAAAACAATAGACACTGATTCAGAGTTGGCTTCATGCAGAGAACGGATAGGAACAAGTAATAAAAAGGGTAGTGACCTGAAGAAAGGGTCGAGACTCAACATATTGCTTCATTGGTATAGGAAATTCACAGTTGAGGACATACACTCCCTCTCCTCAACCCATGCAGTTTGGTACCTGCATAATCTATAGAGAGGGAGAAAGTTACCTTGGGTACTGAGCAGTTAAGTGACTTGTCTAGGACCAGACAGCCAGTGTCTGTCAGAAGTAGGACTTAAGCCTCTTCCAGATTCTGAGGTCAGATCTCTATCTAGTACACTACCTCTCAAGGACAACTAGAAATCACTTCAACTGATGAAGGCTAAATGAGAGTTTATTATTAACACATGACTAAACTAATAAATATTGTTGTTAAGTCCAATCATGAAACAAGCATAATATGCCTTATTGGTCTTCCGTTATTCTGCTTTCTACTTTTCTCTTACTGTTTTACTCTCTTAATTCTTGGTGTGCCTTCTTTCTCACCTCCTAGATATCAAGTATTCTTATGATGTTGCCAAGATGTCCAAGTCTCTAAATGTGGGAGCCTACTCAGTTCTGCTCTTCCAAGGAAGTGTCCTAGGTTTCAAAATTTCACCTTCTTAATACATAGTTTAGCAAAATTTCCATTTCCTCAGGGTGGCAAATTTCAGCTAAACTTTTCAAATTATCATCATCACTACCACCGTCACCATGATTATCTTACTGTTATTAATATTTAATATTAGTCATTAACAATAATTAACAACACCATATAAATGCTTTGCAAATATCTCCTTTTATTTTCACAATTATCTCCATTTTACAGATTAGGAAAGTGAGGCAAAAAGTGACTTGTTCAGTGACTTGTTCAAGGTCACATATGTAATAAATGTCTGAGGCCAGATTCAAATTTAGGTTTTCCTTACTCCTAGTCTAGTATTCTATCCTCTGTGCTTTTTAACTATCTGTATTAATTGGAAGGCAGAAGGGATAGGAAAGCATTAAAGGGTGGATAATCCCAGTAGTATATTCATTTTAAAATTGTTAATTTATCTCTAATGGGCTGCTGTTAAGGCATCTCCTTAGGCTTGCCTGGGGAACATAAGATTTAGAATTAGAAGAGACTTTAGAGTCTCTTTAGAGATAATCTGATCCAATCCTTTCATTTTATAGATGAGGAAATTAACATCTTGAGAGATGATATCACTTACCCAAAGTTACCCAGATAGTAAGTAAAGTCAGGATTAAGTACTAGAGCTCTGCATTCTCTGACTTCAAATAATTACCACTGGAAACCCAGTCCCTACTTAAACTAGCCCTTTCTCAGTCACCAAATCCTATCTAGGTGGGGATTATGGAGCCTAAGGGAAAGGAGACTGAACCTGTAATTTTATTGTTATGGGAAACTCTCAAGTGAGTAAACTCCCTCTACCAATGCCAGTCCACACTTCCTCTGCCATTTACAATATTAGATTTCTAGAGTATTTGATGGTTAAGTGAGTTGTCCAAGGGCACACAACTATTATACATCAGAGGTAGGATTTATTCCAAGGTTCTCCTGGTTGAAAGGCCAACTCTCTATCCCTGAGATCATGACGCTTTTCAAGAATTATGCAATGAATGGTAATTTGATAAATATTTCAAAGGAAAAATTTGGAGGATTTGCCCCTTATCTACGTTAATATCTCATCTCCTACTAGACTGTAACCTACTAGAGAGAAAGGACCAAGTCTTTTTTTTAATTGTATCTCCTCCAGAGCTAACACAGTACTCTACACATTTGATTGTTGTTCAGTTGTTTCAGTCATGTCTGATTCTCTGTGACCTCATTTGAGGTTTTCTTGGCAAAGATACTAGAGTGGTTTGCCATCTTCTTCTCCGGCTCATTGTACAGATGAGGAAAACATGGTTAAGTGACTTGCCCAAGGTCACACAGATAGTAAGTGACTGAGGCTGGATTTAAACTCACAAAGATGAGTCTTTCTGATTCCAGTGGCACTCTATTCACTGTTCTTACACTTAGCTGTTCTTAACTCTTTTATAATGTCTCTAATAAGGAGAGATGACTTTGCAATTTGGAGCAGTACAAGGGAGGGTAGTCCTGAGGGAACTAACAGGCAATCCCAGGAGCTGGTTGCAGAAAGGGAGACCAACAAGGACAAAATGGAGCCATTTTGCAATTCCATCTAATGCTTGCTTTATATGTACTAGTGATTAGTTTCCAAGGCAGCAGACATCAGGAGTCTTACACTTTGTGTGTGTGTGTGTGTGTGTGTGTGTGTGTGTGTGTGTGTGTGTGTGTATGTGTGTATGCACGCACATGTGCATGTGCGTGATAGGTCTTAGTATTATAGATTACCAAGATCCTAATTAGCCCATAAAGGAGACTAAGCCTCAAACCAATTAAAAAACAAAAACAAAAACAAAATCAAATTATTTGAATAGAATTTTGCATTTGAATGTCATCTGGCTGTTCCTTTACAAGTACATGCATATGAGAAAGTAATAGAGGACCCAGAGGGAGGGGCTGCAAAACAGGATACTTCAAGCCAGCTACCTAACTCCCTCAGATGACCCTGAACCACTTTCTCTACTATTCTCCCAGCTCCCTGCCAGGTTGCCCAACAGGTCCCTAACTAACTGCCTGAATACCCTTTGGGAAAGTCTTCTTACTTCTAACTCTTTAAACCAATGCTCTCCAGTCCTTCCTGTATTACATCCCAGGGTGATCAAAAGCACTATCATGAAATTATTATTTTTAAAATCCTCAAACAAAATTTTAATTGGATTCACTTTCATCTGGAAAAGAAAATATATGTCATCTAGGACTTTTTAGAATTTAAGGGAGTGGATGGTGATGGAGGTGAGGGAGTGAGTCAAGGGAGTCCTAAGCAGAGTTTAATCTATCTTTCTAAATCAATCATATGCTAGTAGATAAAATCATAGGATTTAAAGCTGGGATGGAATTTAGAAATTTGAAAAACAAGGAAACTTGGAAATTAGATAGGTATAGTGACTCGCCCAGGAGCACACAGGTAAGGAGAACCATAGGATGTGCAGTTCTAAGGAAACCAAGACATCATCTAATCCAGGGAAAGTGAGGCTCATAGACTCGTCCATGATCATATAGGTTATAAATAGCAGAATAAAGATACTAATCCAGCATCAGTGTTCCATCCAATAAACTATGTTGAATGACCTAGTTAGGCATTCAAAGGAGTCTCACCTTGTTGTCTGTTTTGTGTGTGTTGGAGTCATCTCTTTTAGGAGATTATGAGCTACTTGAGCAGCCGTTCTTGAATTTTTTTGGTTTCAGGAGCCCTTTACATTCTTAAAAATCATTGAGGACTCTCAAAGAGATTTTTTTCCTATGGGCTATTGATCAATATTTGAAGTTACAAATTAAAACATCTCCATGTTATTAGGAAAATAGCTTTTATTTCCATTGACCTCATGGATCCACTGAAAGGATGTCAGGAACATTAGACCACACTTAGAGAACAGCTGTACTTGAGGATAGGACTTTATCTCGAAGAAGTCTTTCATATTTCATTTAGTCCCTATCACAATGAGCCATCTAATTCAATTGAAAATGTTGGGAATCACTATTTTAAGGCATTGTGGCTCCTACTATGTACCTTCATACTGTTGTTGTTGTTGTTGTTGTTGTTTTAAACAGTAGAGCTATTCCAAAACCTTCAGTGGCTAAAGACTCTAAGCATGGTGATTTCATTGCATAAGGACTTGGTTTTTCCCAAACCAAACACACACTGGTTTCTCTACAATCCCCAGAGATAGCATTTCAGGGACAGGTACAGAAATAGACATAGGAACAGGTGCAGGAAACTGAAAGGTACAGGTGAGTGAATGGTTTGTTGCACATGCCTGAGGGCTTGGGAGTAAAGACTGTAGGGAGAAAAAGTGTTTCAGGTGCTTATATTGTGTTCCTAACAATAGGTAGAAGATATGGGAGGATCATCCATTGCTGACCCCAGCAATTTGGTGTGTGACTCACATGTGAGATGTTGGACTAAATAGGAAGGAAAACACCACATTGAGTCTTTCTGCTCAGAGAATTAGCCCACATACATATAAAAGAGTTTATAAATTGAGTTCTGGAGAGCCAATTCAATATGAACAATGAAGTTATGAGAGGCAGACAATGGGTGATGTGGGTTCAAGTCCTGTCTCTGACACATACTAATTCTGTGACCTTGGACTGTGACTAATCAGTAATCCTGGCAACTCTATAAGTTAGCATATATTTGCCAACTTTCCTCAGTGGTGGGAGTTTTTTTTTCTTGGGGAGATCCCAGTGCTAATGAAATCACAGGTTGTAGAAGTCTGGTAGGAGGGTTGGAACTGCTATCCAGTGTATGACAGTGGGGCCCACACTCATCACAGGATCATGGAGTCAGAGCTGGACCAAGCCTCTCATTTTACAGATGTGGAAACTGAGAAGCAGAGAAATTGACTTTTCCAGGGATACCTTGCTGTTAATATCTGAGGCAGGATTCAAATTCAGGTTCTTAAGATGGGAGGAATCCTTGTCCTTGAGAAAAAGTCAAAGGGATAGATAGATAGATAAATAGACAGACAGACAGATAGATGGATAGACAGATAATAGATAGGTAAGAGATAGATATATAGAGAGATAATAGATGATACATATGATGATAATAAATAAATATATATTTTATAGATATATCATATATTGATAGATGATAGATAACATTTATACACGTATGTACATACATATGTATGTATGTATAATTGAAATCTTCACTACTTTAAAGACTCATGGGATGCTAGAGTTGGTAGGAATTTTGAAGGTTATCTAGTCCAAGATATACATGAATTCTGAACCCTGGTCTTTAGAATCCAGACATTCTGCCCCTCATATGTTTCTTTCTCTTTCTCTCTCCATTTCTTTCTTTCTCTGTCTCTCTATTTCCTATCTTTCTATCCAGAAAGAGTGTCTCGAGGAAGAACGGCATCCTCATGTTGAAAATGAGAAAATATCCTTAGGTATGGTCTGTTTCCCAGCATGCTCTTATAATGATGATCCTTCCTTAAGGCAAGAGAGAGAGAGTTTCTCCTAAGATACAACATAAGTGGTTTTCACTAGATAAACTCTAAGGTCTCTACCAGCTTTAATATCCTATGAGTCTATAAAACAGAGAAAAATTCAGTCATTCGGTCCATAGACAACTGGATTGCAAATGACTGTTAACCCCCACAGACCATTAACCATGTTTGATAGTTGACCTCATGAGCCATTTTATAAGCTGTATGCAAGGACAGGGGGAGTCAGATTCTAGTACACATAAATGCCAATACCAAGAGTGAGAGTAGTAAGAATCATTGATCTAGCGCTGGAAGGGACCTCAGGGCCATCTAGTTCAACCTCCTCATTTAACAGAGGAATAAACTGAGATCCAGAGAGGTTCAGTGATTTGCAAAGGTCACACGGTAATGAGAGTCAGAAGGAATACCTGAGTCCAGGTCTTCTGGCTCCAGATACAATGCCCTTCCAGAACTTCATTAGGGGATTCTCAGAATATGGTTTTTTTTTAATTGAGACCTCTGATTTCCCTGACATAGGGGAAGTGATTTCCTCTCCCAAAGAATATTGACAATTTTCTGCAACTTACGGTCTTAAAGAGTCACCTGTGGCATTGAGAAGGGAACTTATTTGCCCAGTGTGGCAAAGCCAATATTGACCAAAGACGGAACTTGAACCCATTCTTACCTCCTAGGTCAGTTCTCTGTCTATTATACCAAGCTGCCTATCAAAGTTAGAGATATTACCCTTTAATGAAGAGTACTACAGAAACCAGATGAGCTCTATAAACCAAAATGATGCAAAGAACTGGATATTCAAATTTTTTCTTTATTTTTTAGATACTGAGGGATTCTAGAAGATAGAGCCAAGATGGTTAAGAAACGCTCTGCCAAATGGCCCAGGAGGGAATTCCATGTCTTGCTAAATGGAAAATGAAATGACAGAGCAACCAAACTATTGAATAGGACAAATGACAGGTGTGGAAAATGACAGAAAAGAGAAGGCAGAAAATATGAAAACCTGCAAAGAACATTAGAAGCTTAAGGAATTAAGTGAGTGAATTGAATGTTTGACATTACAGAGGTGACATCTCAGAGACCAGGGAGAAGGGCAATCAGTGGGTCCTGGTGTTTCCAAGCTACAAATTCTATAGAGCCCTAAGGTGATTTAAAATAAAGTTCAAATTTTCAAGGCTATCTTATTCAAGCTCTAAACCTCTGATCCTATGTTCTTTCCCCTTCCCTTTTTTTTAAATTTGGATAACAGAAAACATTTTTTTTTTATGGTGGAGAGGAAGAAACATGAATGAATGGAAATCCTACACTGATTTAATAAAAATGTAACAGAAGGTTACATAGACTCTTTACTCTTATTATAGACTCTTTGACCCAGGTTTAAATGAGATCAAGCTAGCTGAAATATTAGACTAGGCATCAGTAACCAGGGGAAACTTAACCACAAATTAGTGGACAGAACATTTAAACAAAGCTGGAAGCAGACATACAGTTTTTGAATTTTTTTAATGTCTTCATCACTGATAGAGATGGAAGTAATCACAGAGATTATCTAGCTCACAATCCTTCCCTGAAGTATGAATTTCCTTTATAATATTCCTCTAAAAAGTGATTATTTCAATTCTGCCAGTAGATCTCCACTAATAATGATTCATTACTTCCTATGTATTCATTCCACTTCCGTGTATCTCTGATGGTAGAAATAGACCCTGGACGAAGCTCAAAGATTATCTGGTGCAATTCCTTCATTTTATGGATATAGAAATTAAGGCCCAGAGAAGGTCAATCACTTGCCTCAGATAACATAGCCAATAAGAGTTTCAAACCTAGGTCTTTCCTCATTTCATAATGACATCTACTTCTTTAAATCCCATTAATTGGTTCAAGGTCTCTGAAGTTGAACAAAACAAGTTCTTTCACATAGATCCCCTTCAAATATTTAAAGACAGAGATAATGTTCTTCTTAAGTATTCTCTTCTCTGGAGTGAACATTTCAAGTCCCTTCCAATGGTCCTCATATGATATGATTTTGAGTCCCCTCACCATTGTGATTGCTCTCCTCTAAACATACTCAAATCTGTATTTCTATATCCTTCATAGAATAAGAGCACAAAATTGAATACCATAATCCACTTGTGTTATAATCTGGGCAATGTACAATGGGCCTATAATGTTCCTAATTTTTTAACACTGTGATTCTCTTCAGCTTCAGACTTAATTCGTTTGGGGTTTTTTTTTGTTCTGTTTTGGTTTTGTCTTTGTTTTTTTATCAGCCATGTCACACAGTTGTTTCAAACAGGCAACTAAACCTCCATTTTCACACAGATTGCTGTCTAGCTACATTTTCTTCATGCTATCCTTGTACATATTTTCACTCTAAATGAAGGACTTTATCTCAAACTGCATTTTATTTAATTTGATCGAACATTTATCAAACAACTGCTCGGTATAAGATACTAGAAATATAAGGACAAAAATAAAACCATCACTGCCCTTAATTCTACCAAATTCTATGAAAAATGTCATTAGATTTGACCAATCACTCAAAATTGTCAAGATATTTTTTGATCTCAATTTTCACTTCCAATGTATTAGCTATCAACTTCCAATTTATGACATCTTCCACCATGATATATATGATATTTATCCAATATCTGAGGATAAAGTCCAATGACACTGACATTCCCCTTGGTAATTAATCAAGCTATTAATCATCATGTTATTCAAACTGCTCCAAATTCATCCAATATAATTATCAACAACTTCCCATTTCTTTATCTTGCCCACAAAGACAACAGGAGAGACTTTGCCTAGTGCCTTCTAATATATTTTGGCAATGGCATACTTTATATTAACTGGTTTAAAGTTCTTAACAAAAAGATATGAACTCAATAAATATATATTAGCTTCTAAAGCCATCCCGTTAATAACATTAGAATTTTGCCAGAATGGAAGCCACACTCATGGACCCATTAACAGATTCTACCTTGTTCTCCTTTTAAAAAGCCAGTGAAAATCTTGTCACACAACTCCCATTTTATACCAGCCGGGCTCATATTCACAATTCCCTTCATTAATTTAGTTTGTCATTTTTCTGGCCCTAGAAACCTGAACTCAGTGAGGGCCTTATCTCACATACTTAGTCAATAAATAAGTCTTGTTGAATCCCTCTCTACAACATTCCTCTTATGGAGTCCTTTCTTGCCACTAATATGGCCATCACTCCAATTCCAGCTCTTGTCTGGATTTTTTCAAATGCCTCCTATTTTGTAATTATGCCTTCACCTTTACTGTCAACTTCTCTTATCCATCTTCCACTTAACCCGCCAATGACATTCCTAAAGAACAGGTCTGACCATATCGTTCTCCTGGTCAGTAAACTCAAGTGGCTCCCTCTAGTCTCTAGAATGAAATAAAAGCTTCTCTATTTGGCATTTGAATCCCCTATAACTTGGTTTCAATGGGTTTTTCCAGGCTTTTCACACATTACTTACCTTTGTAGCCTAGACAAATAGACCACTTGCTTTTCCTCACCCATGACATTTCAACTCCTGACTCTCTAAGCCTTTGTAGAGGTTATATTCCATGCCTAGAATGTGCTCCCTTGATACTTCTGTGTCTTGGAATGACTCTCTTTCCCCTGCTCTGCCTCCTGGCTTCCTTGGCTTCCTTCAAGTCTCCCCTAAAACTCCCTATTCTACAGACAGCTTTCCCAAACCTTCTTAATTCTAGGCTTTCCTCTGCTCATCATTTCCTATTGATCATGTAAACAGCTTATTTGTACATAGTCGTTTGCATGCTGTGTCCCGCCTTGTATTGTGAGCCCTTTGAGAGTGAGAATTGGCTTTTGGCTTTTTTCATATCCCCAGAGCTTAGCACGATGCCTATCACGTGGCATTTAAGAAACGTTTATTACCAACTGCCTAACCTCACTTCAAAGTTCAATTCAACCACCTCTTCCATGAAGCCTTTCTCTATCCACTCCCTGCCCAGCTGTCTCTGTCTTTCTCTGCCCCTGAAAATCCCCTTATATTTACTTTGTATACACACACATACACACACACACACACACACACACACACACACACAAATATACATATACTTTTGTTTATGTGTGTATGGATTTTTCTAATTAAAATTTAACTCCCCCAAGGCATTCATTTTTATATTTGTAACTCCAGCAATTACGATGGTATCTAGCCTATAATAACTATTTAATAAATACTCATTGATTGATTCTTTAAATGATCCTTCTCCTTAGCATTCGTTGGAAGTTATAATAGAAAATAATCACTAAATTTGAAACTGGAACACCTGGGTTCTAGTCCCAGTTTTCCCGATCATTTACCATGAAAATTTGGATATGTTACTTTTATAGCCTTCAGTTTCCTCATCTATGAGATGAGGAAGTTAGACTGTTGCTGTTGAGTAGTTTCAGTCATGTCCAACTCTTCTCAATCTCATTTGGGGTTTTCTTGGCAAAGATACAGGAGTGGTTTGCCATTTTCTTCTTCAGCTCATTTGACAGATAAGGAAACTGAGGCAAAGAGGGTTAAATGACTTACCCATGGTCACACAGCTCGAGTCTGAGACCAGATTTGAACTCAGGAAGATGAGTCTTCCTGACTCCAGCCCTGAATCTGCATCCACTGAGCCACCTAGATCATACAAAATCATAGGTCTCAAAGGCCATCTAATCTAACCCTTCATCTACAAGAAGAAACAGACCTAGAGAGGATAAATGACTTGTCCAAAGTCAGACAGCTTTTAGGAGAAAGAGTCAGGATTTTCACTTGTATCCTGACACCAGAGTCAGTGGTCTTTCCACTGTAACATTGCATCTAGGGTCCCTTCTAGTTGCAGCATCAGAGAAGTCTATTAGCTTCACCTCATTCTTAGTGAAAGACCTTCTGATAATATCATTTATAGGACCATGTCACTATTTTGTAATCTCATTCTCAGTTACTGGAACTTGTTACCATCTTCTGCACCCATCTATTAAAATATGAAATTTTGGATGACTTCTCTCTGTAGCCTACTCGTGTCTTTAGATAATGCCTCCTTTTTCTTTCACATAAGAATCATGTTGTACTTATATCATTAACATTTTATTCTCAAAAGTGTCTTATCTCTCTTGAGTTAATCTCCCTTATAAAATTTCAGTCATTTGATCCTACCTATCTTTGAAATTTCTCCTCAAAATTTTAATGTACATGTCACACAGTGCTTGGCATTTCTCTCCTTACTGATTCTAAAATCTAAGATGGCACAGCTGCTTTCTTACAAAATTCCCATCATTTGGCATCCAGTTTCTCCCAATTGATTAGAATGAGGTGCCTGATAGCAGTCCCCTTTCTGGTTTATTCATCTTCTGAAAGAGGAAATTATGACCAAGGTGATGCTAGAGTTTCCAGATCCTCTGCTCGTAGCAAAGGAAGAACTCTAGTGGATATAAAGATAGCTGAATTTCACCATCCATCACAGCTTTCTTATTCCTCCAAGACAGCTGCATGGGCTACATCTACTTCCTTCTTCTGACCTAGAGGTCTGTTCTATATTCTTATTACAATATTGCTTCTCTCTTCCTTATTTGATTCTCATCTATATATTTTCATCCGTCCATTTCACAGACTGCTATACAAAGATATACATCTTCAGATACAACAATACTCCACTGACTCTTTTATCCTGTTAATAGTGTTATCAGTCAACAAAAATTTATTGACTTCTTACTAACATGCCAGTGAATTAAAATTAAATAAATAAAAATAAACAGAGACTGTTCCTTAGAGTCAGGATTCCGTGGATTCTAGCCCTGCCTTTAACACAAACCAGATGTATGACACAGATGCCACTGAGTTTTTCAGTGCCTCTGGTGATTCTCTAAGGCCATAAAGTCAAAGGCAGGTCATAGAGCTGCAACCCTGAAGATTGTTTCCTCTCTGGGAGTTCCCTACATCAGTGAAAGCACAAATCTGGACCAAATATATTCTTTCAGTGCTGGAGTTCATTCACAACTATTTGCACACTATCATATCTCAGTGTTATTTATAAGGTCATTAAAATCACATTAAAATCTTTGTTTCATTTTATTTTTTACCCAGATGATCATCCATGCATTTGTTGCATAAACATCTGACACAATGACTAGTATAATATGTTCACTCTCCTTATTTCTGGGTATTGCTTCCTCTCGATTACTAAATATCTCAATGGCTGTATTTTTGTTCAGCGTCATCTCGGCTGTTCTCTGTGTTACAGGGCATAGCATTTCTTAGCATCATAGATTTTAGGGCTTAATGACCATCTCCAGCGGTGGGGAGCCTGCAGCCTCAAGGCCACATGGGGCCTTCTAGGTCCTCAGTGTGGTCTTTTGAACAATTCTTTTCATATGACAGATGAGAAAACTGAAAATAGAGAGATTAAATGACTTGCATGAGGAGCCAGAGCTAGGATCTGAATCTAGGTCATTTGGGTCCAAATCCACTAAGCTTTCTCCTTTGCCTCCCAGATGAATATAGTTGCTTTCTTCCTTCTCCCTTTCCCTCCATTATTAGTACAAAGTCATGATCAGTGGATCTTCAAGATATCAGGGAAGTAGATTCGTCTTCCCTCTTCATAGATGGATTCTACCCCTGACCTAGAGCTTGGCATTCTTGTATTCCTAAATTATGACCCAGAAATCTAAATTCTACTTTCTAATTTTTGTTGTTGTTCAGTCATGTTGGACTCTTCATGACACTATTTAGGATTTTCTTCACAAAGATACTGGAATGGTATGCCATTTCTTTCTTCAGTTCATTTCGCAGATGAGGAAATTGAAGCAAATGTGGTTAAGTGACTTGCTAGGGTCACACAGCTAGTGTGTGTCTGAGGCTGGAAGTGAACTCAGGTCTTCCCGATTCCAGACCTAATGTTCTATCCATTGTGCCACCTAGCTGCCCTCCCCTACTTTCTAATACCAGCTTCTTTTTCTTAAATTTTAATTTTAGAAAATAATCCAGTATTTTTTTTCTTTCTCCCATCTTTCCCTTCCCTTCCCAAAAAAGAAAAAGAAAACATTTGCAACAAATAAATATAATCAAGCAAAACAATCCCGATATTAGTCATTGTCCAAAAATGTACATCTTATTCTACAATGGTTCGTCCATCTCTTTCACGATGTTAAATGCCATCTTCTTAAAAAGCTCTTAATATTCCACATATCTTTTTTGCTCCTAATGTCTCTACCTTCAGTTTTGCAGCATTGATAATAAGCAGCACTTGTATCCTTGCACTTATAAACTTCTTAAAGGGCTTTGTGATGTTCTAGGTGTTTGTTCTAAATTCCTTTTGGAACCTCTGTCAACAAAAGGGGTTAGTCTAGATCAGTGGTTGTCAACCTTCCTAATGCCGCGACCCATTTAATACTTGTATGTGGGTGTATCTGCATGTGGGCGAACCCACCTGGAGATGGATAGAGGAGCAGTGTCTCGGTTCCTAAGACCATATATTTCTGATAGTCTTAGGCGACCCTTGTGACCCCTGTTAAAGGGTCATTCGACCCCCAAAGGGGTCGCAACCCACAGGTTGAGAACCACTGGTCTAGATGATCACTAAGGATGCCAAAAAATGCCAAGCCAAATCTCATGGAGTATAGTGAGTGTGACACTGAAACAAAAATACAGTCGTTGAGATGCCTGGCAATTGACAGGAGAAATACTCAGAAATAAAGGCAATGCAAAACTTACGGTATTGGTTGTCTCAGATGTTCATGCTACTTGTCCCCAAATGAGCCCCCAGAAGAGGGCATTGGTTGTTAGATCTGACAAGTTTGGGGAAAGTCGCTGTGCTGTCTCACATATACACTTCAGCAGGGCCCCCTTTCCTCCTGATCATACATATCATATGGTTGCTTTTGTATCTCTGTACATAGTTGCAGGATCTCAAATCTTTTCTTCCTGTGACCAGTAATAGAGTTCCTCTCTCCAGTTGGCACCTGTGGTTTCTCATCATTATTTTGTAATCCACAGAAAACTACTTCTCCTTAGAGTGTCCTTTTCAACCTCTTATGAGAAAAGATAATTCAGGACTCCATAAGTAAGGCAAATACAATAAACTACAACAGAAACTGAAAGCTAGAATAAGGACAGTACAAAATAATTTTACCAAGAGATCCTAACACAGGGTGTTTGAACATGTTTTGTAAAATATTTGGATAACCATTTAAATATAATTAGGTTCCTTTGTAATCCTATGTGTTTTATCTTCTGCATTTAAAAGTATTATTCTGAGAAAGGGTCTGCCAGCTTCACTAGACTGCCAAGCTGTCTGTGATGCCAAAAAATACCTGAGCTCCTGTTGCAAATTAATAACTATGACATAGGGATAATTTTTAATATAATTAAGGCTGATAAAATGAATACATTAGTTTTAGGAAAGACACTTTTTTTAAGGCAGGAAAGTGACCTTAATTAATCATGGATGAAAACTAGGATGTTTGTGCTGTAAATATTTTTAATTTAATTTTTTCAAGGAACAGAAACTTACTTATTCTGTATTTTACCTTTACATTCCTCTCACTAGAACTGAAAAAACAAACTCTTGTAGTAAACATGCATAGTTAAGCAAAACTAACTCTCCCACTATAGATATGGTATGGCTATAATCTTTAAGGTTGATGTAAAAAAAAAAATACATCTTTCTACAAGAGGTCCTCTGGTGCTTCCGTTGGAGACCAAGTCCAGGAGGAATGGACAATGGAAATTATATTTTGTGATCAGTCTATACTCCAGGATGATTTGCTGTTCAGTCACTAAGGACTGGTCCTAGACAAAAAGAAGCCCATCTATCCAGGGCATTTTTGCTCTTTGTTCAGTTTTCTAATTGGTTTTGTCCTGATATCTTTGGTTCAATAATGTTGAACTTCAGTGGATGCTAAGTTTTGGTTTTGTTTTTTGTTTGTTTGGTAGTTTTTTGGACAAAAATAGTCAAATGGAACTTGCTTTTCCCAGAAGCATTCACTCAGGTAAAAGGGCCTGTCTCCTCTTGCTGACACATGCTGCCTCTTCCAAAACCCATCCAGGCACTGATCTTGCTATCATATTGTATGCATGATATGATTTGTGTAATGGTGATGATAACAGGCATTAATATAATATTTTCAAGTGGACAAAAGCCTCATAGTGACCCTTTTGGGTAGGTGTTATAGGTATTTCAATATATAGGCATTATTAGCCTGATTTTAACAGATGAAAGAGCTGTTGAAAGTTGAGTGATTTTCTAGCATTTTATATTGTACATTTTGAGATTTCCAAAACACTTTGTGAGCATCATTTATTTTTTTTCCTTGCCACAATCTTAAGAGGTAGGTGCTATAATTATCCACATTTTACAGATGAGGAAATAGGCTAGGAGAGACAAGTAATTTGTCATTGATCACATAGGTAGTAAATGTTCAAAGCAGGATTGGAACTCAGTGCTCACTGACTGCATGTAGGTCCAGTACTCTATCCACTTGTCATGATTAGTAAGTGTCAGAGGCAGGATTTAAACCCAGGTCTTCCTGATCCTAAGTGCAACAGTCTTTCCTTATTTGGGAGGTTAAGCTTCTTTTGATATTTGGTGCCACCCATCATAATGATACCATGTGCAATTTGCACAGTAGCCCCTTAACTCACTGCCAGAAGTTGGCTTGGGAGAATCAAAATAAGCCAGGAAATTACTAACAGGGAGCACCAGTGATTAGAAGAACCAGAATTCATCTGCTCCCTCTTTCTCTTTTCCCCCAGTGACACAGGCCAGAACACACTGTTGCTTCTACACAGAGAGCCACAGATCTAGAGCCTAAAGAAGACTGAGTTAATAAGAAGTGGAACAAAAATGGAAGATATGGCACCCAGCCCTGGAGCTGTCTTTCTTTAGAGGAGGATGTCTATCTAATTCATCCTCACTGTGACAATGGGCAAATGTAAAGGATGCCATCAGGTAAGACTTATTTTTCGGGTTGAAAGAGTTCTCCTTTTCAGCCTGGCTGAAACTCTGCCTCACTATAAAGTAATGTCATGATCATCTCACAGCTATGGATGGAATTATTTTCCTTGGCTTTTTCCTTTATGATCTCCTTGTCCTCATGTGACTGCTTGCGGACAAACCAGAGCTGTCAAAATCTCCTGTCACTTGTGGGGAAAGAAGCAAAAACTTTCTGACAACATTCCCATCCTCCGTCGTAGGCTTTCCATCTCGTGTCTGCATTTCAACCCTGGTTTGGTGACACCTGAGGGAGGCTGCCAATTATTTCAAAGGCCATTATGCAATCCTAAGACATATCACAAAACAAACTTAATTAGGATATATTTTCATCTAAAATATGTCATCATGTATCTTCATGGAAAGAGTATATGTCACTTTTTTTCCCCTAAGCTGACATGGTGTCACAATTCCAAAAAAACCTTAAGAACAGGATTGTTCTTATGTAAAGATAATGGGGGGGGGGGGAGGAAGAAATCTCTGTGTTACATGACTTAAGAAATCTTGAGAAGCTATTCCTTCTCCATAATTCAATAGCAAAATATTTCTCTTCTACTAACCTAATGTTTATACCATTAAAAGTGACTTACTTTGTCTCTTGTTAAATTGCAAAGACATCTAGTGAGTATAATGTATTCA
This sequence comes from Pseudochirops cupreus, assembly GCA_028627135.1. NCBI lineage: Eukaryota > Metazoa > Chordata > Mammalia > Diprotodontia > Pseudocheiridae > Pseudochirops > Pseudochirops cupreus. The sequence goes on from CM053582.1 coordinate 224,171,530, forward strand.
GTCAACCATTCACCCTTTAGTCTGAATATGAGTTGTTCAGATGCTTTCCTTTAACAAGAGTTCTTAATCTGAGATTTGAAAAGTTCAAAAAAACCCATATATTTGATAACTATTTCAGTATTTACTTTGTAATCTTGTGTATTTTATTTAATATATTTAAAATACATATTTAAAAAACATGATTCTGAGAGGGGATTCATAGGCTTCACTTTGTCAGGGGGGCCTATCACAAACAAAAAGGCTAAGAATCCCTGTTTTAGGTGAAAGGAGGTTTATAGGAGAAGGGAGGAATAAAAATAGATCAAAATCCTAGGCTATTCTCAGAGAAAGCAGGTCTGGGTTGGGAAGCCTGAAAGCAGCATAGAGTCACTGATAAGCCTCTCTATGGAAATTGAGGCACGTCAGGAGAATGAGAGGTCCCAAAAGAGGCACAGAATGAACTTCCTGTGGTAGTCATCCCTCCTGCCCTGGACACTACTGGCAGTAGATGAGGCCAAGAGAGATCATAACTTCAGGGAAATTCCACTAGGTCCCAGGATCCCTGAGGGTTTTTGAGACCCTGTGGAGTTCATGGGTCAAAACTCTTCTTGAAATAATACTAAGATGCTATTTGCCTATTAAAAAACTCCTCTCTGTTCCAATTACATATCTATGTGAGACCAGATTTTCTTCATATAATTCAATAAAACAACATATGGAATGTAGAAGCAGATATGAAAATTTAGCTGTCTTCCATTAAGCCAGACATTTTGTGGAAAAGGAATTTTACTCAAGGAATTTAGTCTTAAAAAATAAAATATTGCTGTTTTTCACTTTTTTGTTTTGTTTTGTAACTCAAGTTGAACTCAAGTCCTCCTGACTCCACGGCTGGCACTCTATTTATTGTGCCACCTAGCTGCCTGTGAAAAGGATCCCTGACACCAAAAAAGTTTGAGAACTGCTATGCTAGACTAAAAGGCGCCCCAACCAAATGTAGTGACAGATAATTAAAGAATGCAGTTGACTGACCGTAAAGTGAGAGGCCCAGCAACATGTTGGGACCTTTTCCTCGTTTCTCCATTGTGCTGAAAGAGAGTAAAAGGGTTCGCTGGTAGGTCTCAATCTGGCTCAAGGCTCATGCTATTCCAGTCGCCACACACAGCATATACTAGAGAGGGGAGGCATCAAGCATTTCTCAAGTGCCTACTGTGTGCCAGGCACCATGCTAAGCACTTTACAGATAGCTTATTTGTTCCTCATTAAGTGCTGTTATTAACCCCATTTTATAGTAATGGAATCTGAGACAGAACAGAGATTAAATGACTTGCCCAGGGTCATACAGCTTGGAGGTATCTGAGGTCTTATATGGGCTTCCTGACTCTGGCTCAGCATACTCTCCCTTGCATTACCCAGATGCCTCTAATTCTAAGCCTATGTCTGTGCCACACTTTGTGATAGGGAAACAACTTAAAGGCTGCGTTTTTTTTTTTAATTAACTTTTGTTTATTTTAGTTTACATAATTCGTTTCCACAAGATTGAGTTACAAATTTTCTCCCCATCTTTCCCCTACCCACCACCCCAAAACAGTGATCCCATTGTATACCCCCTCCCCCAATGTGCTCTCTCCTTTATCCTCCCCCATCACCCCTCTGACTTTCTGGTAGGGCGAGATGGATGGCCCTACCCCAGTGCCTAAGGCTGCGTTTTTCTGTACTGATACAAATGGTTTTGTTGCTGCAGTTGTATTAATAATCAAATAAATGGGCTCTATAGGACCTTGTATTCTCTGTACCTTAAAGTAAATTCCGTTACTGTGTAGATTTTGTCTTCTATAACTTTCCTCATTGAATTCTGTCTCTTCTCATTTGTTCAGTGCATATATAGAATATTCTAAGAGATTTTATAGAGGCGAGAAAGTAGGTGTATAGTTTGGAGGTTCCTGATTCCTTTTGAATTGCCTTTTGGGGGGATGATACTGTGATATTTCTAGTCATGTGATATTTTTTCCCTCTTTCCTAAAACGTGGAAATTTGGTCCATTAATACTTCCAAAAATGTCCTATCTTCTGTGTATATTAGGTCTAATTCACATGTACTTCCTAATTTCATTTACTGAAGTTCCATTTTCACTTTCTCATATAGCTATAATGGGGAATGAGATATTAGAATCTAACTGTGGTGTGTTCACTATCAGAGATGATGGCACTATGTTTCAACTATTTATTGTCCTTCCATGTTAATCTAGAAAAGTTCTTGAGATGAATTGACTTTTTTGGATCTGATATCAAACCTTCTGAAAATTCATTTCCTCCCTTACAGCTCTTTATTGATTTGTGAGGGAATGCTGCCTATGATATCCCATTTTCTTCCTCCATAATATTTTGCACATGAATTTATAGTCTAACTGGAATTGACCTTGGCTGCCATGTCTTTCTGCTTGGTATTTTACTGACTAATACTTGTTTTCTGAGCTACACTGGATTTCTCATATGATGATAGCTTAACATTGGTTAAAGGGCAGTGAGGTGTTGCAGTGGAGAGAGTGCCAGACCTGGAGTCAGGAAGACTCATCTTCTTGTATTCAAACCTTGACTCAGACACTTACTAGTTTTGTGACCCTGGACAAGTCACTTGGCCTCATTTACCTCGGTTCCTCATCTGTAAAATGAGCTAGAGAAGAATGTGGCAAACCACTCCAATATCTTTCCCAAGAAAACCCTAAATGGGATCACAAAGAGTTGAACATAATATTTTTTAAAGTGACTAACATTGGTTAAACTCCTATGGGAAATGATAATAATCACTTTCTTTTTTCATTTGTCCATTCTTAATTTTCATCATGTATAAATTACTTTAACTGATTAAATTGAGACTATTGTAATAACATGCACTGTTTTCTTAGTTATATTGTTATGTGTTCTTCCAGTTTGTTACTGATTTTGAGTTTGTTCTAACCAGTTGACTGTTTGACTACAGACGAAACTGATTTGGAAATGACTCTCACTTTATTGGGTAAACAGTCGTTCTTATAGGTCAAGAAAGAGTTTCATTTTTGTGTTTGGCACTTGTCATGTCTAGTGTTTCCTTCTTTAAAAAGAGACTCATGACATATAGGCATGAGGCTTCTGAACGGTATCAAGGGAAACCATGGTAGCAAAAAGGTGTTGTGCTTGTCACTGTTTGTCTTTCCTTTCTGAAGAAGACCGATGACATCACAGTGTCGGAGTCAGGTATGGCATTGTCAGCTATGACTGATCAGACCAACATGAGTTTGGAAGGTGCTACCATAGACCAAGCACAAGTGGGCCATTAGAACATTGGAATGGAAGTAGTTCTGGATTTGTGTAGCTCACTTTTCCTTTATGCTTCTATAACCCTATGTTGCTCATGGAGTACACCACCTCCTTTGATGTGGGCATGCCATGCTGCATGTCTCACATTCAAGCTAAAGTTCTTCAGAGATACCTTGAGAGTGTTCAGATACTGCTTCTTCTTGTGTGAGTTCTGTATAAAACAGTTTTTTGGGTAAATGCATTTGATATTTGAACTACAGGGCCAGTCCATTGGAGTGGCATTGTCTGAATTTTTTTTTTGTGGGGTGGGGGTGAGGCAATCAGTGTTAAGTGACTTGCACAAGGTCACACAGCTAATAAGTTTCAAGTGTCTGAGGTCAGATTTGAACTTAGGTCCTCCTGATTCCAGGGCCAGTGTGCTATTCACTGGGCCACCTAGCCACCCCTATTGCCTGCAATTTGATCTGAATGCTTGGCAGTTCAGTTCTAGAAAGGACTTCATTGTTCAATACCTTATCTTGCCAGATGATCTTTAGGATCTTCCTGAGACAATTCAAATGGAAGCAGTTGTATTTTCTGGCATGGCACTGATAGACTGCCCAGTTTTCCCAGGCATACACCAGTATAGTCAATATGGTGGTTCTGTACAACTTCAGTCTGATATGCATTCTGACACCTCTCCCACCTTTCTTTGGAGTTTCCCAAATGCTGAGCTAGATCTTGTAATACATGTATCAACCTCATCATCTATGTGGATGGCTCTGGAGAATATACTGCCAAAGTAAGTAAACTTATCCACAGCATTCAAACTTTCTCCATTTACTATGATCAATGGTGTGAATGGTGTGGTGCTGGCTGGTGGATATCCTCTGCTTTTTTTCTGGTGATTATCAGGCCAAAATGAGCTATAGGCCAAGATCAAACTGGAGGAGAAGTTGGTGCATGAGGTTTTGTTTGCAGGTAATTGTACACTCAATGTATTCCCTGAGATTGAAATGCAACAGAGTATAGATTGATTCTCAGACACCTGTGCTAATTTTGGCTCAACAATCAGCAACTGTGGTAAGATTCTCACAGAAGAGCTAAACAAATGGTGAAATATCCCTGAACAAAGTCAGGAGCATGGGGACTACAACAATCAAATATGGAATCACAGTGATGGGAGCAGAGAGATGAGGTGCAGTCCAAGCGCATAGATTTCCAAGCAAATGTTTGAGCAGACCTCTTGGGGATGGGAGATGACCAGAGGTGAGGACCCTCTTTTTACTTGAGTCTCCATTTTTCTTCTCTTATTACTCTGGGTTTTATTGACATGATAAACTAGTTTTCATGAATGAATGAATGAAAAAGCGTATATTAGCTGCTTACTATATGCCAAGCATTGATTCTAAGTGCTTGGAATACAAATAAAAAAGGCAAGTTTTTTTTTTCAATTAGAGGAATTTATACTCTAATTGGAGGTGGCATCAGAAAGGAAATTTCAGCTTTAGGGTAGATGGAAAGGTCCAGAAGTCCCAAGCATTCAATGATGGTACAGATGACAAGGCCCTGGGGTCTTTAGGGCACATCTTTAAGTTATTTGACAGCTAAGGGTCTACAGTGTATTGAGGCAGAGTAGATGATAAAGCCTGGGGTCCATAGAAAGCAACACTTACGGGGGGCAGAGCCAAGATGGTGGCGTAGAAGCAGCAACATATCGCAGCTCTCACATAGCCACCCCAAAATACCGATAAAATAGGACTCTAAACCAATCCTGGAACTCCAAAACGCACATAAAGATACTTCCCACTAAAGTCAGCTCGGCTACAAGGAACCATATCAGCACTGTGAACCGAAACCAGCGTGGCCTAAAGCCTCGGCTGTGCCCCGGGGGCGGCTGGACAGGAGGAGTGGATGAGCTGAGAAGCTTCAGGTGAGCGGATTAG
>CM053582.1:224177226-224194705 GCA_028627135.1 Pseudochirops cupreus
GGGGAAAGACGGGGAGAAAAGATGTAACTCAAAAAATTTAATAAAGAATCTCATATTTAAAAAAAAAAAGAAAAAAGAAAGCAACACTTAGCACAGTGTCTGGAACATAGTAGGCACTTCAATTTTGATTGATTGACTAATTAATTGCCATAAGAGTTGGTAAGCCCTGGTGATCCTTTAAGTTATGAAAAGGAATGGAATTGGTGTCTCCCATATCATTCAAGCTATGTGAATGGCCAAGATGGATTCATGGAGTTGGGGACTGATCCTCAGACAGAAAGAAAGCTTGTTGGTTACAAAGGGATAGAATATCACTACAGGAGAGCTAAATAAACCTTGTGCTCATGGCTGGGGAAGTAGAGTCAGTCCTTTATGTCTACCAGCAGGATATCTGTTCAGAATGGTGTTTAGGACTACAACATAAGACTCTCCTAAAGAAAATGGGACCATGGAAACTCCAAGTTCTGTAGTTTTCCTTAATTTGTCTCACAAACAAGCAGAAAATACAGTGAAAATCCAATGCATTCTGCTGTACTTTGTGATTTATTACTCCTACTGCTACTCCCTCCTTGATAACTCAGCCTAACCTCTTCAATTCAGGCTCAGTCCACTCTTTATAGCAGTTTCCACTCTGTTTACTGATCCCCTAAAATAGCTATGGTCTTGCTATTCTGACCTTCCCCTATCCCACCCCAACTCTGTACTGAATATACTTCAACTCTAGCACTGGAATTCCTCCCTCAAGTTCATGGTTGTATCTTAAATCTAGCTAACCTATCTCCAAGTCCCAATCCAGTAAGGAGGTCAGGGTCATACATTATAATAATATAGCCTGGGCTCCTCTTCCTATGGATTGTATGCAGAATGAGAGGAGCACTTTATCCCAGCAGGGTCAGACTATGTCACCTACTAGACATATTTTCCAAGATTCAGAATAAGTCCAAGATTCAGAATAAGCTCTTCTTCTTTGTAGAAATAAGACTAGATTAGGGGCAACTAGCTGGCAAACTGGTCAGAGTGCTTGGCTGGGAATCAAGTAAATTCATCTTCCTGAGTGGCCTCAGATATGCACTAGCTGTGTGACCCTGGACAAGTCACTTAACCCTATTTGCCTAAGTTTCCTCAACTATAAAATGAGCTAGAGAAGGAAATGGCAAACCATAACTATCTTTGCCAAGAAAATCCCAAATGGAATCACAGAGAGTCAGACATGACTCAAAAACAACTAAAGAGCAAGGGCTAGATTTGTTAGTACAAAGTGCTATCTTTAATTCTCTAAATAATAAATTTTTAAGAATATTTATTCATTTATTTTAAATTAATAATCAAAAATCTCTCATGTGTTAATATAAATGACATTTTAATGAAATATGACAGAATTTCCAAAAATTAGTAAAGAAGTGCCATTCTTGCAAATCAAGACAAGTTTGAGGCACCATATCTCACCAGTCAGATTACCTAAGATGACAAAACAGGAAAATGACAAATGCTGGAGAGGATGTGGAAAAATTGGAAAGCTAATGCATTGTTGGTGGAGTTGTGAACTGATTCAACCATTCTGGAGAGCAATCTGGAACTATGCCCAAAGGGCTATAAATAATTGCATACCCTTTGACCCAGCAATACCACTTTTGGGGTTATATCCCAAAGAGATCACAAAAGTGGGAAAAGGACCCATATGTACAAAAATATTTATTGCAGCTGTCTTTGCGGCGGCAAAAAACTGGAAATATAGGGGATGCCCATCAATTGGAGAATGGCTGAACAAGTTTTGGTATATGAATGTAATGGAATGCTATTGTTTTATAAGAAATGGGAAGGTGATTGACTTCATAATTACCTGGAGAGGTTTATACAAATTGATGCTAAGTGAGAAGAGCAGAACCAGGAAAAATTTCTACACAATCACAGACACATTGTATGTGTGATGACCAACCTTGATAAACTGGACTCTTCTCAGCAACGCACAGCTATAAGACAACTCTACAAGTCTCAGGATGGAAGGAGATATCTACATTCAGAGAAAGATCTAGAAAGACTAGAGTTTAAATGGAGACTGAAGCAATACATGCTATCGTTCTTTTTCATGTTTGGTTTTGTTTTGTTTTTCCCAGTGATCACTCATTGGTTACAACCCTTCTGTACAACCAGACTATTGTACAATGTGAAAGTATTTGCAGATCCTATATGTGATTGAACACCACCATGGGGGGAGAGGGGGAAGGAGGGGAGAAAATCTGAAACTCAAGGGATTGTGGAACTGAATCTTGTAAACTAAGAGTAAATAAACAAGTCAATGAAAAAAAAAGAAGTGCCATTCTTTCACTTATTTTTTAAATTTATTTTTAGTTTTCAACATTCATTTCCACAAGATTTTGAGTTCCAAATTTTCTCCCCATCTCTCCCCTACCCCCACCCCAAGATGACAAGCATACTGATTACCCCTTCCCCCAGTCTACCCTCCTTTCTATTCTCCCCAGTTCTCCATCCCCTAACTTACCCCCTTCCCCTTTACTTTCTTATAGGGCAAGATAGTAAATAATTAATTTAATATAGCAAGTACCTAAAGGTTACCAGTGGGAGTTATGGCTTCTCTAACGTGTCGGTCAGTGAATAAACATTTATTAAGCACCTACTATATTCCAGGCTTTAGGGATACACTGGGGACACAAAGGAAGACAGAAGATAGTCCCTGCTTTTGAGGAACTCACATAGTAATGTGGTGGGAAAGAGGTCAACGTGCAAACAATTATGTACAAATAAAATATAGACTGCACAAATTAGAGACAATCAACAGAGGGAAGGCACTATAGCATTAAGGGGGGGTTGGGAAAGGTTTCTTGTTGAATAATGATATAAAACTTAAATAGAAATTGGGTCTATTCTTGATGTTGTTCAGCCATTTCAGTTGTGTTCGACTTTTCATGACCCAATTTGAGGTTTTCTCAACAAAGATACTAGGAGTGGTTTGCCATTTTCTTCTTTCCAAACCATTTTACAGATGAAGAAACTGAGGCAAAGAGGGTTAAGTGGCTTGACCAGGGTCATACAGCTACTAAGTGTCTGAGGCTAGATTTGAACTCAGGGAGATGAGTCTTCTGGACTCCCACATCAGTGCTCTGTCTACTGAGCCACCTGGCTACCCTAAGACTAGCACTTCATGGAGCAGAGCTGATCTCCTTCAATTATCCAAACAGATGCTGAAGCTCTCCAGCTGTCAGAAGCAGAGCAGCTAATAATTTCTTGAGTTGTCTCCATCATAATTTCATTCTTTAAAAGTAGAGGAACTATTTGTTGAGGTGGAAATGATGATGGGGCCCCTAAGGAAAATGACCACTTGGTGTTAAGAGTTGGAGACAAAAAAAAATCAAAGAAAGTCAGGTACACATAGTCTTTAAATGCTCATACATTTTTGAAAGGCATCCAGGAGGTGGAGGGACTGACACCAAAGGATGAAGACAAAAGCATGGCACCATCTGTAAGAATCGTGTCAAGAGCACTAAAGTTCACAATGAACTTAGCCCAAGATAAAAGCTAAAAATGGCAAAGAGGACTTTTGACCTTATCTATATTAGGTATTTTGGGGGAAAGAGCAGGGTGAACAAAAGAAGAGGACTGTTGTTCAGGATGGAAAGGACAATGACACCTGATGATAGGGAGAAGGCAGACATGGTCATTTCTTATTCTGCTTCTTTTTTATCTGCCATGGAGAGTGGCCTTTGGATTATAAAGAAAAGAACAAATATGGCTAATGGGGGGATGACCCTTTAGAAAAATAAGGCAATCATAATAGAATGCCTAGTTGTCCTTGATCAGTTCATATTCTCGGGTCCTGAAAGAATTGATGGATGTAATTGCTGAGTCACTGTCAGTGACTTTTGAAATACTGTGGAGAATGAGAGAAGTACCACAGGATTGGAGAATGAATGCCCAGTTTTCCAAAAATGGAGGTAAATAGAATCTAAACATTGTAGGCCATGAGTTTGACTTTGATTCCTAGAAAAGTTCTCACATATATTATTACAGAGGTAACACCCTCCATCATGCTTTCCTCATTGGTTCCTATATTTCCTTAAATGTGTATGTTTTCTTAATCAAAGTAGATACCTAGAAAAGGAAAGGGTGATCATAAAAAACCAACATGGCCATATCAAGTATAGATCATACCAAATAGCCATTATTTCCTTTTTTTGGATTAAGTAATTCAACTGGTTGATCATGGGGATGCTATTAATATAATTTCCTAGATTATAGTGAATTACTTGATAAAGTCTCTCATTTATTCTTGTAAAAAGATACGGAGAGGTATGGGGTAAATGACAGTAAAATAACTTGGACTAGGAACTAGATGAATGGTCAAACCAAAGGAGTTGTCCTCTATTGTTTGATGCCACCTTGGCAGGAGCTCTGCTGTGGTATATTAGGGATCTGTGTCTGGTCCTGTGCTATTTAATATTTTCATCAGTGATTTGCATAAAGGTATAGATGACATATGAATCGGATTTGCAGATGACACAAAGCTGGAGAGGGATAGCTAACACAATCGATGACAGAATGAGAATTCAACAAGATCTTCTTAGGCTAAAACTTTGGGTCAATACTAATAAGATTAAATGGCAAATGGGTTCAAAAATGAACGTTCCAAGTAGAAGATTGAAGAAGCATTGTCTGAAAAAATGGTCCAGAGGCTTTAGGCCATTGCAAGCTCATTAGGAGTCAAGACTATGATACGGCAACCTAGAAAAATATTGCAGCATTAAGATGCAATAAGGGAAACATAGCTTCCAGGAATAAGAAAGCGATAGCCTTACTGTACACTCTAGGCTGATCTGACCATATGTGGAATATCTTTTTTACTTCTGGGCACCACATTTTAAAAAGGACATTGATAATCTGAAGAGTGCAACAAGGATTGTTCAAGTTTATGCCATGGGAGGATTGGTTATAGGAACTTAGTATTTTTTGCCTGGGGAAGTGAAGATTTATGAGGGACATGACAGCTGTGTTCAAGCACTTGAAGGGCTGTTACAGGGAAGAAGGATTACATTTGTTCTGTTCATTCCCAGAAGGCAGTACTAGGAGCGACAGGTGGAAGAGGGAAAGAGGAAATTGGAGTTTGATAAAAGGGAAAATTTCTTCACAATTAGAACTGTCCAAAAGTCAGGTGGACTGCCTCAGGAGGTAGTGTGTTCTCCCGCCTTGATTCCCCCCAGATACCTTCACATGAAAGCTGGAAGACCACATGTAGAATATTCTGTAGATGGTCTTCTATTTCATAAGTTGAACTGATTGACTCCTGAAGTCTCTTACAATCCTCAACTGTCTGTGATTCTACAGGTGAAATGTTTTTTTTTTCTCTCAGGAGGTGGGAGGGTCCTGAGAGGAGATAGGAGGGGGCCAGACAGAAATGGATCAATCAGGACTTAGAGCTGTTACCACTTGCTATAGACTCTCATGTTGTTGTTTGTCCTTCATTCTTGAAGAGGACCATGACACTGAAAAGGTGGTATCTTAACATGCAACTGAATTGGATTTAAATGAGGGCTGGCTGTGCAAAGTCTCCAACCTCATTCTCTCCTCCAGAGCTATCTGAGTCCAGTGGCAAGATAGAGATCAGGATGACTGGAAGAGGCCAGGGATGCAGTGGGAGGCTTTGGTCTTTTTTAAGCTAAGGTGTTTCCCAGGTCTCAGTTTGTCTGAGGCAATGCCCATTCAGTGATTAAGGCTACGTAAGAAACGAGGCAAAGAAGGGTCTCTTTTACCAAGTCAAAATTAAACAAACAAATAAACAAATTAATTAATTAATTAAATCTGGAAGGGAAAGATCCTCAGGGTTTCATGCCAAAACAGAAACAGTTACTATTTACACTCAATTGTGACCCATCAGAACCCAAACAATGACCAAATGAGGCTTGGGCTGGGACCTACTGTGGGCAAATCAATGAGAGCAAGAGTGATTTGGATTTTAAGGCATGGTCCTTAAAAAAAAAAGAAATCTATCTGATAAACCCCATGATATCTTGCTAGGTTTCAGCAATCAAAATTTATATTCCTTTGGGCAGAGCAATCACAAGTAACAGAGCAAGTGAAAGGAGAATATGAAACAAATTAAGTTAACAAGACTCAGTGAAGAATATGTCATCGAGTAATATTTGAAGTAGCTTTTCATGATTTCAGGAAATCAAAATTAGGAACTGGCCCTTGAGATGAAAAATATATAGGAAATCATTGAGTACCAGTGTTGGATGGGGCCTTAGAAATTACCTAGTTCTGCTACAGTGTATAGAGCACCAGGCATGGAATCAGAAAGGACCTAGGTTCAAATCCAGTCTCAGATACTTACTAGCTATATGACTTTGGGCAAGTCTCTTAACCCTGTTTACCTCAGTTTCCTCATTTGTAAAATGAGATGGAGAAGGAAATGACAAACACTCTGGTGCCTTTGTAAGAAAACCTCAAACAGGGTTGCAGAGTCTGACATGACTGAAAGAAATGAACAGCAGTAGTCCCACTTTGTCTTACTGATAAAAAAAAAATGGAGGTTCTAGAATGCAAATGAACTTCGTTACCAAAGCTATTTAACATTATAAATAAACTGAGAACCAGGCCCACAATTCTTGTGTCAAATTATTCATTTTGCTCTGCATATTTTTTCTGACTTATAAGACCTGAGATTAGGCATTCTTTTTCTTATATTTTTCCCAATTACATGTGAAAACAATGTTTCACATTCATTTTACAAAATTTTGAGTTCCAAATTCTCTCCCTCCCCCCTCATTGAGAAGACAAGCAATTTTTTGTAGGTTATACATGTGGAGTCATGTAAAACATATTTTCATATTAGTCATGTTGTGAGAGAAAATACAGACTTCCCTCACTCAAAATAAAAAAAAAACAAGAAAATTAAAGAAAGTTTAAAAAAAAAATTTTCAATCTGCAATCAGCCTCCTACCAGTTCTTTCTCTGGAGATGGACAGCATTTTTCATCATAAGTCCTTCAGAATTGTCTTAGATCATTGTAATCCTGAGAAAAGCTAAGTTATTCACAGTTGATCATCATAAAATATTTATGTTACCATCTACACTCTTCTCCTGGTTCTGCACACCTTAGTTTGCACCAGTTCATGTAAGCCTTTCTAGGTTTTTCTAAAAGCATCCTGCTTATCATTTCTTATAGCACAACAGTATTCCATCACAATCGTCTTAGGTCAGGGATTCTTAACCATTTTTGTATCATTGACCGTTTGTCAGTCTGTTGAAGTTTATGACCCACCTCCTCTCAGACTAATGCTTTTAAATGCATGCAATAAAATATATAGGATTTCAAAGGGAAGAAATTATTTTGAAATATAGTTATTAAAATATTAAGAAAACAACTTCACAGACCCCATGTTAAGAACTCCTTCTTTAGACCAATCTGTTCAGTCATCACAGCTGATCTCCCTATACTTATTAACAGTAGACTCACACACTAAGGGCTTCTTAAGCTCTTTGGAGAGAAGCCATAGACCTCTCCCTCTCAGAAGCCATCCTCTCAACAGCTGGTAGCTGCCAGCCCTATGCACAACCAGTAAGATGTCTGCAAGAGATCTCATCCTTTCCTATGGCTTTTTTTCTCTTTTGATTTGTTGGTTGTGTTGAAATTGTTGTTCTATAATACTTCAGAGGATGTTGAACTAAAGAGAAAATTGCCCTCAATAAAAATGAACTATACCAAATTCTCTTCTCTCCCTGTGAAAATGATTCTTTTATATTTTGTTCTTCTTGCGATAACACCTAAGGCAAAAAAAATGATCCTGTAGTATATTATTTCCCAATTACCTTCTCAGGTATTGGTTGGAGGTAGAAGAGGAGAACATGATCATGAAGTTCATAGCATTTGATCTTTTCTAGACTCCTGAAAACCTGTGAATCACTTTCATAAGCTAAATCAATATCAGGTGTCACCTGGTGGCAGGTAAGAGCAAGTCTGTGGTTTTTCTAAGACCATGAAGAAATGGTTTTTCACTTATTGGAGAAAGGGAGAGAAAGGAGGCAAAGACACCAGTGAAAAGTATAGATATAGTACCACTCACAGGCTCAAAAGATCATAGGATCATGTCAGAGACTTCAGTCCAACTCTGTCACTTTATAGATGATGAAATTGAGGCCCAGAGAGATTAAGGATCTTGCCCAACGTCACACAAGAAGTCAGGGTCAGAGTCAGGAAACAAACTCAAGTCCTCTGACCCCAAATCCAGCACCCTTTATATTGCATGAAAAAAAAAAAAGATCTTCAGATTCAAATTTGTATTTGCCTCATCCATGTTTTTCCTCTTAGCTTCCCAGGTCAAAGAGTATCACTGACTCAGAGCACCTCAAGAACCATTTATTCAAGATTGGCTCTCCCTCAAATGACATACTGAAAATTTTTTTCCCATACTAGGATCATGATGTAAGGAGGGAATGTCTTCCATCTCCAGTTCCAATTTAGCAGTCACAAAAGGCCTGGAATGTAGCCGGTAAAGGGGAGGGAGATCCCATACCTACCTCATTTGATATGGTCTTGGTGGGTCAAAAAGGTAATCACAAAGTGTAAAGAAGAGGTTAAAGAATTTTTCTGCAACCTCACAAGAATTCGTTGTAAACTCTTAACAACTTGAAAGGATTATGGCAGCCATGTCACTAGATGAAAGAAACTAACCCCTTAAGAAGTATCTTGTGATTGGCTGAGTGAATCAATCACATTCCTGTGTCCTATATATGAAAACAGAAAGGCATTCAGCATTTAAGGGCTCCATACTCAGGTATCTTTTGTGAAAGTAGACCCCTTCGCCTATAAAAAGATGGTAGAAAATGCAGGGAAGTGACTATCTCTCCCTGTGTGTGTGTGTGTGTGTGTGTGTCTGTCTGTCTGTCTGTCTGTCTACACATACATATATATATATATATATATACACACACATGTACATATATATATATACATATATGTGTGTCTGTCTATACATATATATACATAGACATAAACATATACATATATGTGTGTGTGTGTGTATATATATATATATATATATATATATATGTATGTATATATGTATATATCTCACCATTGACCATTCTATCAATGCTCCTAAACCAGTAGGAGACAACACATCCAGTTGGAAGAAGAGAAATGCATCAGATAACAGATAAGGATTCAAAGAGATGGTCAACCAAGGGAAGAAGCAGCTTCAACAAGTGTGATTCATTATGGCACAAATGAATACTCAAAATATATACTTGACACACATATCTAACTACTCAGTCATGGAGAAGTACCTGGGAACCCTGGGCAGCCAATCCAATGTAAGTATTGCACCTAAGGGGAATTCTATGAAGGGAGAAAGGGCTTTCATGACACTCCATGAATCATGGTTGTGAATTACAACACAAAACATGCTTGCCTCACTATTGTTACATTCTCAATTTGAACCAACAATTTCTATGGAAGCTATGTATATTTCTAGGATGGTGCACCTCAAGTTTTGGGGAAAATGTTTTGCGTCAATAATTCTAAGTATACCCCCTTTGTATGTGTCTTCTTAAATATACTTTAATCTACTGCCTTATTTTTAATGCAAAGCATACCAGTAGAGGATTATGAGTTACAGTGGTAAGTGTAACTACCTAGAGGGTTACCCACTAAAATGTGAGAGTAGCAGCCACCAACCAGAGAATTTGAGCACAAGTGTGGGTAAGTAACCCAGAGAGAATGTTACAATAAGAACAAAGACGTGAAGTTGGAAAGGATTGTAGAGATCATACAGTCCAAATCTGTCATTTGACAGAAGAGGAAACTAAGGAGCAGAGAAGTTTAAGTGAGTTGTTCAAGTTCCCGACAGATTTTATTTATTAAACCTAGATTCAAACCCAGGTTATCAGACTCTAAACCCAGCACTCTTTCTGTCATCCTATATTAATCTTTGATTCTCAACTAATACTGATATTTCCCTCTTGAAGTAATAAAAAGTCCATGTTAACATTTCTTGATGCAGCATCTGACCTTTAAAATGAGAGATTGGAATCAACAGTCTTTCAGTGGTTACTAAACTTGCCACTGAAACAGATACTATAGCTAGAACCAGTTCTCAGACTGTCCTTTATGGAACATTATAGAACTAAGTCATTTCAAAATTATCAAACCATTCTCCTAAATTACCTTCTTGACACTACTAAGGCCATTTAGTATATTGTAGTTAACTAGTTTTTTTTTTTTGTTTATCCCATCATGGAATCTTTAGACTGGAATGTCATCCATATTCATATTCTAATCTAAATCAATTTGTGAGGTCACCTAGTCTAGCCTGCCGCTCCTGGACAGATCTGCAGTTGTGGCCCCAGGAAGACAGCTGTTTCATTTCTTTTCAACCAAACCTATCTGCTTTTAATTCAGAAAAGGAAAACTGCAGTTTATTCAGGTGTGGGGAACACAAAAATTGCTGAGCTGATTTCTTTTAACATTCCCTTGCCAGCAGTCCCTCAACAAATCCTATTATTTGGGCTGAATCTCAGCATAGAATATTTTAGTCCAGAGAGACTGCTCTGGGCAAATGATAAACACCTGAATATGAAGGTTACAATGTCTATCCATTAAAACTTCTAAGTGTTTACCATTTTAACCTTAATTTAACCCCCATCATTTTTCTTTTCTTTACTTCTCATCAGTTTTTAGTGCCCTGCTACTGAGAAGTTGAAATGGGATAGGGACCTGGGGAGAAAAGGAAGTCCATTAGACATGCTTATAGGTAGCCCTCAACTTAAAAAGAGGTTCTTTTCTTTAAGCTTGTTTAAAAAGTTTCTGTTTAGAACTTTGAAAATTTTTCCAAAATATTATTACTACTGCCGCCACCGCCACCACCACCACTACCACCACTACTACTACTACTGCTGCTACTATTACAACTACAACTACTACAACTACTACTAAGTGACCTCATACAGGGAGAATTTTGGAGTGGGGTCAAAGAACCTGTATTTGAGTCCTAGCTCTAGTCATTGCTACGTATATGACGTTGGGCAAACTGTTTAACTTCTCTGGACTTCAGTTTCCTCACCCTATAAAAGGGGGAGGGGGGAGCAGAGAGTGATTAGATGGCCTCTGAGATCCTTTTCAGCTCCAATTCTACAAATCTATAAACATTGTAAGTGGTAGCCAGAGTCATAGAGTAGACCCACAAAGGAAAACAAAGAAAAATGAAAAAGAGGCGGTGGTCCTATACAACCCATTTCTACTTCTAGAGTGATGATAATGGAATGGCACAGAGGGGAACAAAAGTTTTAAAAAAAAACTAGTTTGGGAGCTATTTATATACTTTATCTTTGTATTGGTTCTTTGTGAGCTCTTTGCCCATTGACTAAGGTTGTGAACCTGGAAATTGGGGTCAGATTGTGAAGGGCATTAAAACAAAACAAATAGAAAAGTGTGTATTTAATCCTAAATCAAAGAGGGAGCCACTGGAGTTTTGTAAGAGAGGGAGTAACATGATCAGACTAGTATTTTAGAAACATCAATTTGGAAGCCATGTGGAGGATACATTGGAAGGGGGTAGACTGGAATCAGAGAGATAAATTAGGAGGCTATTGCCGTAGTCCAGACAGGAGATAGTGAGATACTGAATCAAGGTGATATTCATTTGAGTAGAAAGAAGAGGCCAGAGGTGAGCCATATAGTGGAAGTAAAATCAACAAGACCCTCTATGATGAAAGGTACACAGATAAAAATGACATAGAATGGGGAGGCATAGATAATACCTTCATGTCAATCATTGAAAGGAATATCTGTATTGATGAGATCTCAGATCTGTTTGAGTATTTGGGTGACAGCAGCCTTTATGGTAGCATTATAAAACCATGCATGGTCTCTCCAGAAGATCCTTATGAGACTCTTCTACATTTTATTCTTATCTCTGACTATAGAAAGATAGAACCTCCACTCTTGTGACTCAATCTACTCCTCGTCTATAAAAAAAAAAGATTTTGGAGCAGAGAGATAAAGGGGACCTTTGAGGTCATTTAGATAACCTTCCTCCTAAAGAAATTGAGGACATGTCCATTTTGTAGATGAGGAAACAGGTCGGAAGAGGTTAAGTGATTTACTCAAAGTCACAGAGGACTCCAAATTCAATTTTGGCACACTTTCAATTGAACCACATTTTTGAAAGGCTGAAATTTATTTGAGAGATTGGTGATAGAAGCGCATGTCTGGGAGTCATTGGAATAGAAACAATAGCTGAAGGTGTGTGTTCGTTGAGCTTTCCCAAGGAAAGAACATAGAGAATGGGATGAAGAGGAAGAAAATCCATTGAAGAAAAAGGTCATAGAGAAGTAAGAATGGAAGAAAAAGAAAAAGATTTTGTGATTTATCAATTCTTGATCATTTTGATAATACAGTTCCAGGAGAATGGTGAGGAGAGACGTCGGATAATGTCAGAATGATAGTGAAGAAATGGAGACAGTAAGCAGAAATCACTTAACTCTCGTGGTGAAAGTCGGTAGGAAAAAGGATGGTTGCTAGACAGGGTCAAGGTGCCAAACAGCAGTTTTCTGAGGAATTGGTAAGACCTGTGTAATATATTGGACACGTACATATGGCAGTGAGGGAGGAAGGTGTAATCACTGAGATGACAATCTGAAATAGGATGTCTTGGAAAGGTAGCATGTTCAGAGACTTACATGAGCATTAGATAGTCAATAAAACTTTTATTAAGCCCTTGCTATGTGCCAGACACTGTGCTAATCTCTGGGGATTAGCAAAAACGGCAAAAACATGTTCTCTGTCCTCAAGAAGTTCATGTTCTAATACTGGAGATGATATGCAAATAACTTTCTACAAAAATACCCGGTGACAATGCAAGGTTATCTCAGAGGGAAGGCACTAGGGGGTAAGGTCTTAGAGACTGGGATGGCATCCTACAGAAAGTGAGGTTTGAGCTGAGTCTTTAAAAAAATCCATTAGTGCTCGATTGGAGCTAGTAGCTACTTTGGCTCTATTACACGCCAACAGAACCTATACCTGACCCCAGTCTGACATCTCAAAACTGCCTTCTCTAGACTGCAAGGAGAATCAGACAGCACAAACCTATACCAATACAAATCCATAAGTGTAACTGAAAAAAAAACCTCAAAACACTGCCTGATAAAGAATAGTCAGTCAATAAGCTTTTAAGTGCCTGCTGTGTGCCACAAATGGTGCTAAGAGCTAAGGATGGAAAGAAAGGGGGGAAAGTGGTCTGCCCTCAAAGAGCTTGCATTCAGATGGGAGAAATGTGTAAATACTTGAAGATACACACACACACACACACACACACACACACATAAATACATACACATTTTATTCACATATGTATGTATATATGTATGTCTACACACATATATGTGTATATATACATACACATATACACACATAAACACAAACACAGATGCATACATATATGTATATACAAATATACATATAGAAACATGAGTGTATACATGATATATAATATATATATATGCATTATATATATACAAACACTATACAGAATAAGCTAATAGACCTATAGTGTTTACACAAAGAACAAGGCATTTTTGCCCTAAAGTCTCCAAGTTCAATCCCATTCCATTCTGAACCCCTATGTCTCCCAACCTTTTCTTTCAGTGAAATCTTAATTAGAAGAGAACAAACATTACATTAGGAATGTCTCCCTCATTTCTGCTGCAGAATCACAAAATCCCAAGGACAGTAAACCAGTTAGTCCATTCTGCTGCCTCTGGGAAGAGCAGCATGCTAACCATTCAAGGCAGATAAACAACTCTTCTCTTTAGAGTACTCTCTGAAAGAGATTCTACAGCCTCCTCTGCAAGTTCTGTCCTCCCCCTCTTCCTTTTTCAGGTTGACAAAACACTTAGAATCCCAAACAGTTATAAAACACTTATGGAACATTAAATATGGAAGAGGAAGCTCATAGTGTGTCTAGGGGCGGGGGAATATGTGGTGGGGGATGGGAATGATAATCAAATCCATCTTCACCAAGCCCACACTTCTTTCTTTCCCAAAAGAATATCTAAGAGACATATCCAGTTAGGCTGTAGGCTACGTTATAATTAGAACAATATGGTCCAATTGAAAAGACATGTGCCTGTTTGCATGAAATGGAAGCATCTGCTGAAATTATTTGAGGTGTCCCATCACTAATTAAAAGTGCTTTCATTTATAGAGGACATGCCATATGGGCTCTGTTGATTCCTGGGTTTCTGTATCTGAATGGGTGGTGGGGGAGTTGTTGAGGGGAGGTGGATGGTGAGGAATACCCGGAAAAAATATGATTTAGCCTTCCAAAAATTGTCATTACAACACAAGGAGCCACGGGGATCTGTTGGAAGTTGTTCTAGTAAGACACAGGAATTATAGGAGATGCCCTAAGTTGTGCCTGCCCACGCTTGCCTGAACTGATTTAGCTCATCAGCTTCATCCCTGAAGCCTGGCTTTGCCTGCCCCCTTAATTATTCAAACCACACTTTGGACTTCAAGTTTCCATTTGAAGGATTTATTCATCAGAGCTATAACTAGCAATTTTTGTAACCTGGGCGGGTGGTTAAAAAAAAATACCAAGGCAAGTGACAGGAAACAATTTCTCAATAGTTGGGGGTCGGATGGGTAGGGAAGGAGACGGAGAAAGATTTGGCAGTAGTAGAGAACCTAGGATTTGACAAGATTGCTATTGCTTAGAAGACTGCCATGGGGGAGAGGGTGGTAAAAGAAGGCCAAGGAGGGATTTACCTAGGGTATGACCATCGTGATATTAGGAGAGGTTGGTAGCTTCAGTCTTTAACTAATTGTTCTTGCTAAGTGGGTACTAAACTCAGTTTTTTGTATAATACTAAAGGACAAGTTCTGTCAATACTCTCTAAATACCAGTGTTCTGGTACAAAGTCCCAGGTGTCTTGCCTATAGTTATGCCTCTGCTATGTGTAACCTTTGTCAGAGAGACTTATGCTATTAAGGGACCAGCTTGCATTTGGGGCCCTTCATATTTCTCTTGGCTTGAATAATGGGATATCTGAGGAAATATCTTTCCTGGAGTAGATTGTCATTACCCTTTCTAATGTATACTGTCCTCTACAAGTGGGACTAACTGTTTTCTGGTCTGGTGTTTATTCTCAAAAGGTGGAGCATTCATAGTTCTACTGGGTAATTTGGAGCCTAACTCAGTGGTTACTAATCAGAAGTGAAACTAAAACAAAGCAGGCCATGATGAAGAAAGAATGAGACTTGACAGCTAAGTGATTTTGGATAGGTATTTAGCTTTTGAGAGCTTTGGTTTCCTCTTCTGCAAAAAGGGAATAATAATGCATACTGCCTACATAATTGGGCCATTGAGAAGAAATAACTTTGTATATACTAAAACACTGTATAAAGGTAAATTACTGATGCTTTGATTTATTGTTAAAAGTTGTCATTCTACTGTTTCACAACTATGAGATTACAAAGAGGGCACTGTACTAGGACCCTGAGGCCATTCTTGGCTCTGTTACTGTGCCATTCTGAGTAAGTCACGATTAGAATACATCCTAGCCATAACTAGGAATTTTTCTTTTCCATCTAGGGCAAAAATAGTGGCAGGGGGCAAGTTGATGGCAGCATACAAGAAGGCTTGGCACCAAATGTGGTCATGTGACCTGACCTCAAATGGAAGTTTCAGAGGAAAATGGGGCCTTAGAGGCAGAGAATCAAAATAATAGGACCACCAAAAGGTATGTGTGATACTGATGTGGTTACCCATAAAGAGGGTTAGGGATGCTCTGGAGACCCCAAAATACCAACACGCTGGGTCTTGCAGAATCAATTTGACTCAAGTCTTCTCAGCCAAAGAAAAACAAAGTTTATTAAAAGTTCATTAAAAGTTCACCATATGGGGTAGACCCTTAAGGAGCCTAGGTTTCTATGAGGCTTGCATTGGGCAAGCGGGACAGAGTAAGTCTGTGCTACGTCATTCTATGGCTCTCTCACACCACATGGAGGGAAGAAAGGTTGTGGGGCAATCTAGAGGAGGAGTTTGGGGAGGGTCTTCAGGAGTAGTCAGATGAGGTCAGACTCCAGTATTAAGGGTGAGAAGTTGCTGGAGGCTACCTGGAGAGGCCAGACAATGGTGGGCCAGGCCAGTTCAAGGATGGAACTGGAGGATCAAAGGTGGAAAATTGCTGGACAAAAGGGCTAGCTAAAGACTTGAGCAGAGCCACAATGAAACGCCTATGGCCTCAAGCAAATGCCTTCCCTGGAAAAACTCAAGGAGAGCTCGAGGGGGCTCCCAGAGTCTGCACCTCATCAATACCAGGGTAAAAGGTAAAAAGGTCAATATTATGCCTGACAAGTAGTCATTGATCTCTCTTGTTTAAAAAATTATTTCATTTCATTAAATATTTCACAATTACATGTAAAAATAAAAAGTTTTTTTAAACTTCTGAGCTCCAAATTTTCTCCCTCTCTCTTGCTCCTTCCCCTACCTTAAGAAGGCAAGCACTTTGATTTTGATTATACATGTGAGGTTGTATACCACAACTTGTTCAGTCTTCCTCAATTGATGAGCATCCCCTTGATTTCCAATTCTTTGCTACCACAAAAAGTGATGCTATAAATATTTTTGTACAAATATGTCCCACACATACACTTTTTTCATGTATCTTTGTGATATAGACTTAATAGTGGTCTTGTTGGGTCAAAGGGTATACACAATTTTATAGCCTTTGGGCATAGTTCCAGATTGTTCTCCACAATGATTTGACTAGTTGACAACTCCACCAACAGTGTAGTAGTGTCCCAGTTTTTCCATATCCTCTCTAGCCCTTGTCATTTCCCTTTCCTGACATGTTAGTTAATCTGTTAGGTGTAAAGTGATAGTTCAAATTGTTTTAATTTGCATTTCCCTCATCAGTAATGATTTAGAGCTTTTTTTTTAAATATGACTATAGATACTTTTGGTTTCTTCTTTTGAAAACTGCCTTTTCCTATCCTTTGACCATTAATCAAACTCGTATTTTTATAAATTGGTTTAGTTCCCTATATTTTTGAGAAATTAGAACTTTATTAGAGAACACTGTTGCAATTCTTCCCAGTTTCCAGCTTTCCTTCTAATTTTGGCTACATTAGTTTTGTTTATGCAAAAGCTTTTTAATTTCATGTAATCAAAATTACCTATTTTATTTCCCTTAGTCTCCTCTATCTCATCTTTGGTTATAAACACTTCACTCACCCATAGATCTGACAGGCACATTTTTCATGTTCCCCTAAATTATTTATATTATTACATTTTATGTTTAAATTATTTATCCATTTTGACCTTATTTTGGTATATGGTGTGA
Source organism: Pseudochirops cupreus (assembly GCA_028627135.1). Lineage (NCBI taxonomy): Eukaryota > Metazoa > Chordata > Mammalia > Diprotodontia > Pseudocheiridae > Pseudochirops > Pseudochirops cupreus. The sequence continues at coordinate 224,194,582 of CM053582.1, forward strand.
GATGTTTTGTCAAATGTTGAGTTCTTATCTCATGAAGTCATTTGCTTCCATTTGCTCCATTCTAATTTTGACAGAATTATTCTCTTCAGAGTGCTTTTGAGATTCTTTCTCCATCTGGCAAAGG
>CM053582.1:224195205-224244246 GCA_028627135.1 Pseudochirops cupreus
CTGACTTTAGTGGGAAGTATCTTTGTGTGCGTTTTGGAGTTCTAGGATTGGTTTAGAGTCCTATTTTATGGGTATTTTGGGGTGGCTATGTGAGAGCTGCTATATGTTGCTGCTGCTACGCCGCCATCTTGGCTCCGCCCCCCACAACAGACAATTTTTAAAATTTTAAATTAAATTAAATTTAAACTTAAATTTAAAATCTAATTTAAATTAAATTAAAATGTTAAAAATTTTTAAAAAAGAGTTTTTATAGAAGCTTTTCTCTTACTTTATCTGTTTTTATATGCATGTTACTCTAATCAAATTGATAAGCATTTATTTAGTGCCTGTTGTTGTTTTTCCTTTGCTTTCAAAGAGGACCAATGATATCATGGGGTGATATCTTGATTTGCATGTGAATTGGATTTAAGTGAAGCACAGTTGCACAAAGTCATCAGTCTCACTTTCTCTTGCAGTCTTCAAAGTCCAGTGGCAAAACAAAAGTCAAGATAACTGGTAATGGTCTGGGATGCAGTGAATGACCTTGGTGTCTTCAATGTCTGACCAAACTCTAAGTGCTCCACAGTGCCTGCTTCAGCCACCTTTATGGCCATTGGAACAAATTATTCTCATCTGCCCGTTGTGCTGGGGAAAGTCTTCATATGCTTGGGATAGACATTTTTCTAACTCACTGAAGGTTTTGAGGTCTATCAGTTACTCATCTTGTAGCAGCTAAACTTAATAAAAGGATTTGTTCTGTGAAATTTGGATTCAGTCAAAGGAATGCACTTGAGGACCTAGAGGATCACATCAACCTCAAGGCTACAGGGGAATACCAAAGGTGAATGAGCAACCCTGAAAAAGACTCCTTCCTAAATACCCCATGCACTCAATTTAGTACCTATTCTGTGCTCAGATAATGCAACAGCAGGTAGATGGGCAGTTCATTGACATAGCTCATTTTGGATTATTTACCTTACATGGATAATAAGGGGAGAAGACCAGAATGGAAACTGATCCCAAGTTGCTTCCTGATTCAGAAGCTCATTTTTCAAAATACTAGTATTCTCCTGGTGATAATACATTGCTATAAATCATGGAACATGACAATCACAGATGAATCAAAGTTGTTGGTGACTCAGAGGGCAATGGAAAGAGGAATAGTAGGTGTAAGTAGGCTGCAGCATATTGAATGTGAAAAAAAAAGATATCATTGGGGAACACATATGACTGGAAAAGGAGGTGGATTGGTCAGGGGCTAACAGATGGACAGCCCAAGTGCTGAACTAATATATGTGAAATGCTCAAAGAAACATCTCTGCTTTGGGTAAATCTTCAATATAATTCAACAGACATTTTTAAAGCAACATTTGTGTGAAAAAGACTATATTAGGCATTGGCAATACCAAGAAAAAATATAATAGTCTCTACCCTCAAGGAGTTTATATTCTGCAACAATACCGTAACCCACAGATAGGTAAATACTGGATAATCCAGGGGAGAGGAAGCAATTATTAGGCAGATCAGGAAAAGCCTTACATAGCAGATTGAGCCTTAAAGGAAATAAGGAATCCTAAGAAGCAGAGAAAAGGAATAAGCCCATTGCAGGCATAGGAAATAGTTTATACAAAGGCACAGATATGAAAAAAAAAGGTATAGAGTTGGGGGAACAGCTAGTGGCCCAGTTAGGATGAACTGCAGAGCATGTGGGCAATAATATCAAATAAGGTTGACAATGTAAGTGGGAGCCAGATAGTGTAGGGTTATAGGATTGAGGATATTTTCTCCTATAAAAATTAGGAATTACTGAGGATTTCTTTTATTTTTCTTTAGCAAAAAAGCTACATGGTCATACCTATGTTCTACAATGATTAATTTGGCATCTAGGTAGAAGACAGATTGAAAAGGGAAAATATTGGAAGCAAGGACATCTTCCCATCAATGATTTATGGGAAGACATGAGCAAGAATTCCATAGAAAGTAGAAGTGTGGATGGTAACTAGTGGTTGAAGTGGTCATATTGATGAGATCATAAACCAATCCCAGTATTAAAGAAGATTGCTTATTTGTTTATTTGTTTTAGCTCCAAGATCTTTTAGAATAATTATTGTTATCTAAATAAGTTGCTATATGTCAGGGTTGGAAGCCTTGCCCTAAGGGGCAGTATGTACTTACCTTTACAATGGAGACAACTCTGGCATTTTTTCTTTAAAGAAAGTAACGCTGGAGAGTAGATGTTAAGAGGGTTTATTGATGTTACACCCGGCAAGCCTTACAGCAGGACTCTAAGGTCGCCTGCCCCTCCAAGGCTTGGATCCTTTTATCTACCCCAGAGCCACACACCACAGGTGACACAGCCCAGCTGAGCGGGATTGAGAGAGGGGAGGTAAATTGTGAAAGGGGAATTGTAATCACGAGGGCATGAAGACCCCAGGGTGTGGAGACATCAGTCGGGAACCTCAGGTGTCTCACAAAGTCTTGAGCAATGCAATATCCCCTGGCCAGAGACAATGCAATATGCTCTGACTTCCACGTGACCCAACTAATTCCCGGGCCTCAAACACATCCCTGTGCCTCCACATTACCACTTGCAATCCGGCACCTATTTGTGACCCTTACAGCTATAATCCCTTATTGTGTGAGTAAAAGTTCTCAGTAGACAACTCAATGTAAACATGAATTCTATCTTCCAAAGGCAACTTATTAAGATTGAAGTGGATCTTACTTTATTTTGATTGTGGAAGGGCGCAGAGAATTATAGAGTTATAAGCTGTCAGACACAAACACTAACCAACAAATTTGCTGCTATTGTTTGTTTTTTTTCCTTTTTGCTTCTAGTATCCAAAAAGAAGCATATCTAAACTTGTTGTGGTAATTCAGAGTTCTAGGAAGGCAACAATATAATTTGTCTGAATACTTTGGCATAAGAGATAGCTGTCTCAGTAAGAAAAGTCAAAGATAAGAGAGAAAATGATGATATACAAGGAAAATGATCAGCAAGGGCCTTGGATGCCAAGATGGCTTGAAATATTACAGTTAAGAGAAGGTTTTGACTTTGTAGTTGTAACTCCATGCACAAGCAGCTTCCCAAAAGAATGCTGCTGTGAACATCTTTTAAGGTTCTGATCACACACTATAATGAACACTCCATTTATTCCATAACAAATCAAGGCAAATATTCACAACAAATCACAATATAATATTCACAACATTCCATCTTATCACAGAATATCACAATATAGTGTTCACAACAGCTTATCATTAAAATGGCCACACAGTTTTCACCAAAGTGGTCACAGTATTTAGAACAAAGAACAAAAGAAAGATCATCTGGTATCGCTAAGGAGGTTTGCCTCCTTACTCAGTCATTCAGTCATCTCAAAATACAATAGTCTTCCACTCATGGGGCAATTATGGATTAACTTAATCAGTCACTTATCTAGCAATCAGTTACAAAGTATCATTAATCACTAAGTACAATCATTAGAAAATTACACAAACCCACTACCCCTAGTGTCTAGTAAACTTCAATCTCATCACAGCATTCAATATCCAAGGGTAGACCTTTTCTTTATCTTGACTCAGGGTGGTCTCTCAGATTCCCTGGATCCCCTTCCATGGTCCCAGCTCCTACCTGAATCCACCAAACAGTCACCTGGATTCAGAGGCAGACAGCTCCCAGGTCCTTGTCCAGTCCTCTAGGCAGTTCCTGCCACATATTGAAGTTCGCAGGGTCCAGCACATCTGAAAACCTTCACAACTTCTCTTCCCAGGAACTCAAGGATCAACCAAGCCACAAACAAAGAAATTGTTAGCATCCAGGTCATGCTTCTTCAGTCCTCCAGCAGTTTAGCTAGCCCTTGGACCTAGAAGAAATCTCAGCCTTCCAGATTCTGATCTCAAGGAAATCCTCTCTCAGTTCTCAGTCAGCTTCCAGATGCTCACTGAGAGAAACTCTCTCTCTCTCTTCCACCAGGAGCCTGCCAGGAGAAAAATTCTAATTCTGACTGTCTCTCTCTGAGGCTCTTCTTATATACACACAAAGCAATGACTTCCCATTTCAGCCAAACCCTTTCTGTTATGTCAGCAATAGGAGACAGAGTTCACACCCTCTGCCTCTTAGCCACAAAGGTTTGATTAGTTACTAAGGGCTAAGTACCTGCTTACTTGACATAACAAAAAGGAGTCTTCAAATTTAAATTAATTGCCATTACAATAGCAGAGAGTTTAGAATAGGTGAAAGAGTTGACCTTTGATAGGAAAGTTAGTGTTAAATTGAATGGTGATGTATAACATTTAAGGATTGCTCATAAAGGCACTGAACTGTCATACCTAGCTTTGTGGTATTGGGTTCCAGTTCAGACTCCATCATTTACTAGCTATTTACCCTTTAGGAAGTCACAGTTTTTCTAAGTTTCAATTTATTTGTTGTAAAATGAAAATAAGAATTCTTTCCCTCTGTAGCTCAAAATTTTTTTGTAAGGATAAAATATATTATATATACATTGATATATATATGAAAATTATACAAATATTATTATGTATAATACATAAATATGTAGATGATGATGATGATGATGTAATGCATGCAGAAAACCATTTCGAAAATGAGAGAGCCCTGAATAATGTCAGTATTGTTATTGCTTCTGTTACAATCCAATCTTATCGGAACATCACACATTTAAACAATATAACATTTTTAAAGTTATACTAATTTTAAATGAATACAAAGCAAGACGAACTCAATTTTAGATTTTTTTTTCAGAATTATGGTAATGAATGTCAACAATTACTCCTGTAAGGTTATCCTTTGGGCCTCAATCCTCTACCTGCTAAACTGTATCATTTCAGCAACCAAACAACATTGCACAGTTGATGCCAAAAATGTCATGGTTATTACTTTCAGAATAGATGAATTGCTCTAAATGACTTAGTTAGCAGGGTACTTATGCCTTTGTGCAGGGCAATGGAGGAATTTTTCTCTAACTCTGGAAATCGTTCCTTTCTGGGAGTCCAGATCCATCTTCTTGACTTCCCAGTTTTCAGGGAGAACACCACCATCCTTCTAGGTTCCCATCTTCTTAAATTCTTCTGCATCCTTGACTTCTCACTCAGGTGAAAATGATCTTTAAAATCATCATTGATCTCTTAATTGTCAAATCCAGTTTTCTCGATCCTTGTCATTCTTGACTGCTCTGCAGCATTTGATTCTGTTTGATCCTCTTGGAGACTTACTCCCTCCTGTCTGAGCTGTTGTGACACTACTCTCTCTCTCTCAGTTCTATCTGTCTGACTACTCCTTCTTTGTACCCTTTCCTATATCATTTTCTATTTAATGACTCCTAACTGGGTTATCCCAAAACTCTGTCCTGGGCCTTTTACTTTCTCTCTTTAGACTCTCATTGTTGACTTTATCAGCTCTCGTGGGTTTCATTATTATCTATACAAGTTAAGCAGATCGGTGGCACAATGGAAAATATGTTGGATTTAGAGTCCAAGAATCAAGAAGACATGAGTTCAAATATGGCCTCAGACACTGAATAATGTATAGCTCTATGCAAACTACTGAGCCTTTCTCAGCTTCAATTTCCTTATTTGAAAAGTGGACATAATAGTAATAGTACCTACTTTTGACAGTTTTGTTGTGTCTCAAATAAGATAATACATAAAACTCTTCACAAGCTGTTAAGTACTATATAAATATTAGTTATTATCAAGTCAATAAATGCTCATTAAGCACTTACCATGTGCCAGGCCCTATGCTAAGCACTATGGATACAAAGAAAGGTTAAAAAACAGTCCCTGCTCTCAAAGAGCTTGCAGTCTAATGGGGAGACAACATACAAAAAAAAAAACTATGTACAAACAAGAGATAGGAGGGATAAATTGGAGATAATCAATAGAGAGAAAGCACTGGTCTCAAGAAGAATCAAGAAAGGCTCCTTGTAAAAGTAGAATTTTTTTTCAGGGACTTAAAGAAAGCTACTGAGGCCAGGAAGCAGAAATGAGGAGGGAGTTAATTCCAGACTTCAGGATCAGCCAGTGAAAATGTCAAGAGTTGGGAGATAAAGTGTCTTATATGAGGGACAGCAAGGAGGACAGTATCACTGAATCAAAGAGTATTGTAGACAGAATAAGGTACCAGAAGACTGGAAACATAGGAAGGCTACGTTATGATGGACTTTAAGTACCAAAAAGAAAGTGTTATATTTGATCCTGGAGGTAATAGTGAACCACTGGGGTTATTATTATTATTAATCTAAAACCTCGATTTTTCTGCTGAGTTCAAGTCCCACACCACAAGCTGCCCGTTGAACAGCTGGGACATAACCAGTTGTCCTAACTTTTGTCTTGCCACTGGACTCAGATGGTCGTGGAGAAGAGGATGAGGCTGATGACTGCATAGCTCTGCCTCATTTAAATCCACTTCAGGAGCAAGTCAAGACATCACCTTCTTGACGTCATTGATCCTCTTTGTGAATGAAGAGTGAGCAACAGTAATTGATCATCTTGAATTGGATGTCCAGCCATCCTTAACACATTAAACCTAACTCATACTTTCTCCCCAAATCCAGCCTTCTTCCTACCATCCCTGTTTCTGTTGAGTGTATCAACATCCTTTTTTTCATCCAGGTTCTCAACCTTGGCATTATATTTGACTTCTTACTTTTTGTCTCCCCATATATCTAATCAGTTGCCATTCTTATCATTTCTACTGCTATAACATCTTTCATATCTGTTTATTTCTCTATCCATACAGTCATTACCCAAGTGCAGACCCTTAGCATCTCTTACATGGACTATACTAAGTAGCCTTCCTAACTCCCCAAAGCCTTCCCACCCCAATCTATTCTCCACACATCTGACAAAGTGATTTTCCTAAAAGGCTGAACATGTCATACCCCCACATCTACTTAGCAAATTTTGGTGTCTCCCTATTGAATCTAAGATCAAATAGTATTGTCATAATGAATCATTTATCAATTTCTTTTTATAATATACATAATTATTAGGTGACTAAAGACAGCTAGATGGCATGGCCGCTAGAGTGCTAGGCTTGGATTCAGGAATCCCTAAGTTTAAATCCTATCTTAGACATTTGTGAGTTATGTCACCCTAGACAAATCACCTAGCTTCTCTCATCCTTACTTTCTTCATCTGTAAAAGAAAGAAAGAAGGAAAGAAAGAAAGAAAAATGTGTTAGATGCAATTTCCTCTAAGATCCCTTCCCACTCTTAATCTATAATCCTACAGGAGGACATATGTATAAAATTTACGTGTAAACGAACATATATTTGGGGTGCAATTTTTAAATAATAAGGTTATGCAATTAAAATTGTCAGGAGGCCAATGGGTTAGAGTATGGTTTAAATGAAGTTCAGATCATGAGTTCAATAACACATAAGTTCAGCATAACCCATGGCCACAAATTTCAATTCTAAGCTCTGGTCATCTGTCCCCAAAAATGCAAAGAATAAAAACTAGATGAGAACATTTGAATGGATCAGGGTAAACCCTAACTACTAAATCAAAATATTCATCCTACTAATGGTGTATCATGAGGGTCAACTTTTTATACATAGAAAAATAGATTAAATTATCATGGCAGTATTGTATTTAAATAATTCGTAGTTTCTCTGGGGATATCTCTGATTGCCTCAACTCCAGCAAGACTGTGCACTAAGATGCAGTTTGACATGTCAATGTCCAACAGCTCCCTTCTGAAACCTCTGCATGTGAGCAGCTGGTGACATCATTTGATCATGAGATCATCTAGGTGAGAGCCCCGATCACTAAAAATTATTGTAGTGCCCCAATTAAAACTGTGAATTATTCTGCCAATATTTTAAAGTCCTTTAACTGTAGTAGAAGTGGTTATAATTACACGTGTGCCTTTTTGCATAGGCTTTCAATCATCTTCTTAAGGGGATTATGACAAATAGCAAATGTGATATTAAGCATCAAAGATTTGGTAGGAGAAAGAAAACAAAGGAAAATGAGGTGGGTTATCATTTCAATTCCAGAGATAATTATTTAGCAATGTGCTAAGCTGGGAGACACAAATATGAATCAGACACAATCTCTGCCCTCAGGGAGCTGAAAATTAAGTAGAGGAGATAAGACATGAACACAAATAACTGAAATATAAAATAGGCTTTGCTAAGTACATAGGAGAGGCACAAGGTCCCTAGAGACATTTTAAGAGGGGAAGATTACTTACAGCAGGGAGGTCAGGAAAAGCTTCATGAAGGAAGCTGTAATAGATGTAGGGCTTAAAGAACAGGTTAGTATTTTAACAGGATCCAGATGGGGGAGGACTGGGGAGAATTGTAGGTATAGGAGGAGACTAAGCAAATGCCAGAGAGATTGGAGTGTTGAAAATCTGGAGATAAGGAAACAATAATAGTCCAAGATACCACCCAGAGTGATAATTTGAATTAAAAGGAAGGGGGAAATATAAGAAATATTATCAAGGAAATACCATTGAGACTTGGCAGCTGATTGGTTGTGCAGGGTAAAGGAAAAGAAGGTGTCATTGATGATTCTAAGTTTTCATGTCTAGGTGACTGGGAAGATGTTATTCCACCCACCCAGCCCCAGGCTACATTTCTATGCTTCTGATTTCCAAGACTTCAAATCCTACTCCAGCTGCAGTCTTACCTTGATAACTCCCTAAACTCCAGGGGCCTCTTCACCCTAGAACATCCCTCCGACATGCAAGTCCCCTTTTTTCCAATTGTGAGTTGGACTCTGTGCCTCCATTTTGTAGATGGATCCAGATTGAGCAATTTTCATTCCCTTTCCACGTCTGTCTCTGACTTTCTAGACCTCAATACAATGCTTCCATGTGGGTGTCTTCATCTTTTCCCTCTCCCCCAAAACTTTCCAGAACCTTTTTTGTGTCTCCTTAGAATTGTACAGTCTCACCTAATCCCCTCTAGGATCTAAGGCACTTGAGGGCAGGAGATGTCTTTCCTTTTACTTGCATTTGTATCTCTAGGGTTTAGGATAATACCTGGTACACAGTTGGTGCTTAATAAGTGCTAGATGTCTCCTCTCGTCATCATTAGAAACAAGGGAGTTAGAAGACAAACTTTAAGGACTGAAATAACTAATGCAGTTTTGGATATGTTGTGGTTCAGGTACAACAATACACCCAGCTGAAAATATCCAGAAGACAGTTGAAACAGGGAAATGAAGGTCAGAAAAGAGATTAAGGGATGGAGATATAGATCAAAGAGAAATCTGCATAGAGTTGATGCTTTAAATTGTAAATGAGATTACCAAGAGAAAAAAACAAAACAAGAATGGGCCCTTTAGGGACTTCTATATTTAAAGGCCAGAAGAAAGCACTCCTGAAGACTATCTTTGGTCCTTTTCTCCTCTTGCTCTCTCATTTTTTTTTCCCTCTGTAAAATATGCATTCTCTTTTCTTGGTTTATCATCCATATCTCACCTACTAGTTGTGAGTATCCATTAAGACTGTCTTTAGCTTCCTTCTGCTCTCTATGCTTTCTCCCTTGATGATGTCTTGTGGGTTCAATTATTAATTCTACACAAGATACACAAATCCATATATCCAGCCCTAATAATTACCTCAACTCCTCACAACCCTGGGAGGTGGGTGCTATTATTACCTCCATTTTGCAGATAAGAAAACTGATCCTAATAAAAGTTAGCTGACTTTCCCAGGGTCATTCAGCTAATAAATGTCTGAGGCATTGACATTTGGATCTTTCTGACTCCAAATCTAATATCGTCCACTGCGCCCCGTAGCTGCTCCTAGGAATGTGCTCAAAACATCATCAACTCAGAGGACCCTAGATCAAAGATGGACAGCGAGATGGGACCCCAGAGATAATCTAGTTCAAACTCACACACCCAATGACTTATTTCACAGATTTGGAAACTGCAGCCCAGTAAAATGAATTGCTCAAGGTTACACAGGTAGTACGTGTCAGAGGCAGAATTTGAACCTGGGTCCTCAAACTTGAGAACCTTTTATTAGGCCTACTGTTGTTGCTGTTCAATCGTTTTAACTCTTGTCCAACTCTTCCTCACCCTATTTGGAGTTTGTTTTTTTTAATTCCATGTATTTATTTACCAAAACCATTACAAACTTGGCCACACACCAACTAACACACATAAACACATATACAAACATATACACACACATACGTATGACCCCCCAGAAGAGGCCTGTCAAAGTAACATGGAGAAGGAGATAGAATGATTAAAGTTGGGCCTGGGATGGAGGGTAAAAGAGTTAGGGAAGGGGAATCAAGATTCCCCCTACCTCCTAACCATTAAGGGTCAGAGGTGAAAGACGATGTCAGAAAAAAAGATGGGCAATAGATAACTGTCAGGTCAAAGCATGAAGGAGGGATTGCTTTGGCATATCAAAAACACAGACATTGGACAATGTGGACTGGTGACACCTTTAGTAACTTGATCTAAGAACACGTGACCACACCCCAGAGCCAGGAAGAGGTTACCAGTCAGGACTGAGTCCAGGGTTTCTCAGGCAAGCAGTCCAGGCTGGCAGGTAGAGTGGTTGGGGGGTACCCGGAGTGGAGAAGGAGAGCTCCAGAAGCTCCAGGAGGCAGACCCCCGCCAACTGGGGGGGTCTCGACAGAGCAGGGAGAGTGGGGGGCGTAGAAGCGGGGTGCTCGGGCTTGGCTGCTCACCACGCTGCTCTGGCCGCCGCTTGGCTCCGCTGCTGCCTCGGCTCTGCTGCCACAGCCACCTTTGCTTGGTCTGGCCCCTATTAGGAGTTTTCTTGGAAAAGATCCTGGAATGATTTGCCATTTCCTTGTCCAGCTTATTTTACAGATGAGGAAATTGGGGCAAAGAGGAATCTTCCTGATTCTAAGTCTGGTGCTCTATCCAAAGCCACCTAGCTGCCCTGACCCAAATTTGCTTAATTTAAATTTCGGAGTATGTTCTGTTTCCAAGGTAACCACCAGGTGATACTGAAAGCTACTATCCTGCTTTTATTCAAGTTCTGGATAAATCCCATCCTCTCCTTGGCATTTATGTCCTCCCAATCAAAGGAGATCTGGCCCATCACCTACTGGCAAAACTCTACCTCTTTCCAGATCTTGCTGTCTTGTAGGGAGCCATAGTCACATGAGGTCCCCCATGCAGTGAGGAAGAGGGCTTGAATACTGTACATAGTGCTTAACTTTTACTACTGAGTTAATAAAAGAAATGAAAACAGATGCAATCAAACACCAATGATTACCCAGGATATCTCCTTGTCCTAGGCTCCTAACCTATATATAACCTATATATAACCTATAGTCTTCTTACTTAAGAAATCTAGGAAAGATACAGTGAAGTTAGTTCAGGTACATTCTTCCTGCCACCAAGAGAGTAAAGTAAATGCCATACAGTTCTTAAATATGTAGGCTCAGTCACTAAATGAAAGACTATAGACTAGAGTCTAAATCTTAGGTTTGGCTCCTCCTTGTTGCATTGGGCATGGACTCTGGAGAGGACAGAAATTCCTGTAACATGGGACTTCGTTTTGTTCTCCTGTCACTGGCAGGAACCTGTTGATGGCTATTACTGAAGCTAATTCACTGGGAGAAGTGATATGTAGCCAACAGCAAGTCAGATGCAAAGAAAAAGCATTTCTTTTTGTGAGTGAGACTGACCTGAAAGATGTAGTCATCGTTCTATCGGTACATTCCCTGTCCACATTCACATTATCATATCTTTAATAATTTTTAAAACTTAGGACATATCTCTAATCTGTCTTCATCACTCCAAACTAGAGTACAGATTTCCAGAATTTGTCTTTATATAAAAACTTCTCCATCCAAGACCATTTTGTTTTTCTAAGAGTGTAGTGGGCTACCTTGAAAGGTAGAGAATTCCACATGGATAGAATACAAACTGATGAGCATTCATCAGGGAAGTCATAAAGGAATTTCTTACTTGGACATAAGTTGGACTTATTAACCTAAAGGCAGAATTAAGCAGGGTTGTGCTGGTAAATATTAAACAATTGGATTTTTTTTAAAAGGCCAGACTATACACTTTTAAGTTTAATATTCGTTATTAATGTTTTCTCCATTGCTTTCTTAAAGAAGATCAACAAAATAATTAATCAAACACTGAATTGTAGCGGTTGCCAATTTCCAGGGTATAAATGCTCACAGTGAAAATTTAACAATCGACTCTCCAGAGCCTATTTGAATTGGCTCCAGCGTACCCCTCCTCTAAGATACTTTCCAACTCTGAGATCATTTAATTCTATGGCTTTATCCAAGACTTTGAATTCATCCAAAAAAGTTAGATTTTTATTGCAAGGTGCCCATCAGAAATGGATTAAATATGCCAGGAGAAAACACACTGTAGTTTTGTACAAGGACAGCGTAATGCTCTATATGTGTTTCCAATATCATTCTTGATAATGCCCAGAATTTTGTTGGTCTTTTTGGCTGTAGCAGCTCATTAAGCTAACATTTTAAATGACCCCCAAATCCCTTTCCTAGATCATAAGTTTTAGCTCAGAGCCCATTACCCTATGAATGCATTTTGTATTATTTTCCCTAAATGCCTTACTTTCCACTTGCCCACAGTGAAGCTCCTCCGCTGCTTTTCTTCCCAGTCACAAAAAGCTCCCAAGGCTACTCTTGTAGTTCATCCCTATCAAGTTGGCTTCCCACCACCTGGAAGAGCTTAATGTCATCTGCAAACCTGAAGATTGGACTCCCTCTTCCTTATTATTCATAAAAATGTTAAAGACCAGTCCCAGTGCTAACCCCTGGAGAGCCCACTGTTTATAAGTTTCTATTCAGAGAAGCGCCCAATTATCCCAATCCTTTGTTTCTTCTCTCTAAGACAGTTCTTCATCCATGACAAAACAGTATCACTATTCCATGGTGACTCACTTGTTGTCTTTTAAATAGCCTTTGGTGTGAAACCTTGTCAAAGGCTTTTTAAAAGACTAAAAACATTCTGTCCACTGATTTCTCCCTTATGTGCATATGTTTTTAGTCCCTTCAAGAACTACAATCTATATTAGTCAAGCATGAGTCACCTTTACAAAAATTGATAAGTTGCTTTTCCCGTAATAGGTTGCTTATGTCGTCAATGATCTCACCCCTTTATTAAAGTTTTCATTAGATTGCCAGGAACAAAATGAGACTTGCCCATTTGTAGCTCTCAGAGTTTCCTCTGGAGCCCTTCTTATGGATGTGAGTCAATTTGGCAAGCTGCTAGTCTTCTAGCACGATCACTGTTTGTAAAGACAATTTATGTGTTATGGCCATAAACTACACCATTTTGCCTGTTCATTATTTCATGAAAAGCAATGTGGCAGTGGAGAAAATTCTAAATTTTAACACTGATGCACTATGATTGGTAAATCACCTCAGCCCTCTAAGCCTCAGTTTCATCATCTATAAGTGGGGCTTATACTAATGAACATTGTGTGTTATTATTATTATTCAAAACTCTTCAATTAATTGCACTGAGATAAACCTAGTGCTTTAAATACATCTAGTTTACCTTACTAAAAGAAAAAGGAGGAAAAAAAAAGAAAAAGAGCGAGGAAATTGAGTCCTTAAGATAAAGAACAAGACAAGAAACATAAAGAAAAAAAAGAAATAAGAAAGTTGTTAAAAACCTATTATAGCCTATTATATGCTGGGAAAAAATTCAAGAATTTTTAAATGGTTTATATGATTATAAAATAATCATATTGACAGTAGTCCAAAATATAAAATACCCAAATTAACAGAACATGAAAGAAAAATCTTAATCCATTTTTAGAAAAGGAAATTGAACTAGCTATAAAGGAACTGTGATGGAGGAAGGGGGAGAAGGCAAAGAAAGTGGGAACACTGGTACATATAAATTTGCAGGTAAATTTTATCCTTTATATATATATGTGTGTGTGTGTGTGTGTGTGTGTGTGTGTGTGTGTGTGTGTGTGTGTGTGTATATTTATTTATTTCCATACTCCTGTCACATGATTCATTTCTGTTCCCTTTTCCTGAGTTCTGTTGTCAATAAAAAGGGGAAAAAAATAGAGTTCTGAAGATTTTGTTATATGTTGTTTTGTTTTAATCAGAAGAGTGGCACACTGACAACTATATTTTAAGAAGATAATAGGCAAGTTGAACCAGATGGGTCTGAGGAAGAGATGAACATGACTGGTCAAGCAAATCTAGGTGCTAATCCTAAAATGACAAGCATGTGGCAGAGCAATAAAGAAACAAAAAAGGTGTTAGTGGGTGAGAGAATGGTTTGATTTCACTGAGAAAAGGTCCCTTGGAGAACAAATTGGAAATTGATTCCTGATACTTTTAAATGACTGGAAGACAGAACTGTGCTTTGCTTTCTTTAAGAAATAACTGAGAAGTCTATATATGGGCTTTCATCTAAAGAGATGATTATTTTTTAAAAATTTTTATCTGAATTACAAGTCAAGACAATTTTTAGCATTCATTTTTAAAAGATTTTGAGTTCCAAATTATTCTTCCTCACTCCCCTTCCCTCTTCTGAAAATGGTAGGCAGTTCAATATTAAGTCCTGCATGTGCTATCGTGTAAAACATATTTCCATATTAGTCACAATTGTGAAAAAAAAAACAGATCAAAAGGAAAAAAATCATGAAAAATGGTAAAGTAAGTGAAAAAAGTTTGCTTCAATCTACATTCAGAGTCCATCACTTCTTTATTTGGTTGTGGATAGCATTTTCCTTCATGAGTCCTTTGTACTTGTCTTGGATCATTGTGTTGCTGAGAAGAGTTGAGTCATTCATAGTTGATCATCACACAATGTTGCTGATACTGTGTACAATATTTCCCTGATTATGCTCATTTCACTTTGCATCAGTTTGTACAAGTCTTTCCAGGTTTTTCTGAAATCTGCCTGTTCATCATTTCTAATTGCACAATATATTGTTTTTCATTGCATTCATATACCAAAGCTTGTTCAGTCATGCTCCAATTGATGAGTATCCCCTCAATTTCCAATCCTTTGCTAACATGAAAAGAGTTACTATAAATATTTTTACACATTAGATACTTTCTCCTTTTCTTATGATCTCTTTGGGATGCAGACCTAGTAGTGGTATTGCTGGATCAAAGGGTGTGCACAATTTTATAGTCCTTTGGGCACAGTTCCAAATTGCTCTTCAGAATTGTTGGATCAGTTCAATATTCCACAAACAATGCATTAGGGTCCCTATTTTCTCACATCCTCTCCAACATTTATAATTTTTCTCTATTTTTTTTGTCATATTAGCCAATCTGATAGGTGGGAGTTGGTACCTCAGAGTTGTTTTAATTTGCATTTCTCTAATCAAAAGTGATTTATAGTACTCTTTCATATGCCTATAGATAGCTTTGATTTCTTCATCTGAAAACTGCCTATTCATATCCTTTGACCATTTATTAATTGAGGAATGAGGTGTATACCTATACATTTGACTCAGTTCTCTGTATATTTGAGAAATAAGGAGGATTCTGGTATTTGATCAACTTTGCTATCCACTTCCATTTTATGAGAGAGTCATCCCATTTACATTCACAGTCATGATTACTGTCTATTTCCCTAAGTCTTATTTTTCCTTTTGTTTGTCCTCTCTTTCTTTTCAGCTTTCCCTCTTCAACAGTGTTCTGCTTCTTTTCTATCAGTTTTCCCACACCCTTTACTTTATTTCCTTCCCTCTTACTTTCTTCTTGGGTCAGATAGATTTCTATATTCAACTGATTGTGTATATTATTCCCTCTTTGAGCCAATAACAATGAAAGTAAGGTTTAAGCAATGCTCATCACCCACCCTCTCATCTTTCTTTCCACTGTAATAGATCTCTTTCAGATCTCTTTGTGGGAAATAATTTATCCATTCTACCTCTCCCTTCCTTCTGTACCCATTGTACTCCTCTTTCTCATCCCTTAATTATTTTTTTTGTCATTTTCTCAAATGCACCTTATACCCTTAACCTCTGTCTATGTATGTCACTACTAGTTATACTATTAGTGGTAGAATTTTTAAAAATTAAAATATCAAGGCAGCTAGGTGGTATGTTGAATAGAGCACCAGCCCTAGAGTCAGGAGGACCTCCATTCAAATGTGGTCTCAGACACTTGATATACTTACTAGCTGTGTGACCTTGGGCAAATCACTTAACCCCAATTGCTCTGCCTTACCCTCTCCAAAAAAAAAAAAGACTAAAAAAAAATTACAAATATCATCTGCCCATGTAGGTTTGTAAACAGTTTGGATCCATTGAATCTCTTATGTTTTCTTTTCCCTTTTTATATTGTTAGGCTTCTCTTGGATCTTGATATCTGTATCACCAAGGCAATATTCACAGCACAATGGCTACTATGAATATTCAGGCATAATTCTGAATTGCAGAATATAACAGACTCTTCACATAGAAGACAGAAGCAAAACATTTATTCAGACACCAGAAAACCAAATCCCAACACCAGAAAACCAAATTCATCAAAACAACAAAGAAATCTATACACAACACTGCAGAGAGTAACGTCATCTCAAAGCCTTCCCACAAACATCCCCAAGTCTACCTATCTCCTTACTTGTATTTTCTCTCCTCCCTCTATTCTAACTGCTTTGACCAGCTTCCTCTGGGCTCTGTTTCACCCACTCAGCAAACTCCTCATACCACAGGCTGCATGTGATTACAATTGGCCTATTAAAGGGCAGGGAAGATCTTCAAATTATCATTGCTATTACAATATCAGAGATCAATTTTTTTGTTCATTTTTGGTCTTCTCCTTATGGTAGTTAAAAATCCTTCTATTTCATTGAATGACAATTTTCCCCCTTGAAGTATTATGCTTAATTTTGCCAGGTAAGTGATTCTTGGTTGTAGTCCTAGTTCCTTTGCCTTCTGGAATATCATATTCCATGACCTCTAATACTTTAAGGTTGCAGCTGCCAAGTCCTGTGTAATGGTGGCTCCCCAATATTTGAATTTTTTCTGATCACTTGCAGCATTTTTTCCTTGACCTGACAGTTCTGTATTTGGCTGTAGTGTTCTTTATTTTGTGTTTTATTTTGTGATCTCTTTCCTGAGGTGATCAGTGGATTCTTTCAATGCCTATTTTGCCCTCTGCGGATAGTTTCCCTTGATAATTTCTTGAAAGATGCTATCTAGGTCCTCCTTTTGATTATGGCTTTCAGGTAGCCCAATGATTCTGACAGTGTCTGTCTTGGTTCTATTTTCTAGGTCAATTGTTTTTCCAATTCTTTTGGATTTTTTTTCTTTTTTTCATTCTTTTGAATTTGATTGATTTTTGATGTCTCAGAGTAATTAGCTTTGACTTACCCTGTTCTCCTTTTTAAGGAGTCATTTCCTTCAGTCAACTTTTGTAGTTCCTTTCCCATTTGGACAATTGCACTTTTCAAGAAGTTGCTTTCTTCAGTGGAGTTTTGTGTCTCCTTTTCCATTTAGCCAATTCTACTTTATAAGCAGTTGTTTTCTTTTTCCAAGCTGTTGATTCTTCATGATTCTCTTGCATCACTCTCATTTCTTTTCCCAGTTTTCCTTCTCCCTCTCTTATATGATTTTTAAGCTCCTTTTTGAGTTCTTCCATGAGTTCCTTTTGGGCTTGAAACCACTTCCTGTTTTTCTATTGGGTTTTGCTCTTAAGTGTTTTGACATTGTTGTCCTCTTCTGAGTTTGTGTCTTGCTCTTTGCTGTCATATTAATAACTTTCTATGGTCAGATTACTCTTTTGGTTGTTTTTTGCTCATCATTTTTGGCTTTTTTCCTTTCTTTTAAATTTGGGCCCTGCTCCTGGGATAAAAGAGGCACTGTCTCAGACTTCTTGTGCCAGGGGCAGCAGGCTGTGGTTGTTTAACTGCTGCTGCATTGATGTTGCCCTGAGGCCCTCAGAGGACCAACATATCTGGTGCTTTGTTGAGGGGATAGGATGGGGGAGTGGCTAGTGCTTTTGGAGGCCATAGGGGTCTGGCAGCCCACCTGACGCTGAACTGGGGTCCTAGTGGTTGTGTCTGTTGTATGCTGAGCCTGGTGGAAATGTTTCTTCATTTCCCTGGTGCTACACTGAAGCAAGTGATGGTCTGGCCACTGGAGGGTTTCTGTTTGTCATGGACTATGTTGAAGCATGTGTTGGTGCTGTCTGTTTGCTTAGGCATCCATAGTATTACATTCTATCCATTTCCATGGGGCTACCCAGAAGCACATGACAGTCTGGCCACTGGAGGATGTCTGTTTGCCCTGGGTTATCCTAAAGCATATGGTGGTTCTCAGAGCTAGAGTTCTGCCCATTCCCATGGCACATGGAGGTCCTTATGTTGGTATTTTCCTGCTCCACTGCACTGGGGCTCAGGATCTCCTACTGGTTTGCTGAGGTGGGACTTTTTGCTGACTTGCTGGGATGCATCCTGCCCTGGACTACATTCCCCTTTTAACCTAGTGAGGCAGACCTTTATTGCTGATCTTCCAAGTTTCTTGGGCTCAAAAATTGTTTCTCTGCATCTTTTTGTTGGTTCTGCTCTCCCAGGCTTTGTTTTGGAGAGCTATTTTATGGTTGTTTGGAGGTTAATATGGAAGAGTTATGGCAATTTACTGTTTACTCCATCATCTTGGCTCCTGGAAGTCAAAGAAGATACTTATGTTGGAAACTTTTATTGATCTCTAAACTTACTTGTTTCAATTCTAACTTATACAAAGGCATTGTGGATAGGAAATTTGTTTTCCTATCATGGCTTTAAATGGGTTATAGGATAATTTTCTCTTTTCTCTGTGAGTTGGTTAAGTACAAACTTTTAAAAAATAAATTATTGATCAAAGCCTGACTTTTCTCAATTTTTATTACTTTTTCAGCAGTAAAAATCTACTAAAAACTAGGACATTCTTTTTTTCTTTCTTTCTCCAGTACATTGAGACCAAGGACATGTTGTTTTGGTTTGAAGAAGACTAAGAAGAAAATTTCTGCCAAGATACTTGAATGAGACAAAGACCCTTTCCCTGATAAGCTGGAAAAAGTTTGACCTAGAAAGACTAAAGGAATGAACTACAAGTTTGTTTTCTTGTTCATCCAGATTCTTTTAAAAACCTCTTATATGTGTCACTTTTGTTCAATTGCCCTTGGCCTCACCAGTCAGTCAACTCTCAAGCACTATCACAGTCAGGGGTATTTTTTTTTTCCTTCTCAGAGCTGCTTTCATACTTTCTAAATCCAATGTCATTAAATAGTTGCCTTTTGTGGGTAGCTTATTTAATTATGTTCCTTTTTTCCCTTTTGGGAGACTAACTCCTTCTTTTTCTACCTTCTCCCCAGAAGCATAGCAGGTAACCTATGCAACCCAAAGCAAATCATTTTCCCTCTGTTGGCCTCAGTTATCCTATCTGTAAACTGAGAAGAGTTGGACTAGAGGTCTTTAATTCTAACATTCTATGGATTTCTATCAGTTGGTTTTGTCACCCCAATTAGAATATAAGTTCCTTTTGGAAAGATACAAAGACTTCTAATTTAAAAGTGTACAAACAAATGTTCTGCCTAATGCAGAACTACATGTATGTAAGGATAGTCCTTAAAAAACACAGATTGACTATATTTTAGACAGACACCATGGCAAATCAATGTGAACTGGGCAGACCCTCATTTGTCTGAGAAGATTTGGTTAAATTACATTTGAAAGAAAAGAGATGACATCCCAGTCAGAAGGTTCCTCATGTAGAATCACTCTAGAGTACTACCCTTGAGTTTGAGGACAGAGTCTTAGGGAATCACATTATAGATGCATCTTTCAATGAGTTTTTTTGGCTATTTCAGTCACTCTTCTCCCCTGGATAAAGTCCAAAACCCTCACCTTCCCCTAAATTCACATTAATCTAAAATTCCAGTGACCTCCCCCCAAATCTTTGTAGATGTTTAAGTGCTCAACTCACAGATATTAAAAAAAAAAGCTCTCTCTCTTTACCTACTTTCTTGTTTCTTCTGATTCATGTCTGCCCAAGCTCCATGCCCAATACCATTATATATAATGAGCATAAATGGGAGTTCAATGGGGTGTGTGTATGTATGTCTGTTATTTTAATTTTGAATCAATAAAAGTTTTAAAATTTTACCTTATTCCCCAAAGGCTCATAAAACACTTCATGAGGCTCAAGAGAGCTGTTCACAATACAATTTTTTAAATTGCATCTAAATTACTCATCGTTCACTCAGTATTGCAGTATTCTTTAAAATTCTTATTGATTTTTAGAAACAGTCCTTTAATTGATATCAAAAAGCAATTACACTTTGCAGGCTGTAAATCTGCTTCATTCCCAATATTAAATTCATCATCTCTGTAAATAATTTTGCCTTATTATGCATACATATTAACCAAACTATAAATAACACCATCAACATGCCCACAGTTGCATTGATAATCAGTGACCCCTGAATTCGATTTAGAAAAAAATTGATTCCTGCTAAAATGTCTCTTTAAATAAAATTACCATTGGTGGTAAATGTCTCTAGACGAAATCATGGTTAAAAAGCTTTTTGCTCCCTCTTCCCCCCAATATTTAATAGTAATCCTGCTGGTTCTTTTTAGATTACTAAGTTTGAGTTTTTAGGGGAAATGCAGTAATGACTAGGGTGTCATTTCAAAATGTGCCCAGAGGAATGTACAACCTTTTCTTTTATATTTCATTGGGAGCTGAAAGAGGAAGTCTTGTCATGAACTATGATAAGGCCAACCTTACGAGCAGGTGGTGGAGTTAAGAGCAGGATCATAAAAGAAATAGATTTAGAACCAGAAGGAATCTTGGAGGTTGTGTATTCCAATATCCTCATTCGATAACTGAAAAACTGAGGCCCAGATAGGTTAAGTAGCTTGCCCAAAGTCACACAGCTACTAAGCAGCAGAGCCAACATTTGAACTCCAGTTTTCTGATTCCAAATCCAAGAATTCTTCCCACACTGCCACCCTCACCTCCCAAAATGCCTTGTGTCCCTGCCTAAAATTTCAATGTTAGATATTTGTGCTTTGGGGTTCTGCCCAATGTCAGTCTTATATTTCTAACTGCCTACTGAGCTTCTTCCTTTGGATTCCTTCCCAACACTTCAAATTCAATATGTTCAAGTGAAATTCATCATCTTCTATCTTTTCCTTCCTGACTTTATTGTTTCCATTACTACTACTGGAATTTTCTCCCAATGACCCTTGCTCATAATGTTGAAATCAGCTTTATCTCTTCCATCTTCTTCACCAACTTAAAGATGATCAGTCTCCAAGCTCCAAATCAAACAATTAGCCAATCAACAATTATTTATTAAGTATCTACTATGTACCAGGCCATAGGCTAGGGGTTGGACATACAAGGACAAAAATGAAATAATTCTTATCCTGGAAAAGCTTACAATATAAAGAGGAAAGACAGCATGTATACATGCAGGCAAATATAAACTATTGGAGAGAAAAAGGCACAAGAAGCTGAACAGAGTAGGAAAGATTTCGTGTAGAAGGGGGCACTTATTCTGAGCCTTGAGGGAATTCTAGGCATTCCAAAAAGCAGAAATGAGAGAAGGTAATACATTCCAGTTTTGGCAACAATCAGCATGAAAGCATGGAGATGGGAGATGAAGTCACATGTTTGAGGAAGAATAAAAGCAATTTGGTTGGACCTTAGTGTGCGCGAACAGGTTTAAAGTGTAATAAGGCTAGAAAGGTCGGATGGAGTCAGGTTGTGAATGCCTTTGGATGCCAGAAGGAGAGTTTGTGTTTGATCCTATAGGGGGAGCCACTGGAGCTGGAGAAGTGACATGGTCAGAGCTGCAAATTAGAAAAATCACTTTGGCAACTATATGGAAAAAAGAACAAAATGGAGAAGGCACTTGAGGAAAGGAGAGAAATTAGAAAGCTATTATAACAGTTAAGGCAAGAGTTGATAAGGGCCTGAACTAGGATGATGGCTGTGTGTGTAGAGAGAGGGTTTCAGATGAGAGAGATATTGTGGAAGCAAAAACAAGAAGATTTAGCAACTGGTTACATATACGGGGTGAGTGAGAGTATTTCTCACACAAATCCCTTCCGTTCTATTCCCATTGCCATCTCATTAGTTCTGTTACTACCTTTCTCCTGGACTGTTATAATTGTGCCTTCATTAGTTCCTCTCTCTTTCCAGTTTCTCCTCACCTCTAATACATACTATTTACCACCACCAATCTTCCTAATTCACAGAACCAATTATTTCACTCTGCTTTTGGAAAGAAAATAGAGGTGAGGAGAGGAAGGGGAGAGAGAATGGAACAGGAGAGATAGAGGGAAGGGGAAGGGAGAAGAGAAGTGTAAAAAAGAAGAGACAGGAAAGGGAAGAGAAGGGAGGAGAGAAAAAAGAGAGAGAAGAGAAGAGAAGAGAAGAGCAGCAGCTCTTGCTTCCTGTTGTCTACAAAGTATTTATTCATTAATGGATTTCCATTTTTAAATCCTAGACTCTCATTCCACTCCCTCTCCATAGAGTCTCTCTCCACTCCTGCATGATGCTAACAGTATAGTCAAATCAGTCTACACACTTCTAATCTAATTAGTCTACACGCTTCTAATCTACTACCCCATTTAGCTCATGCTATTCTTTCGATCTGCTCTTTCTCCAAGGCCTTGCTCCAATAGCAGCTCATAGGAACATAGATTCAGAGCTGGAAGGTACCTCAGAGGTCACTGAGTCCACCTCCTCATTTTACATATAAGGAAACTAAGGCTGAGAGGGATTAAGTGTCTTGCCTAAGATCACACAGTAAGTGTGAGTGGTCAGATTCATACCCAGGACTTCTTGATTTCAAGTCCAAAACTCTACTACACCACACTACCTCTATGAATCCTTCCCTGATTCCCTCCATTTGGAGGTGATCTCCTTTGAACTATCATAACATTTTGTTTACACTATGCTATTTATTATTCATGACCTTATGTTGGAGTAGTTTATGTACCCATTTTAATCTTTTGGAATCCTTGAGGAGGGTGGAAGAATTCATCTTGTTTGACAGAAATTAGCATACATAGGACTTTGCACATAGTAGGTGTTCAATGAATGTTTATTGAATAAACAAATAATTGTTTTGGTCTGAATTCTAGTGAAGTCAAGGAGTGTGTGTGATGACTTTACCTGGGAACATGCTTGATGTAGAACTGGATGCTAACACCCCATCAACAGTCACTTATTCAATAAGCATTCATTAAGGAGTTCTCCACTTTATGCTAAGTAGCGTGGGTGGATACATGTGAGAGTTAAAGTTAAAGTCTCCCTTACACCTAAGTACTTATACTTTGCTCACCTTCCTGCAATCCATTCCATCTCTCTATGTGATTCCTTGACATGGTTTTCTGTTCTTCCCTCCTTGGTTTCTCACCTTGGTGATGTCCTACTCACTGAAGAGGAGTATGGATGTGTTTGTCCATGTCCAGCTGAATTATAGAAGTGTCAAGCATTTTGGAGTATGGCTGGGATTTACTGCTCCTTGTTATTGTTTAGCATTTATATTGTGCATTAGCTTAAGATCAGGGCCTTTATTTAGAGGCTCTCCTTGCCCCTGCAATAGATAGTCACACCAGTTAATTTCAAAGGACTTTGTGTTCTATTCAAGTGAAAGGAGCAAGTTAAGGAAAGTGAGAGAAGAGGAGGGGGAGATGGAAAGGAAAGACTTGGGTGGGAGAGAGAAAGAGAGAGGGCATTGAGGGAGGAAGAAAGAACAAAAAAAAAGAAGTGAGGGGAAGAAAGAGGTAGAGAGCAAGTGAAAGGGAGAAAGAGAAAGGAAGAGGTCCCAAATTTGCACGGCGGATGATCAATACAATAATTCAATGAGAGCTGCACACAAAACCTCCTGGGTCCCAGTTTGGATCATTATTATCTTTACAATTGACTCTCAACTCATTATTTGTAGGCTAATAATCCACTGGGTTATCTCATTTCTTCATTCTCTTCCTTCTCCCTCATATTGTCTCATAATAATCAACTGATAAATGTTTTATCTATCAATAATCTATTTACCTATTTCTTTATTAAGAAAGGGAGAGAGAAAGAGAGAG
This sequence comes from Pseudochirops cupreus, assembly GCA_028627135.1. NCBI lineage: Eukaryota > Metazoa > Chordata > Mammalia > Diprotodontia > Pseudocheiridae > Pseudochirops > Pseudochirops cupreus. The sequence goes on from CM053582.1 coordinate 224,219,221, forward strand.
ACAGAGAGACAGAGAGAGACAGAGAGACAGAGAGACAGACAGAGAGATAGAGAGACAGAGAGACAGAGAGAGACAGAGACAGAGAGAGAGAGAGAGAGAGATTATTTGCCAAAATGGGATTTAGAGATGGAAAGATTCTTGGAATCATCTTATCTAATCCCCTTGGTGTGTTTGTTGCACAGGGAGAAGAAGAGACACACAAATAGGACTTATTCTACTCAAAATTGTGAAGTGGATAGAATTTGTTTCTAAGCTTCCATCATTCCTTCTCTATTTCTCCCCCTCCTAGTTCCTCTCTCCTTCCCTCACTTGGTGCCTCTGCCTGACCTTTTCCCTTCTGCTAAGTATTCTTATGGCTGATACAACCTCCCACCTAATAAAAATTCATGTCGCAGAAGGATCTTGTAAAATCATTTATAATGAGGTATAAATGACACATATGAAAAGGAAATAAAAGAAATTAAGCTCTAATTGGAACATTTCAGGCATCACTGAGCAGGTAGAAGCATTTGGTTGGGTTGGGGTATAAACTTTGGTTTCCTGACATCAGATCCCATATGTATAAGATGCATACTCCCTCTCCTACTTTCTTGGTCCTACATTTTGTCATGAGATTACAGATTTAGAGATAAAGAAAACCTCAGAAACCACCTAATCTGACCTCTTCATTTTATAGATGAGGGAATCGAACTCTCCTTTCCTCTTCAACAAATTCCAGGCCTTCTTCCACTATTTTCCCCCATATTGTAGAGTGGGGAAAGCACTTGGCTTGGATTCAAGAGAAACTTGAGTTCTAATCACACATCTTAAATGAACTATTTTGAACACTGGGGTCATGTTATTTAATCTCATTGAGCCCTGGTTTGTTCAACTATAAAATAAAAATAATTAATACTGATATTACTTAAATCACAAGGCTATTTTAAAGATCAATACTGTAAGTAAACTTTCAATACCAGTTACTATTCTCTGTTTCTCTTTTGCACAGCACGATTTATTCCAGTCAGCTAAATTTGCAATCTAAGTAACCCTTAACCCTTCACTCTCACTCATTCCACATGTTCAATCATTTGTCAAATCGTGTCATTTCTATTTCTACAACATCTCACGTTTATTCTATTCTCTTCACTTCCATGGCCACCACCCCAACTCAAACTCTTATCACCTCTTGCCTGAACTGTAATAATAGCCTCTTAACTGTTATATTTGCCTCATCACTTTCTTCTCCAGTCCACCTCCTTATACTGCAAAGTGACTTCTCTAAATCACAAGTTTGATAATATCACTCCCTGATTCTCTCATGGTTCCCTATTGCTTCAAAGATAAAATACAAATTCCTCTTTTGATATTTGAAGCCCATTACAACCTGGCTCCATCCCACTTTTCCAGACACACTACGTCCATTTGATTCAATCTTTAGCCCAGCCAAACTAGTCTTCATAAGTGGCATTCTATATCCTATCTCCATGTCTCTACACAGATGGTCTTCCATGTTTATGTAGCTCTGGAGTTACTCTCCTTGCATTCACTCGTGCTGTCAGTTTGGTCCCTGTGAAGGTAGCTGTTAACTCTGTCCTGAAGTATTAAATATGAGTGCCGTAGCTCAAGAGCCCCCACCACTGTCTTCCACCATGATTATCAGATGATATCAGTTAATCATGCAGACTTAATTTGGTTTTAGAAAGACACATTTACTAAGATAACATAGTAAGAATAGTTGATACAAGATGCCACATCAAAAGTCTGCAACACTACTCTTCCACTAGAACATAGAGTCCAAAGGAAAATGGGTTCAGGCTCAGAGCACATGTACTAAAGGGTGGGGTAACTCACAGCTCCTGGGAGCCCTTTTGCCAAAGTCCTCAAGCTGTTTCCCTCAGGTATGGTGTTGCTACCCATTGGGCTTCTTGTAGCATCTGAAACTACCTTTCTTTAATATGTTCATTTGTCATCAGTTCCCAGTACAAAAGCTTCTGTCAATCATTGCTCTTCTGGAACTTCTGCTAGGACACTGATGAGAAGAGAATTAAAAACCCTCTGACATTCCTAAATTCATAATGTCATCATCTTGACAAGACATGGGGAAGAAAGAGAGGTTCTCTCTCCTCTCCTTCCAAGTGATTCCATTCTCAGAAACTTGACTGGACTGCTCTCTCCTTTAGCTTCCTAGATACTTGGATTCTAGATCCAAATCAGTTTGCTATTTTATAGAAAGTCCATAAACTGTGGCCAAGTTTCACCAGCCAAACCAAAATACCTCCTGAACAACATCACTGCATTTTGTCTAATAGTTTTCAAGGACTTCTCATACATAGTCCTAATAGGCTTGTTTGTTTTACTGATTCAGTAAAAATGTTTTTACCTGGTTAAGGTAGATACTTTGAATTCAGTTATTTATTCAGTTACTTAGTTGACACCCCTCCCCACCCTATTCCTAAAATGGACTCTGTGATCACCTCCATCCGTTAGGATCCTAGCTTCTTCCTGAATTCACAAGTGCCATCTCCTATATGAGAAATTTCTTGATTCTCCTCAGATACTAGTTTTTTCCCTCATGTCACCATGTATTTCTTTCCTAATATATTTTGTACATATTTAGGTATATATTGCTTCCTATATATGCATATAATTTGCTTAACGACAAGGACTATTTAATCTTTTCTTTTGTATCCACAGTATCCAGCACAATGTCTGGTACATAGTAGGTACCTAATATATGTTTGTTGTTCAAGTGGCACTTAGTACCCACCTTTTCTGACCAAATATTTTATTCTAAAAAAAGAATAAATGTGTATGTTGACAACAAGAATATTGATAAGCCTAGATGAAACAAGCAAAAAAGGCCAAGAGTAATTGGTGAAGGTGTCAGACCAACTCAGCAAGTTGCAAAATCATTAACTAGGAAGCCTGAAAACTGATTAATTTCTCTGTTCTCATAAATAATTTCATAGGCTTTTATAATTCTAAACACTCTCACCTCAGAATCTGAGTTCTTTATAAACATAGCACTTAAAATAGAAATTTGTGTAAAGTCAGGAAGAAAAGAAAGAAGGAAGGAAATGAAAAAGGGAGGAATGAAAGAAGGAGGGAGGGAAGAGAGGAGGGAAAAGGAAAGGAAAGAAGAAAAGAAGGAAAGGAAGGAAGGGGAAGGAAGAAAGAGGAGAGAGGAAGGGGGGGAAGAAACAGAGGGAGGGAAGAAAAAGGGAAGGCAGGGAAAGGAAGAAGGGAAAGGTGGAAAGAACAGGGAAATGAAGGGAAGAAAAAGGAAATAAAAGAGGAAGGAAAGTGAAGGAATGTCAAGAAAAAAGGAAGGGAGGGGAAAAGATGTGAAGTAAAGAGTGGGAAAATGAATGAGTGATTAAGAAAAGGAAAAAAAGAGAAAAGGGATGAGGTAAAGGAAAAGGGAGAGGCAAAAGGAAGGGCAAAGTAAGTGAGGAAAAGAAAAGAAAAAAGAAGAAAGATGAAAGTGTACATACTGAAAGAAGAAAGGAAGGGAAAGAGGAGAGGGAAATAGAACATCTTCCCTCCATCAAGATTTCCTCTGTTTCATGGGGGCAGCATGGTGACATGCATACAAATAGAGATGAGGGCTATTAATCTGTACATAAAGATACTTTTCAGTTGTGTATTAATTTTGTTTTAAAAGTATTACCTACATTTAAGTATGTATTTATTCATTTTGTTAAATATTCCCCAATTACATTTTAATCTGGTTCTGCCACATTCAAGAGTGTTATGGGTATCATGTGAACCATGGGTTGGTGGAGTAGATAGAGCATTTGATCTGGACCTGGGACATAGGGATAGTCAGTTCATCAAGAAATACTTATCAAGTACCTACTATGTTCCAGACACTGTGCTAAATACTGGGGATACGAATATGAAAAAGAAAAATAGTCACTTCCCTCAAGGAGTTTACACTGTAACGGGGAAACACAAAACACAAAAGAAAGCTAAAAGGTGAGAGGGAGAGGTATCAAACTGGGGGTGGGGTGGAGCATCATTGAAAAGTCCAAAAAATGTAGCCAGATAGGAAATAAAGAAAAGGGGGACTAACTTGAGATTTAAGATATAAAAAATTCCAGGAGGAAGAAATTTCCTTTACCAATACAGATCTCTACCTTTTCTAAAAATTATAATCTTATCAAGTTTCATAGATCACTGAGAGTTTAATGACATGGTCCTGTTCACACAGCTAGTATGTGTCAGAGGCTACATTCAAATCCAGATTTTTCTGGCTTCAAGAACAAGCTGCTTTTGAATTGAATTCTACCTAAGACAAGATCTGTGTGATCATAGCCAAATCAGTAAAGTTCTTAGATCTTTAGCTTCCTTATCTGTCAAATGGGGACAAAAAATACTTGTATTATCTATTGCAGAAAGTTGTGGGGAAAATACATTTTACAAGCCTTAAAGTTCATATAAATGTGAGTTATTGTGATTTAGGTAGGCATAGGACTAAATAAACTCTAAGATCTACTTTAACTTTGAGATTCTGTGGCTTTAAATAGAAGATTGAGAAGAAATATATGGAAATGGATAAATGGCATTTTATTCATACCACTGCCACTGATCCAGCAGCAGCAGCATCACGACCATTATTATTATCAACAAAAACATTGATTGAATTTCTATTTATGTAATGTCCTGTATAGGATGTGTCAAGTAAGTTAAACAGATAGAGTTCCTGCTATCTAAAAGCTTACAATCCAAAGACAGTAGAATTGGCCCAAAGAGCTATAAAGGGTATAGTGGAAAATGAATAATTATCAGGCAATGGATTTGGGGGGGGGTGAGGGGGTTGTTGGAGTGGGAGGTAAGGAGGCAAGACCTGAACCTGTCACTTTACTGATCTGGAGAATTCCAAATATGTCAGTCCTCTCCACCAATGCAGTAACAACAGAAGTGTAATGTAGAGTGTTAGCAATCTTCAAGGGGTACTGAAAGATTGAATGACTTGCCCATGGCTGTAAGGTACATATCAAGGCATGACTTGAACCCAGACATTCCTGATTCCAATACCAGCCCTCCAGTCACTACTTCATAGAATGGATTGAATAAGTGCATAACAATTTGCTTTATATGTACTTTATACATACACTTTAAATATACTTTGACATTGTAAAGCCAAGCACAAGCAGCTTTCCAGAGGACTGCTGCTGTGAACAGCTTCAAGGTTCTGAATACATAGTATAGTGAACTCTCTATTTATTCAGTAATAAACTAAGACAAAACATAGACAGAAATCAAAGTACAGCATTCACAATGTTATAACTTAACAACTTATCACTAAAGTGGCCACATAGTTTTCACCAAAGTGGTCACATAATTTTAAAGAAAAGATATCCTATCAGTAACTCAAGTAACTCAATCATTCTTAAGGAGCAGGCCTCCTTAAGGGACACAAAGTACAAAGGTCAAAGTTCTCCACCCCCAGGTCACAGTAAATCATAATCTTCTCAGTCAGCATTAAGTACTCAAGAAGAGGTCTTTTCATCTTGCCTCAAGGCTGGCTCTCAGATTCCATGGTTCCTCTTATGTGGTCCCAGCTCCTGCCTCAATCTTTCCAGCTGTCACCTGGATTCAAAGGCAGGCAGCTCTCAGCTCCTTGTACAGCTACTCGTCCAGCTCCTTGTCAAGTTCCTCATCCAGTTCCCATTCCACACTGAAGTTCACAGTGTCCAATCCACCTCAAGTCCTTCATGGTTCCTGTTTCTGGGAAGACAAAGCTTAACAGAACCACAATAATATTCATGCACATTGCTGGCACCATCATCAATTCACTATCTGTCTGTGAAATCAACACAGACCCACAAACAAGGTCCAAGAAGTCAACACAAATCATCAACACAGAAATCAACAAAAACCCACAAACAAGGTCCAAAAGAGGTCAACACAAATCATCAGTAAAGTCCCAGGACCTCCAAAACCTTCCTCCAGGACTTCTGTAAACAGACAATCAGAAAATCCTCTTTCAGAGCTTCCAGCAAGGTCCCAGGGCTTCTGTACAAAGTATCACAAACAAATATCAACACAGACAGAACAGACAAACATAGAGTGCAAGGATACTACAAGTTTTCTCCTTCTTGACTCTGCCACCACAAGAGTTGTCTTCTCAGTTTTCAATTCTGCTCAGTTCTTCTCAATTCTCTTCTCAGTTCTCAGTTCTGCTGAATTCTCAGTTCTTCTCTCTTCTCAGTTCTGCTCTCTCCAGCCTGGGCCTCTCCTTATATATGGTCATTAGCTCCTCCCCTTCCTGTTGTATCAGCAACAGGAGTTCATAAGTTCTAGGGTTCACAAGTTGTGGGGTTCACAAGTTCTTCTCAACACAGACGATACAATCATGGGCAAGAACTGAAACAAAGCATTAATTAAACAGCTGAAACAAGATGTTAACTATTTCTTTGCTTGCCATTACAGACATGTTATGCAAACAGAGGAATAGATGACTGTTGTGGGGTTAGAAAATTGGGGGAGTCATGGGAGCTTTGATTTAGATGAGCTATGTGAAGCCAAAGAGGATTCTTTCTCTATTTCAGATACCTTATATAAAGACAGCATGGTCAAGAATCTGTCTTCCATTCATACACAGTATACCTTGTCATCTTGTTAGTCAATGATGATGATAGCTAATGTTTATATAGAGTTTTAAATTTTTAAGTTTGCTTTACAAATATTATCTCATTTGATCTCCACAACAACCCCCAGAGGTAGGTGCTATTATTTTCTCTATTTTATTGATGAAGAGATTGAGGCAGACAGAGGTTAAATGACTTGTCCAGGGATCATGCAACTAGTGAGTGTCTGATGCCAAATTTGAACTCTGGTCTTCCTCATTCCAAACCTGTGGTTCTGTCTCCATTTACTCATCTTGATAAATGAAAAACGTCATTTACCTCTATTGGTAAAAAGGTGATCATATTGCTTACTAGATTCTCCCACTTTTGACTCATCCCAACTTCAAAAGAATATTGGAAACACTTGTTATTTATACATTCTCAATTTCTTTTTCATCTGCACCCTCCTTTCAATTCCTATTGCTTTTCCTAGTTAAATCCCTCATTGCTGCTCTCCTGGACTGGTGTTTTTTTGCTCCTATTCAGTTTGAGGTTCAATTCATTATCCATCTGCGGTAACTGTCTCTGATGTATACATACAAACATACATACATATACACACATATATGTATGTGGGGAGAGAGAGAGCATTGAACAAACATGTGACTTTTTTTCCAGTGTGTTTTTTCTTTTTTAACTTAAACATTTTTATTTTAATTTTTAGAAATATTTTTTTTCTTTCCTATTTCTGCTTCTTGAGTGAATAATGAAAGAAAAAGAAAAGGCTCATAATAAATATGCATAGTATAGCAAAACAAGTTCCGACATAGGTCATGCCCCATAACATATCTATAATTCTGCATTTTAAGTGCATCACCTTTCTGACAGGAGGTGAATAATATGCTTTATCTTCAGTCCTCTGGAATCATGTATTATCATTGCATTGATCAGAGTTCTAAAGTCTTTCAAAGTTGCTTTTCTTTATAAGGCTCTTGCATTATATAAAGCATCCTCCTAGTTCTGCTCATTTCACTCTGCATTGATTCATAGAGGCCTTCCCAGTTTCCTCTGAAATTGTCCATTTCATTATTTCTTATGATTCAATATATTCCATTGCATTCATGTACCATAATTTTTTTTAATGATTCTCCAATAGTTTCAACCATGTACTATAATGTAGACAATAGATGCTTTTCAACCATTTGGTTTTTCCTTCATATATCAGGCAATTTTCTTTTGAGTAAAACATAGAGTATATTGGAGAGGCCCTGAGTTGTTAAGGCTTAGTATAATTTGTACGTTATGAGCCCCAGACAGGAACCTCTAGAGGACTGCACCATCTATAGCAAATCATTCCTGCAGCTGGACCCCACCCTAGACATCTTTGATGACAATGCTTAATGGTGTAGACATTGCTTAATCTTATAAATCAAAGGGATATTGAACAAAGTTATCTATATGTTAGCATTTGTAAAAAAAAAAAATCTGTTAAAATTTTAACATGTATAGGTAAAGCATCATGTTAGAAGAGAGCCCTTAAAGTTAAATTTTGTTCTAATGAATCAAATGCTTCAAAAAACATAATTGACAGTCATACAACACAGCATAATCTTGTATTCTGTATAAGTTATTACATTATTATAAGAAAAACAGAAAAAAAATTGTTGAAAAACATCTGCAAAAATCATGCTCTTGCCATGTTTTCATTAAGGATCCATTTAATATGTGTATAAATTGTTCTCAGAAAGATTCTATATAATTGAAAAGTACACTATGTACATGCATATACATATATATACATATATACACATATAAACACAAAAGTATGTTTATATATGGCTGTTAATAATCTTCCTAATTGCTTTTTGGGAATAAATTTTTTTTTAATATTCATTTGGTAACCTGCCATCACTGTATCAAGTCAAATCAATAAGCACTAATTAAGTGTCCTCCTTATGTGCTAGTCACACTGCTAAGCACTGGGGATACAAATAAAGGTAAAAATATGCCTTGTCCTCAGGGAGTTTACAATCTACTAGGGAAGACAACATACAAAAAACTATGCACAAACAAGGATAAATTGTCAATACTCTCCAAGGGAAGGCATTAATATTAAGGAGCAGCAGAAAAGGCTTCTTTTGGAAGGTGATATTTTAGCTGATACTTGAAGAAAACCAGGATAGTCAAGATAATCATTCAATTCTTTAAAGATTTTGTCCATTAAAGTAAAGATTCCCTTAGTGTGGCCTCACCTCCCTTCTCAATTCCATTTCTTAAAGTTCCATTTCTACTTTTTTGTTTGGCACACTGAGGACTACAATATTAGAATCAAAATGAAACAATGATGAATCTGTTTCATTCTATGTCTATTTGGCATGCTCTTGTCACTTTGAGGACCAATGGCTTTGAGGAGATGTGCCTCAGTTGGGCTTCATTAACAAATATTAAACAGGCATGGTTTCACCTCGACTGCTTTTTACTGTTGTGTGAGTGAATACTAAAAATAATCCTCTGCCATCCTCTGTAGTGTTTGACAAATAAGTTTGTCTTCTAAATTGTTTTTGTCCTTGTCTGCCATGTCTCTCCCTTAGGCAAACAGATGAAGGGTTTGCTGTCTAAAATGTTTTCTGGGTGATTTTGGCTTCCTTGTTGTGTAGACTACTTTACATCAGTTAAACATTTGCAGAGAATTATATTAATTTAGATCAATAACTTTACCCTTCTTTATTTACCACTATCTGGGATCAGTGTCCTATTTAAGCAAAGCAGGTTGAAGCAGTTGCAAGTCTATGTGGTTTCCTCTTCTTATGTTAACCCTTCTAGTTTGGTCAGATTTTGACCTTTGCCCTAATTATGCCATGGCTTAACCAAGTACAGATTGATTATTTGGAAATGACTGCTACATTATTGAGTGACCATCATCCTTAAAAGATGAGTACATTTCATCCTTTGTAATATTTGGCACTTTTCATGGCCTCTGCTTCCTGACTCTCTTCTTAAAGAAAGTACTCATGAGTACCTAAAGAAACTACTCATTTTGAGGCTTCTTAGTAGTCTAAAAACTTGGGTCTCTTCCATTTCCTGAAACTGAACCTTATTTTCCAACATAATTTTTCATCTTACTCCTTTGTGCCCACTTTCATATGAAAGTCACTGAGCATCTAAGCAACAGGGACACAAATAAAGGTGGAAACAGTGCTTGCTTTCAGGGAATTTACAATCTGCTAGGGAAGATAACATACAAAAAAAAATCTACATACAAACAAGAACAAATTGGCAATCTCCAATGGAAGGAGCTAATATTAAGGAGAACCAGCAAAGGTTTCTTTTGGAACGTGATGTATTAGCTGATACTTGGAGGAAGCCAGGGAATCCAAGATATTCATTCAGTTCTTGTAAGACTTTGTTCACTTGGTTTAGACTAGCCCCTGCTAGTTAACCCCTGCTAGAACCTGCTAGAACCTCTGTTCTTAACCTTTCTTTTTGCTATGAACCTCTTTGGCAGTCTCATGCCCCTTCTCAAAATAATGTTGTTGAATACATAAAATGAAATATGTGGGATTAAAAAGGAAACTAATTATATTGAAGGATGAAAATACGAGGGAAAAAAGTGCATGGACCACAGTGAAGAGTCCTTGGATTAGAGGATCTTGTCAAGTTCTTAATATCTTCACTTTTTCATCTCCTACATCTTAAGAGATGGCATTTCCTAAGCTGTTGAAACAGGTTGTTGAGAATCATATTTCAATTTGATTTAGGGAAAATCTTCTAGAGTAGTCTAATTCTTTAGAATAGCCTAAAATTAAAAAGGTGTGCCTTGAAGTGAGAGGTCTTCAAGTAGTGGTTGAAAGATCCTTTGTCAGTGATGTTGTAGAAGAGACCCCTACTCAGGTATGAATTGTCCTGGATGACCTCTGAGATCCCTCCCCAATTTGAGATTCTGTGATTCTGATTATCTTCATGGTGGTCTTTTTGTTTAAGCTCATCTTTTATAAAGTAAAATCAGATGGCCCAGTTTTCTATTAAATGATGCTTCTCGTTTCCTTTTCCTGTATGATAAAACCAGCTCCACCAAGTCCTTTGTTTGCCTAGCTGAGTAGAACTTGGGAGTTATCCTTCCATTTAACAGCAAATTCCTCATGGCAATGTCAATGTCAATGTAGTTCCATTCTTAAAACAATCTGTCAGTTTCTTAGTCATTGGATGTTCAGGGTACCAACAGTCAAGTTAATATTTGTAGAAAAATTTGAAAACTATGTTATTATTAAGACCCTGTGCCTTCTCTTATGTCATCCCCCAACCAAGAAAGTAAGATAAGATCAAATAATACTGTGGGAAATTTATTATGTGCTTTTCTTTCTGTCATGTGGTTAAACACAAAGTCCTCACTTGAAATCCAACCTGGATGACAATGAGAATTCGTATTTAGCCAGGTGCTAAAGGAGCGCAAGGTTGTAAGCTGGCCCTAAGAGAAATCATTATGATGATCACCTTAAAAAAGAAGAAGGCCAATTAACTGGTGTGCCTCTGAGACCACATGATGACAAGATAAACTAGAAAAGCCAGAAATATCAATAGCTCACCTGCTGGATATGTTTTAGCACAGATGAGTCTGAACATAGAAAGTGGGCAAACTATGAGAATACATGACAAATATTTTCATTATGCCCTGATACTATATCATATCAAAATTGGAAGCACCTCATCAATCAAAGGCAAGACATTCATGCTGCCTTCTGTCAATAGTACCATCAGCTCCAAGTCACAGAGCAACATATTGCTACCAGTTCAGAGCAATTATAAAGAAAAATCTGTAAGCTTTTATTAAATGAAATAAGATGAAAACAAGAATTTACTAAAAAAAAAAAAAGATAACCTGAAGTCATTGAAAATCTTTTCTAAATAATAGCTAGCATGTACATGGAATTTTAAAGTCTGCAAGGCACGTTACTCACGTTATCATCTGATTCCCACAACACCTCTGTGAAATAAGCACTGTTCTTATCCCCATGGAAATGATAATTGAACACTGAGTCTTAGTGAAGTTAAACAATCTATCCAGGGTCAAGTAGCTGGAGAACTCACACAGTGCAAGCATTCACATGGTGGTCAGAAGAAGTGATACAAGGACATTCTCAAGGTCTCTCTTAAGAACTTTGGAATTGATTGTGTGACATGGGAAACACTGGCACAGGGCCATTCAGCATGGCATGCCCACATCAGAGAAAGTGCTGTATTCTATGAGCAAAGCAGAATTGAGACAGCTCAAAGGAAAGCAGAATGCACAATTCTTCCACCCCAAATGTACACATGGACTATTTGTACCCAACCTGTGGTAGAACATTCCAAGCTCATATTGGTCTGATTAGCCACAGTCAGACTCACGCAACTTGATTCTAGCACGGTGATGTCATCTTGGTCCTCTTCAAGAACAAAGGATGAAAACCAAATTTTGAGGTGAGATTTAGACCTATGACTGCTTAATTCCAAGTCCAGTTCTCTGTCTCTCTCTGTCTCTCTCTCTCTTTCCCTCCCCCTCTCCCTCTCTCTTTCTCTTTCTGTCTTTCTGTCTCTGTCTCTCTTCCTTTGTGTGTGTGTATTTGTGTGTGTGTGTGTGTGTGTGTGTGTATGTGTATGTGTGGGGGCGAGAGCACTATGTGCCTCAATCAACACAAACCCCAGAAATTAAACCTAATCATGAAATGACAAAAAACCCAAAGTCTCAAATAATTTTGAAAAGGAAATAAACATACCTAGACTGGAGATTTGAAAAGATCTTTTTGAGGAGGATTATATGAATCTAATTAATATAATAATTATACCAAAGGAAAATATTTTAAAAACTAGCATGTTGATATAACTATCACAAAGCTCTCTGCCACAACATTTGACAGAAAATATAAAAACATAACAGGATCTGAAATAAATAGTATATTTGGTAGCCATTGCCATGGTAAAAACCATAGGAGGAAAAGTGAAGCTATAAAAGAATATGCCCATAATAAACAGCAAACATATCCATGGCAGAAGCAACTTGAGAGATCTAATAAAGATCTGAAGACGTTGGAAGATTAAATCAATATATATTTACTATGAAGAGTATATAACTGAAACACATGACACCAAATTAAAATCAACAGGAAAGAAATGTACACTGATCAAGTGGGGGAAAAAAGATACCAGAAACTCTGCACTCCTTAAATAAGCAATTGAAAACAAAGGTCAGAAGTTTAATGTGTTGTTTAGAAAATAAGAAAGGAATGAATTCTTCCAAACTCCATGAAAGCAATATGGTCTTTGTCCACAGACCAGGGAGATATAAAACATAGAAAGAAAACTAAAGGACAACATATCTACTGAATATTAACAAAAAAAATAATAAAAAAATTAGTAAAGATGTTGTAGCAAAGCTAGAATACATTATTGTAGCTTTGCTGCAATATCTTTGTTGTTGTACAGTCATTTATCAGTCATGTCTGACTCTTTATGACCCCGTTGAGAGTTCTCTTGTCAAAGATGCCAGAGCGATATACCATTTCTTTCCCCAACTCATTTTACAGATGAGGAAACTAAAGCAAACAAGGTTAAGTGACATGCCCAGGGTCGCACATAGCCAGCACATGTCTGAGGTCAGATTTGAACTCAGAAAGAAGAGTCTTCCTGACTTCAGGTCTGGTATTCTACCCACTGTGCCACTTAGTTGCCATGCCACCTAGTTGCCATCTTTACTAATTTTTTATTGGATATTAAGAAAGATTATATGCTATTATCACATGAGATACTAGGAATTCAGAGTTGATTCAATATCAAGAAAATTATAAACATAATGAGCCACATTAATAATAACAAAAGCATGACTGTATCAATAAATACTGAAAAAGCTTTTGATAAAATCCAACAGCTATCACTGCTTTTTTTTTTTTAGCAATGTTTAGCAAGATTTTTAAAGATAGGAATAAATAGATCTTTCTTTGACGTAGCAAGTACTTGTCAATCTAATATCCAGAGCTCACATTTTAAGTGATGGAAGAAAGTTAAGAGCCTTTCCAAAAAGAACAAAGATGAAGTAAAATGCCCACTATCATTACTACTACTTAAAATAGTGCTAGAAAAGTTAGCTATAAGAATTAAGACAAGAAAAACAAATGAACAGAATAAACATAGGCAATGAGAAAACAGAATTATTACTTTTTCATATTATATGGTGGCCTAACTATAGATCTCAAAAGAATCAACTAAATTAATTAAAACAACAGTAATGTCGCAGAATTTAAAATAAATTTGCATTGTTATTACCATTTCTGAATTGTACCAAAAAAAATCCAGACAGAAGAAATAGAAAACCAAATTCTGAGGACAGTTAGGTGGCAATATGAATAGAAAACCAGCCCTGGAGTCAGCAGAACCCGAGTTCAAATTTGGTCTCAGACTCTTGACACATTTAATAGCTATGTGACCTTGGGCAAGTCACTTAACCCCAATTGCCTTGCCTTCCCCTCTCCAAAAAAATTCTATTCAAAATAACAAAGGAATGTATAATATATTTGTAAATCTGTCTATCAAGATACATGCAACTATATAACTCCAAAATACTTTTTATAGAAATACAGATATAAATAATTGCAAATATTTTAATTGCTCATGGATAGGACATGCCAATTTAGTAATAATAGTAATACTCCTTAAATTGATTTACTCATTAAGTAACATAATAATCACATTACCATTTTGTTGCTAGAAAAATAAAATAACATTAATTCAAGGAAAGAAAAGATCAAGAATTTCAAAGGAAATAAGTAGGAAAAGAAGGGGATCCAAGAATACTACTTCTCAAATCATACTACAAAGAAATATCATCAATACTATTGGATATTGGCTGAAAAAAATAGAGCATTGGAATATATTAGGTATACAACACAGAAGCAAATGAGCATAATAGCATAGTGGACAGTAAAGCCAAAGATCCCAGCTGCTAAAGTAAGGATTCACTATTCAGCAAAAAGTTCTAAGAAAACTAGAATGCAATCTGGCAAAAACTAGATACAGATTAACAACTCACTCCATATAGCACTGGATATATAAATTAGGCATGAAACATCATATCATAAACAAGTTAGAAGAAAAAGGAAGGATATATCTTTGCCATCTATGGTTGGGAAAAAATTTATAATCAAATAAGAAATTGAATGGATCACAGAAGATAAAATTAAGTTTATTACATAAAATTAAAAAGGATTTTGCAGACACTAACCCAAAACAGCTAAAGTTAGAAAAAAATTAATGTGTTAAAAAAAAAACCTTTACAGCAATTTTCACTGACAAAGCCCTTGTATCTAACAAATCTAAGGAACTAGTCCAGATGTGTAATACAAAAACTAATTCCCCACAGTGAAATGGTCAATGGCTATTAACAGGCATTCTTCGAAAGAAGAAATTCAAATTATCAAATGGCATTAAAGATAATTCAAATCATTAATAATTAGAAAAATGCAAACTAAATTAACTATAGAATTCTTCCTCATATCCATCATATTGGTAAGGAAGATTAAAAATGAAAAATTATAATTCTTAAAGGAGTTGTGGGGAAACAGGCACAGCACATTAATACACTCTTTTTGAAGCTATGAATTGGCCCAACCATTTGGGAAAGCACTTTGGAAATACGACCTAAAAATTCACTAAGCTGTGCTTGCCTTGTGGCCACCTACATCATTATTAGGCCTACATCCAAAGAGATCAAAGAAAGGGAACATGGACTCATATTTACAAAAGTATTTGTAGCAGCTCTTTTTAAAGCAAAGAACTGGAAATTAAGGGGGTGCCCGTTAACTGAGTAATGACTGAACAAATTACAGTATGTATTATTGCACCATAAAAAGGATGAAAGGGGTGGCTTTAGATAATTCTAAGAAGACATATATGAATTGACGCAGGATGAAGGGAACAGACTGAGAAAATTTTTTACAATGAAAGCATTATAAAGAAAAGCAACTTTGAAAGACTTAAAAACTCAGGTCAATTTAATGACCCACCATGATTTCGGAAGACTAATGATGAAATATTCTATCTACTTCCAGACAGAGAAGTAATGGATTGAAGATGTAGAAAAAGACATTTTTGAACATAATCAGTGTGGAAATTAATTTTGTTTGACTGCAATACACATCACATGAGTTTTTTCCTCTTTCTGTTTTCATTTGATACAGAAGTAGAATGGAGAAGGGGACTGAAGATAAGATATGAAAACAATGAACGTGAAAAGAAGGAAAAGAAGTATTAAAGAATATTTTAATTCACAGAAGAGAGTAGAAAAAAGACCAGAAGCATTCATGGACTAGCAGAATAGTTTTGAAAGTTGCATATTGACACAAGTTATATGTTATGACTTTTTTTTGGAGGCATTTGTGGTTAAATGACATGCCCAGGGTCACACAGCTATTAGTTAATGACTTTTGTAACAGTTATTCTATACTTGAAAAGAAATTCATAAAAGAGTTCTAAAATTTAATTTATAGTCCTCTTTCTCTTGTACTATGTACACATAAATTACAAATTTATTTGGTGCTAAGTTCAAAATAAAACAAAATTAAATACTTTATACAGCCTCTCTGTTACATAGACATTTTTTCCTCCAATAATACCAAAATAGGTTTTGGGATTCAATAGGTATAAAATTCTTAATGTAAGCCAAGGAAAAATAGAGACTGATGTTTGATTTGAAGTTGAAATTGAACTAATAGATCAAGGCAATACTTATGAAAACTTTGGTCTTCCCCAGGTAAAATATGTCAAGCACAGAGCTACCAAGGAAAAAGCTGTGGTTATGTATGTCATGATACTTATTGACACTTTGAAATAAAAGCTTACAGGATCCATAGATCTATAGTTAGACCATCATACAATATGAAAAACTAATAATTCTGTTTTCTCTTTGTGTTTATTCTGTTCATCTCTTTTTCTTATCATTGTTTATGGCTAACTTTTCTAACACTATGTTAAATACTAGTGATGATAATGGACATTTTTACTTCATCCTTTTTCTGATAAATAATGCAATACAATTATATTCAATAAGAGGTCAGGGAAACATATATTAAGACTTAATTGGAAATTAAATAATACAATCCTAAAGAGCAAATGGGTTAAAGAACAAATCATAGAAACAATAAATTGCTTCATTAAAGAGAATAAAAGTAATAAGTGAGTATACCACAATTTATGGGATGCAGGCAAAGTAGTACTTAGGTGAAACTTTATATCTCTAAACTCTTACATCAATAAAAGAGAGAAATCACAGATAATGAATTGGGCATACAACTAAAAACCAACTGGAAAAAATCCCCAATTAAACACCAAATTGGAAATTTTGAAAATCAAAAGAGAGATTAACAAAACTGAAAGCAAGAAAATTACTGAACTAATAAAGTAAACTAAGAGCTTTTTTTTAGAGGGGGCAATAAAATAAACTGTTGGTTAATTTGATTTTAAAAAGAAAACCAAATTATCAGTATCAAGACTGTAAAGGTTGAATTCACAATTAATGAAGAAGAAATCCATTATTAGGAGTTGTTTTGTCCAATTATGTGCCAATAAAAACAACAATCTAAGTTAAATGGATGAATATTTTTGAAAATATAAGTTGCCCAGGTTCACAGAAGAGGAAATAGATAAATAATATTATCTTAGAAAAATAAATTGAACAAATCATCAATAAGCTCCCAAAGCTTCAAAGAGAATTACTAGTTGGACCCAGGCCCAACAGGAATTCCTGGAAGAGTTAAGAAAAAATTAAGAGTAGTAGAGGAAAATTTGGGAAAAGAAATGAGAGTGATGCCAAAAAAATATGAAAAGAGAATTAACAGTGTGGTAAAAGAGACAAAAATGCTAAAGAAAATAACACCTTCAAATGAAATTCATCAACAGGAGAAATACTTCAAGAATTATTGGATACTTGAAAGTCATGATAAAAGAGTTTAGAAATTATATTTCAGGAAATTATCAAAGAAAACTGCCCCAATATTTTAGATCCAAAAGGTAAATTAGAAATTGAAATAATCTTCCTATCACCTTTTGAAAGATATCCCAAAATGAAAACTCACAGGAATATTATAGCTAAATTCCAGAACTTCCAGGTCAAAGAGAAGATATTGCTAGTAGGCAGAAAGAAACAATTCAGATATCATGGCGCCACAGTCAGAATCAGATAAGATTCAATGGCTTCCACCTTAAACGAACAGAGGGCTTAGAATATGGTATTTCAAAAGCAAAGGAGCTAGGATTACAAGCAAGAATAACCTACCTACCGAAAACTTCAGGGGGAAAATGGATATTTAATGAAATTAAGGACTTTCAAGTATTTCTGAGGAAAAGACCAGGACGAAAGTGAAAATTTCACATTCAAACACAAGACTCAAGAGAAGCATAAAAAGGTAAACATGAAAGAGTAATCATAACAGTCTCAGTAAAGTATTTATATTGATATATGGGAACATGATCCATGTAACTTCTAATAACCATATCATTATTATGTCAGTTAAAAGGAGTTTACATAGATAGAGGGCATGGATGGGAATTATGTTGCACTGATCTCAAAAAGAAATGAAGAGGTGAGAAATACAGCATAGACAATGGGCAGTTAAGGTGATTCAGTGGATAGAGTGCCAGACCTGGAGCAAGGCAAATTCATCTTCAAATGTGGCCTCAGACATTTACTATCTGTGCAACTCTGGGCAAGTCACTTAACTCTGTATCACATATAAAATAGCTGGAGAAAGAAATGGCAGACAACTACAGTATCTTTGCCTACAAAACTCCAAATGTGATCATGAAGATCAGGCATGACTGAAAACGATGGAACAACAACGGACAATTAAGTAATATTAAAAATTTATACAGCAAGTTTCTCTGACAAAGATCTCCCTTCTCAAATATATTCTGAGTATAGAACTGAGGAAAATTTATACCAAAAAAATAAGAACTATTCCCTAATTGATAAATGGTTAAATGACGTGAACTGGCAATTTTCAGAAGAAATCAAAGCTATCTATAGTCATATAAAAATGCTCTAAATTACTATTGATTAGCGCAAGGCAAATTAAAATAGTTCTGAGGTACTACCTCACACCTATCAGAAATGATAAATGCTGGAGGGAATGAGTAGAAAATAGAGACGCTAATGAATTCTTTTTTTTTTCTTCATTGACTTGTTTATTTACTTTTAGTTTACAAGATTCAGTTCCACAATCTCTTGAGTTTCAAATTTTCTCCGCCCCCCTCCCCCATGGTGGTGTGCAATCAAGTATCTGCAAATACTTTCACACTGGACATTAGTCTGGTTGTATAGAAGGGTTGTAACCAATGGAGAGAACAATGGGAAAAAAGAAAGAAAACCGAATGTGAAAAAAGAACGTTAGCACGTATTGCTTTAGTCTGCATTTAAACTCTGGTCTTTCTAGATCCTTCTCTGAATGTAGATATCTCCTTCCATCCTGAGACTTGTAGACTTGTCTTATAACTGTGTGTTGCTGAGGAGAGTCCAGTTTATCAAGGTTGGTCATCACACATATGATGTGTCTGTCATTGTGTACAAATTTTTCCTGGTTCTGCTCTTCTCACTTAGCATCAATTTGTATAAGCCTCTCCAGGTAATTATGAAGTCCATATCCTCCCCATTTCTTATAGCACAATAGTATTCCATTACATTCATATACCACAACTTGTTTAGCCATTCCCCACTAATGAATTCTTGATGGAGTAGTGAACTGCTCCAGTCATTCTGGAGAACAATTTGGAACTAGACCCAAAGGGCTATAAAGCAACATATACATATTAACCGAACAATACCAATGCTAGGTGTACATTCTAAAGAGATCAAAGAAAAGGGAAAAGGACCTGTATGTGTGGTGGCAAAGAACTAGAAATCCAGGGGATAGTCCTCAATTAGGGAATGGCTAATTGTGGCATGTGATTGTGACAGAATACTATTATGCTGTGGGGAATGAAGAGGAAGTGGTTTTAGGGAAAAAAAGAGGCAACATCTATATGAACTGATACAAAGGGAAGTGAGAACTGAGAAATCATTGTGCATAGTAACAGCAATGTTGTAATGATGATCAACTGTGAAAGATTTAGCTACTCTGATTAATACGATTATCCAATATGATTCCAAAATACTCATGATGAAAAAAAAACACAACTAAACACCTCCAGGAAGAGAACTGATGAGCTCTGAGTGTGAATTGAAGTATAATTTTCTCATTTTATTTTTCTTGCTTTTTTTGAAATATGGTGAATATGGAAATATGTTTTGCATTATTTCACATGTATAACTGAACTATTGCTTGCTTTCATGGTAGGTAAGGGAAGATTTGGGAGAGGGGGAGGGAATTTGGAAGTTAAAATTTAAAAAGAAAAGGATATTTAAAATAAATAAATAATGAAATTTCTAAAAGAGGGGGGGAAAAATGAAACACAGGACCATCATCCTAAAGCAGTCATATAAAGTTTAACAGTTACTTATGATAATGGAGGAAGAGGACTAATAGATGCCCTCAGAACACAGGATAAGCAGATAAAAACATTTAGAAATATTTTTGGAACAAGCACATATAATTTCACCCAGCCATAGTAAAGACTGATAACAGGTGCACACCTTTAGATTTATCAAATATAACTAAAAATGATTACTTCCATATGGAATCTTTCGAACAATTAAGATCTGAATGTAAACTCAAAAGGTCCTCCATGAATAACTTCCATAAGAACTTAACTGACAATATATCAACAAAGAGGTGCCAACAAATGGCTGAGTCACATTAATTTATTTAAAGTACTAGCTAAGTTTATGATACCAATTCAGACCAGGTCATCATCGACAGAAATTGCAGTAGGATTACCTTTATTTTTTTTTAACTTTTATTTATTTTATTTACATCATTCATTTCCATGAGATTTTGAGTTACAAATTTTCTCCCCAGCTTTCCCCTACCCACCACCCCAAAACAGCCACCCCACTGCATAACCCCTCCCTCAATCTATTCTCTCCTGTGTCTTGCCCATCACCCCTCCGACTTTCCATTAGGGCAGGATGGATCTCCCTACCACAGTGCCTGTGTATCTTAAGTTCCAGTTGGATGTAGTTAATAGTAGGATTACCTTTAAAGAGTCATGATTTGTTAATGCTGATGAAGTAAGGAAAGAGTAAAATCCATATAACATTGCATCATGTTGAAAAAAATTAGCAGCTAGTAAAAACTGAACTATTATAGATCATAAGTTCACCATTTTCACAAAAAGACAACAAATATCTAGAGTCCTCATAGCAACCTGGATGACTGAATAAACTCAACACGTGCTGAATCCAAAACATTGATATAGTCAAAAGTTTTGTTCGCAAGCTCATGGAAATAATATCAACTTATAAAAACTAGAGCTCATTTTAATCAGTGGTGCTAAATGAGATGGAAGTCATATAGAATTTCAAAAAGGTTTCAAAGTATAGCTCTAGCAGAAGAAATCAAACTATGTGAGACCAGGATAAGGTACGCATCAACCCTGTTGTTTTCTCCCTAACAATTGTCCTAAAGATACTTTAAATGGGCCTAGGGAAGTTGAATTTACATTCCAATGCTATGATTTAGATGACAAAAGCAGTGATTTTACGTATTTATGAAATGTTGCACAGACTAATGAATTTGAAATAATAATATCAGGATAGCAACTTGTCTCAGAATTGTTTGTTTATAAACTCCACTGAACAATAGCAACTCAGAGTATACAATGTTTTAATATTTAAAAAGTGCTTTCTTCATGACAAACTTATGAGGTAGGCAGTCAAAATACTTTTATCTTCAATTTACAGATGAGGAATCTGAGGCTTAGAAAGATTAAATAATTTGCCCCTGGTCACAGAGTTATTACATGCCAGAGCTTGGATGAAGAAGCACTGTGCTATAATAGTTTAAGCACTGTCCTTGGCATCAGAAGGATCTGGGTTCGAATCTTCCCTGAAATGCAGATTAACCATGTGATTCTAAGTGACTCACCAACCCTTGCAATACCAATTTCCTCATTTCTGAAATGAAGGAAACTGATAACACTTAGATTTTCTTCTGAGACATTATTATCCCCAGCTAATAATACATGATGATTCTATGTTCAACCTTCTTCATTTAATCATAATTCTACCACCTCTTTGAATTCTTGGATCTGCTAAACAGAAACAGTCTCTTCAGGTATTTGTGGCACTTAAGAAATGTTTACTGTCTATATTGTCGCTGAATATAACTACACTTGTGAGTTCAAAAGAGGGGATGGCAATGAATGATAGTGATTCCACTGAGCCACTTCTGCTTCCAATAGCTGCCTCATTCCAAAGCCACATTGGGAAAGAAAAGTAGTTGGGTCTAATGCTTTGCCAGTGGAACAGAAGCTCTGTCACTTCATTTGTTACCAAGCTGGAAATACTATGACTATGAGTCTTGTGACAGCCTATACAACTGTTATCTGAAAATTAACCTAAGTTCTGGCAGGCTCATCACTTGGTTGACTGCAGGGAGATTAATGGTTCTGTCACAGCAGTTCTCAAAGGTCACGTCCCAAGGCAGAGTGGGGTTGTAATCTGGGTCAGTGGACATAACACCCACACTGACAAAATCATGGAAACTTGAAATCTTGAAATAGACATTCCCTCCATATCATAAACGTGCACTTCTGGAAGACAGAGAAACACCTGCAGACATGGATAAGCTCCAGCAAGAGGAAAGAGTTGAACCCATTTTGCCCTTCAGCAACATGAGACATTTCTTCACTGATGTATCTGTCAGTAGAGAAAGAAAAAAAAGTCATTTGAAATGAATCAGACCATTGACTTTCTAGGGATAGGAACCCTAGACGTTGCAAAACAAGATTAAACAGTAAAAGTGCAAATGACCTAACTGAGAGATTTGTTCTGTGAAGAAGCATTGGCTGGTTCAATGGAACCAGATGGAAACATGATCATAGAATTTTGGAAATGGAAAAGACCATAAAGATAATCTTCTTTCAGGCCCTCATTTTAAAAGAGAAGGAAGAGAACAAAATAGGGGGAGGGAGGCAGGAGGAAGAGATGGAAGGAGACTGAGAAAAGGGAGAGAGAGAGGAAGGGGGACAGACAGAAAGGGTCAGATGGAGGAAGAAAGAAAGAAAGCAGGAAGGAAGAAAGAGAAGGAAGGATGAAAGAAGAAAGGAAGAGAAGGAAGGAAGGAAGGAGACAGAGAGAGAGAGAGAGGAAGGACTGAGGTCCAGGAAGGACTTGCACAAAGTTACATAAGTGGAAGGCAGACTCCAAACCCAGATCATCTCCAAATGGATTATTCTTCCTATGGTACTGCATTGCCTTATAAGAGTATCCTCAAAAAGTTCAATTCAGTCATGGGCAGATTGAATGAAAGAATGTGAATGTGAATCAGTGAATCTACAAAATGTGATAACAAGAAAAATACTTTTGAAAGCAGCAGAGGGGGCGGCTAGGTGGTGCAGTGAATACAGCACCAGCCCTGGAGTCAGGAGTACCTGAGTTCAAATCCAGCCTCAGACACTTAACACAAAAAACTAGCCGTGTGACCATGGGCAAGTCACTTAATCCCAACTGCCCTCCAAAAAAAAAAAGCAAAAAAAGATAAAGCAACAGAGGTTGTGAGGGAAGATTATAAATGACTCTAGCAAGGAATTGGGATAAGCCTATGTATGGTTATGAAAAATAAAGAAGATTACCCCTCAAAGAACCTTCTGAGAGGCAGCAGAGCCTGAAGGTGGAACAGGATTTCCAGCTGAAACAGAGAATTCATCACTCATACTAAAAAGATGAGAGGGGCAGAAATACCACAGGACAGCACAGTGGTGCAATCATCTCTATACCTTTTGCACGAAGTGTCATATCTTGACTGTGAAGATATTGCAGACTTGTGAGACAAATTAAACTGTTACTAAACGGAAAATGTCCAGTATGTTAGGGAAATTAGTCCTGATCACCTCTAGGAGGGCGGAACTGCCTTGCACAATTCATTGAAAGAGAGCTTCACCCTTAACTCTCTTAATGATCTGGTCCATCAGGTAAGATTTTCATGTATCTAATTAAGAAATAGTAGGCCAGTCAGTCTTCTCCCCAGATAATATAGAATTTAAATTTGGAATAGACTTTAGAGATGATCCCTTCTTAAGTTGGGATCCATGGACCCTAAAAGGGCTATGTATAGGTTTTAAGAAGTCTGTGAACTTGGGTGGGGAGTAAATCGTATCTTTATTTTCACTAATCTTTGGTTTCCCCTTAAAATATTACTCTGATGGGCTATTCATATGTTTCACCAGGCTGCTAACATGGTTGATAATATTTTTTAAAAAAGAATAAGAGGGCGAAGCTAAGATGGAAGAAAGGAAACAGTAGCTTTTCCAAGTTCCTCCAAGAATTCTGTTGCTAAAAGCTAAAAAGTGAATTTGAATGGATTTAAGAGTGACAGAACCCTTTGGGAGACAGAGCATGGCAGATCCCCAGCCTAGGAAAGTATCTACTCAGGTAGGGGCAGGGAGAACACGGAGCACACAGAAGCTGCACCAGTGTGGATCTGAGAGCAGAGTACAGCAGACTGAGAAGAAGCTCCAGCCGGCCAGCGGACTCACCCAGCCAGAGGGGTTTGCAGCCATCCCACCAAGGAGCGGAGGATCATCAGAACTGGGTAGGAAAGAACTTGGGGCCCACAGCAGGGTCAGCGGCTTTTTCTGGGGCTAGCAGCCCGCAGCCTGGCTGTTTGAAATTACACACCCAAACTTCGAGAAGTCAGGATGGAGGAATAAAATTTAGTCGCTCTGCTCCCCTCTCCCTGACCCAGAAAAGTCCAGAGTTAAGTGTCCCACCCATAGTAAATTCTTGCATAAGTGTAAACAGCCTCAGGCTTGGGAGTCACTGAGGAAAGGGGAAGGGAGACTGTACAGAGCCTGAGCCCAGGAGGGTGGAGCCAGCAAGCCCTAACAATGAAAGCCCATGTGTGCTTTAACCCCACCAGCCCAATCAACAAACTACAACCCCGATCTTCTGCTGGCCTTCTGCTATAGGGAGCCTGCCTGAGCAACAGCCCAGAGACATTGAGAGTCCTGGCCCTGGCCTCAGTCTACACACTCAGAGGCTACAGCTCACGAAACTAACAACTAAACCCCTACCTCCTAGCCTGAGAAGCTCAGTACTTCTGCACCCCAGAAGCAGATACCCACTCTATAAAAACAGGACATAGGCAACCACAATGGGGAAGAAGGAAACTGCAAAGGCTAGAACCATCAAATCCTTTATAGTGAGCAAGAACAACCAAACTCAAAAGGCAACATGGACTCTATACACACACTGGAGACCACAGAAGGAAATGTGAATTGGTCTCAAGCCCAAAAAGCATTCCTGGAGAATCTCAAGAGGGATTTTAAAAATGAAATTAGAGAGGTAGGA
>CM053582.1:224244746-224262098 GCA_028627135.1 Pseudochirops cupreus
TACCCGCTGTGGAGAGGTTCAGCTTAATTACACGTGTACAGCCTGTATTTAATTGCTTGTCTTTCCAGTGGGGGTGGGTGATGAGGGAGGAAGGGAAAGAATCTAGAATTTAAAGTTCTATAATCAAATGTTAAAAATATATATACATATATATGTTGATCTACATCCAACTGGGAATTAAGATACACAGACACTGTGGTAGGGAGATCCATCCTGCCCTACTGGAAAGTCAGAGGGGTGAGGAGGAGGACATAGGAGAGAGTGGATTGGGGGAGGGGTTATACAGTGGGATGGCTGTTTTCAGGTGTTGGGTAGGGGAAAGATGGGGAGAAAATTTGTAACTCAATCTCGTGGAAATGAATGACATAAACAAGAAAATAAATTAATTAATTTATTAAAAAAGAAAAAAGAAAAAATGAAAAGAGAGAGTCAACCAACAATAAAGAGGAAATTAAAGCAATTATTAGGAGCTATTTTGTCCAATTATATGTCAGCAAATTTAACAATCTAAGTGAAATGGATGAATATTTACAAAAATACAAATTGCCCAGAATATTGAATTAAAACAAAATTGAATATTTTAATAACTTCATATTCAGAAAAGAAATTGAACAAGCCATCAATGAACTCCCTAAGAAAAAATCCCTAGGAGCAAATGAACTCACAGATGTATTCCACCAAACATTTAAAGAACAATTAATTCCAACTCTATATAAACTAGTTGGAAAAATAGGTGGAGAAGTCTTACCAAATTCCTTTGATGGCACAAATATGGTGCTGTTACTTAATCCAAATAAAGCCAAAAGAGAGAAAGAAAACAATAGATGATTTCCCTAATGAATATTGATGTAAAAATGTTAAATAAAATACTAGCAAGGAGATTGCAGTAGTATATCACAAGAATCAATACACTATCACCAGTTGGGATTTATACCAGGAATGCAAGACTGGTTCAATATTAGGAAAAATATCAATATAATTGACCATATCAACTATAAAACCAACAGAAATCATATGATTTTCTCAATCAATGCATAGGAAGCTTTTGACAAAATACAACACCCATTCCAATGAAGAACACTAGAGAGCATAGGAATCCATGGAGCTTTCCTTAAAATAATAAGTAGTGTCTATCTAAAACCATTAGCAAGAATTATCTATAACTGGGATAAGCAAAAAGCCTTCCCAAGAAGATCACATGTTAAGCAAGGATACTCATTATCACCACAATTTTTAAATATTCTACCAGAAATGTTAGCTATTGCAATAAGAAAAGAAAATGAATTGAAGGAATTAGAATAGGTAATGAGGAAACAAAACTATCACTCTTTGCAGATATGATGACATACTTAGAGAATCCTAGAGAATCAACTAAAAAACTAGCTGAAATCACTAACATCTTTAGCAAAGTTGCAGTATATAAAATAAAACCACGTAAATCAGCAACATTTACCAACAAACCCCAGCAGAGAGATGAAAAGAGAAATTCCATTTAAAATAATCGCAAACAACATAAAATACCTCAGAATCTTCCTGTCAAGACAAACCCAGAAACTATATGAGCGCAATTATGAAACGCTTTTCACATAAATAAAATAGTATCTAAACATTTGGGAAAATATCAATTTCTTATGGGTAGGATGAGCACCCCAAAAATGATCATTTACCTAAATTAATTTACTTATTCAATGACATAACAATCAAACTACCAAATATATTTTATAGAGGTAGGAAAATATCAAGGGAATTAATGAAAAATGAGAAGTAAGATGGCCTAGCTATACCAGATCTCAAACTATGCTAAAAAGTGGTAATCATCAGAATTATCTGATACTGGCTAAGAAATAGAGTGGAATAGGTTAGGTACACAAGACACAGTAAATGACTAATAATCTAGTGTTTGCCAAATCCCCCAAACCCAGCTTTTGTGATAACTCACTATTTGACAAAAACTGCTGGGAAAACTAGAAAATAATATGGCAGAAACTAGGTATAGACCGTATACTTATATAGATACCATATATACCAAGATAAGGCAAAATGGGTACATGATTTAGACATAAAAGGTGACATCAAAAGCTAATTAGGAGAATAAGGAATAGTTTGCACTTGAGATCTGTGGAGAAGGGAAGAATTTATGACCAAGGAAGAGACAGAGAGAATTACAATATGTAAAATGGATCATTTTTAAATATCAAATTTAAAAGTGCAAGGCACTTTACAAATATCCCATTTGATCATCACAACAACTCTGTGAGGTATTGTTATCCCCATTTTACAGTTGGGGAAACTGAGGAAGACAAAGGTTAAATTACTTCCCCAAGGTCATGCAGCTAAAAATCAAACACATGCCACCACGATGAGAAGGAAAGAAGACAGTTGGGAAACAATTTTTACAACGTCACTGATAATGCCTTTATTTTTCAAGTATATAGAGAACTGAATCAAATTTGTAATAATACAAGTCATTTCCCATTTGAACAACGGTCAAAGGATATGAAGAAGCAGTTTTCAGATGAAGAAATCGAAGCAATCTATAGTCATATGAAAAATGCTCTAAATCACTATTGATTAGAGAAATGTGAATTAAAACAACTGTGAGATACCACCTCACACCTTTCAGATAGGCTAATATGAGTGAGGAAAATGTTAAATGTTGGGTGGGATGTGGGAAAATTGGATCTCTAATGCACTGTTGGTGGAGATGTGAACTGATCTGACCACTCTGGAGAGCAAGTTTTTTAAAAAAATTATGTTTATTTATTTATTTTTGTTTATTTTCCACAAGATTTTGAGTTACAAATTTTCTCCCTGTCTTTCCCCAATCCACCACTCTAAAACAGCGATCCCACTGAACACCCCCTCCCCCAATCTGCTCTCTCCTATATCTTCCCCCGTGCCCCTCCTACTTTCCAATAGGGCAAGATGGATCCTGGAGAGCAATTTTGAACTATGACCAAAGGGCTATAAATCCATGAATACTCTTGGACCCAGCACCATTACTAGTTCTATATCCCGAAGAGATGAAAAACAAAAAGGAAAAGTACATATACATACAAAAATATTTATAGCAACTCTTTCTGTGGCAGCAAAGAATTGGAAATTGAGAAGGTGCCCATCAATTGGGAAATGACTGAAAAAGTTGTGGCATATGATTGAAATGGAATATCATTGTGCTATAAGAAATGATGAGCAGGCTAGTTTCAGAACAATGTGGAAAGACTTAACATGTACTGCTGCAAAGTGAAGTGAGCAAAATCAGGAGAACATTGTACACAGTAACAGCAATATTAAATGATGATCAAGTGTGAATGACTTGGTTTTTCTCAGTAACACAATGATCCAAGACAATTCCAAAGGACTCATGATGAAAAATGCCATCCACATCCAGAGGAAAAACTGATGGCATCTGGATGCAGATCAAAACATACTATATTTCATGTTCTTTATGTTTGTGTGTTTTTTCTTCTTTCACAATATAACTAATGTGGACATATGTTTTACATGATTGCAAATATATGACCTATATAAAATTGCTTACCATCTTAAGGATGGAGGAGGTGAAAGAAACTAGAACAAAATTTGTAACTCCAAAAATTTTTAATGAATATTAAAAATTGTCTTTACATGTAATTGGGGGGAAATATCATTTAACAAAATAAAAGGCCCATTTAAGGGGTCTCTGGTTCTCCCTAATCAGGGGCCAGTACAGGATTACTTGCAGATCTCAAACTACCCACTCCATACTGTGCTCAGTCACAAAAATGGCCAGACAGAAGCAAAAAGGTTAGCTCTGCACATGCTCTGTGCCCTTTGTAGGCACACTAGAATGGAAGAATCAAAGAGTTAAGATAGAATTGAAATCCAAGATAAATGGAGAGATGATAAGACAGTAAATTACTCTAAATGAGGTCAGGTCACCTATTTCAGACTATCTTTTGCTTAGCTATAACTAATTCAAAAGAACAGCAAGAGTCCCACATACTTCACCTTAAAAATCTATAGGGACACAACTCACAAAATGCCATGAATGATGAGAAATTCTGCTCAAAGCTTAAACCTTGGTCTTTAATAGATACAGTATCTGGCTCCTACATATGCTTTACTGTCTTAGTACTATTTATTCTGCCTACTCCCTGGACATATGGACTCATCTTTGACAATGAGAACATTTCTCTTGCCTTTGGCACCTTTTACAGGCCTCTGTAACAGATAATCTGGAACCAATCACTTTCTATTTGTTAAGACTCAAACTTATAATGCACTCTCTTATGTCCTCTCACTAACTCAGATTGACCAGGACCTGCCAAACCTGATCCTAGCCCAGGGCACCTAGTCTTCCTAAAACTCAGCTCCCACAATGGAAAATTCCAAGCACCAGGGTACTATTCTAGTCT
Source organism: Pseudochirops cupreus (assembly GCA_028627135.1). Lineage (NCBI taxonomy): Eukaryota > Metazoa > Chordata > Mammalia > Diprotodontia > Pseudocheiridae > Pseudochirops > Pseudochirops cupreus. Next base: position 224,249,144 of record CM053582.1, read on the forward strand.
GTAAATAGTACAGGAGGAAAATGAAAGAGATGGGTTATCCCAGGCCATCCAAAGAGTTTATGGATAAAATTTTAAACTGCTGTTGGTGATTCTTGAGGAATCAGTCTATGGGAAAGATGTTGCAGGACCTAAGGATGATAAACAATATGTCATTGGCCAAATCATTTCATTTCTGTGGGCCTCAATTTACCCCAGTGTAAATTGAGGTAATTGGCCTAGATAACTTCTGAGGCTTCTTTCAGCTCTAAATCTACACTCTTTTGAACAGCAATATTTTTCCAAACCGGGTATGAGGTCGGTTCCACAAACTACAAGCTGATGAGCCTGTTGTAAATGCCTGGCAAATTTCTAAACTGAATTACTGATAAAAAATTTAGTAAAATTACAAAATAGATTATTATAATGAAAGTTTATGAACATAGATAACCTAGTGGCACAGTGTTCAGAGTGCTGGGCCTGGAGTCAGAAAGACCTAAGTTCAAATCTGGCCTCAGACACTTTCTAGCTGCGTGACCCTGGGGAAGTAACTTAACTTTTATCTTCCTCACTTTCCTCAGTGATAAAATGGGAATAACAACACCATCTACCCCACAGAGTTATTGCCAGGATCAAATGAAATATTTGTAAAGTGGCTAGCACAGTGCCTGACACTAGGTAGACATTACATAAATGCTTGTTCCCTTCTCCCCTCCACTTTCCCTTCCCTTCTCCATTTAGAAATGGAAGAAATGATTGCTATAGGCCAGCATGCGTTAAGTTAATTAAGAACATGGCATAACTTTTTACTAGGAGACCCCCACCATTAGCCACAGGTGAAAGCAGGATCCAATATACTAAAACAATCATGGCAAGACTTTTTATGGTAGCAAAACACTGAAAATCAAGTGGGTATTCCTTGTTTGGGGAATTACTAAATGCATTGCATATAAGAGAATATTGCTGCACTGTGAGGAAACACACATATCAAGAATTTGAAGAAATATGAGAAGAATTATATGAATTGATGCAGAATGAAGTAAGCATAACCATAAACGATAGATCACAACAATAAAATTGAGAGAAGAATTAAATGAAACTGAAATTTATTTAATTAAAATGACCAGATATGGTCCCAAAGAAGAGATGAGAAAATAAGCCTCCCTACTCTCACTGGAGAGGTGGAAGATTAATTATGTGAAATATTGCATAATCTTTCTAACAATGTCTTCATTAGCCTTGCTGAACCTTTTTAAAAAAATCTTTACAACAAGAGAAAATTTACTGGGTAGGGCTAGCTATTTAAGGAAATGAATGGGGCACAAAAATAAAAGTTATCAAAACCTTTTTAAAAATAAAATAAGTTACAATTTACTCACCACATTTCCTTTTTTATTAGAGTAAATGACATAAGCAAAAAATGATGTGCATTGAATCTCAGAGTTGGAACAAACTCAGAGACCATCTAGTACAACCCATATTGGAATAAGAACTTCCTTTACGAAACACCGAAGCAAAAATCAGCCTTTAATTGGCTACCATAATTTAATTAGTGGGTAGCTAACCCCAGTGCCTGCTAGGGTGAGCCATCTCACTTTTTAATTGTTTGATTTCTTAGCCGGTTATTCCTGACATCACATTGTTGAGTTCCCTATGTATCCACATCACTCTCTTTAGACAATTCCCTTATCTATTGATGTTGTAATTACATTTCAGTAAGGTATTTGACAAAGTTGCTCAGAATATCCTTCTGAACAAGATAAAATAATGTGGATTGGATTATAGCTTGGTTAGATGAATTCAGAACTAGTTGAACTTCAGACCCAAAGGAGAGTGATTAATGGATGGATGTCAGACTGGAAAGAAGAATCGGTGAAATTTCCCATGGCTCTCTCTTTAACTCTGTTCTGTTCAATATTTTTTTTAACCTATGCCTTAGATAAAGGAATTTCATGTCGTATACATCATTACCAAATATGCAGATGTCATAAAATTCAGAGGACTAGATGACAGAATAAGTTTTCAGACAGACTAGAACAATGGGCCAAAAGTAGTAAGATGAAATTTGAATTGAACTACACCTGTGATTTCACTTATGTAAGGAATTCTAATGAGGAAATTACCTCTGTGAATGAAGATCAGTTTATTATGCAACTTATAGTCTTAAAGAATTATCTGGGGCATAGAGAGGCTGAGTGTCTTATCCCAGGTCATACAGCCAGTGCATGTCAGAAATAGAATTTGAACCCAGACCTTCTTAACTTCAAGATCAGCTCTCTAACCACTCTGCTATGTTACATAGGGATAAATGTAAAGCTCTACCTTTGGGTTCAAAAAATTAACTGTACAAGTGTAGGATAATTGAGGTTCGGCTACACAATAGCCTATGTGGGGGAAAACAAAACATGTTTTTAGTCATAGTGAACTTCAGGCACAAAATGAGCTAACAATATGATGTGGTGGGAGAAAATAACCTTAATGCAATCAAGCCACCTTAGTTCAAATTTGACCTCAGACACTTAATACTTACTAGCTGTGTGACCTTGGGCAAGTCACTTAACCCCAATTGCCCTGCCTTCCCCCCTCCAAAGAGGCGAAAATTAAAAAGAAGGATATGCACTCTGCTCTGGTGAGATTATGTCTCAAACTTTGTATTCAATTGTTAGTGCCATATTTTGCGTATGATACTGACAAGCTGGAATGCATTAAGAAGAGGGCATCCAGGATGGTGCAAAGAATTAAATTGTGCCAATACAAGGGAAGGAATTAGGAATGCTTAATTCAGAGGAAAAGCGACACTAGGGAGCCTCTGTCCTCAAATTTGAAGAGCTATCCTGTTGAAGTTGAAACATATTTATCCTAATTAGACTCCTAGGATTAACAAGGTGCAGTGACAGGAAGCTTCAGAGAGGCAGGTTTTAGCTCAATATAAAGAACTTACCAATAAGAGCTACTTCAAGGTGAACTGGGCTGACCCTGGGTGATCCCTGTCATGCTAGAAAGAGAAGGAGATTTCCAGCTCCGAGACAATAGATGTGATTCAGAAGAGATTTGATGATTTCTTCTCATAGAGGTAGTAGCAAGAATTCCTATAACTTCTGGGATCCTTTCTAACTCTATTATTCCACCATCTTTGACTCCTTTGCTCTTATCCCCTAAGCGCTTCCCCCATTCCATCAGTCTCCAAATTCTGTTGGTTCTTCCCTCAGAATGTCCCTTGTATTCGTCCCTTCTTTCCCACTCCCAGGGCTGCCATGCCAGGCAGAACGTATCATTCAATAGACTTCTAACTGAACTCCCTTTTTCTAGTCTCTTCCCTCCTACCGTCTATACAACAATCAATCAATGAATCAAGTACTTATCGAATATCTGTTATACTATAATTGGTATCTTAGGAGCAAGAAATGCAGATGTTACCGCGGATTAATCTAAAGCATGGACCTGATGCTAGTATCTCCTTTGCTCCCTAATGCCAGAGTGCCGCTAGGTCACATGAGATAAAGGACCTAGAGTACTCTGCAAACCCTGAAGGAGATATGAATACCAAGAATTATAGTTGTTGCTTCTGTTGTTGTTGGGGCTGTTGGCATTTATAACTGTTTGTCCTCAGTTACCAGACCTCCGGACTCACTATGACTTCATCCTGTGGGCCTTCTGTTGTACTCCCGTGAAGCAATGCAGGAGGGGCGTTCTGGGAAATGTCCAACAAAGTTGTCATTGTTCTGTCATTTTGGTTATGTCCAACTCTTCATCATCCCATTTGGGTTTGGTTTGGCTTTGATTTTTTATTTTTTTTTTAGCAAAGGTATTGGAGTGGTTTGCTATTTCCTTTTCCAACTCATTTTATAGATAAGGAAACTGAGGCAAACAGGGTTTATCCAGGGTCTTACCCAGGGTCACACAGCTGCTAAGTGTTTGACATTAGGTTTGAACTCGGGAAAATGAGCCTTCTTAACTCCAGGTCTGGCACCTGCCTGTGCCATCTACCTGCCCTTTAATAACCAAAAGGGGATAAGAAGTATATGCACACATACTTTTAAGTTTAATCTGAATTATGAAGACTTTCTTAAATTTAGACAATCGATTAATAATTTGCAATTGCTGCTTTCTGAGATAAAAATGCTCACACTGAACATTCACCGATCAGAGTCTGCTGGAGCTGACTCCAGCACATCCATGTTTAATGACTACAAAATTTTTTTTTTAAAGAACTTGAACTAAAAACTATTAATTCTGACATTCAATGGCTTTCATAGTCTGATTCTATCCTATTTTCCCTGTCTTGTTTTCTACTACTTTGATATGATCCAGGCAAACAAGACCACTCTTGATTCTAACATTCTTTGTCTTTCCTCCATCTCAAATCTGCTCATGTTGTTCCTTTTACCTAGAATACTCTTCCCTTTCTTTACCTATCAAAATCCCATACATCTTCAAAGGTTCAGCTATAATGACACATGACAACGAGGCCTTCCCTGATCCTTTCCATCAGAAGGATTTCTTGTTCCACTGAATTGCTAGAATACTTTGTATTTCTCTTGTCATTTGTAATATACTACCTTATATTTTCGTTATGGTTTATTTCATTTACTTGGTTAAACATCTGGAGGGATAGAATAGAATCATGTCTTTTCATCTCACTCAAAGTTGAGTACTGTTTCCCATTTATAATATACATAGCGTCACATAGATGTGATAAAGCAAGCATGTGAACCAAGGGTAAGACAATTATCGTACCCTTTAAGTTTTGCTGTTATGTTTACCCACATTTATTTGTTTGATAAAACCCAAAAGATTTGGAGGCCTGAGGAAGTTTGTGGTACCCCAAACCTAGATAACTCTTTACAATTTATTGGAAGGAAGATCTTGAAATTGTTTGAGGGGGACATAAGCTGGTAGTCAGGAACTGAAAGAAATAAAACACAACTTCTTAATTCAAAGTCAGATAAAGGCTTGGGATGGTTATATTCATCTTCCAAAAGAGGAAGAAAGAGGTCCCATTGTAAATTAAAAGCCTAAGCACTCTAATTGGTAGCTGAGGGTTGGATTTTTTCTTCCCCAGTTCAGTGATTATGTGTGAGGTCTTTGCCTTTCTTAAAGAGCTGAACCTTTGGTCCTAGAGGCTAAACAAAAAGAAAAATGTCACAGCTTGTTCCTCTTATGGGGAAGAGGTAGCAACTCACCTGAGGGCTCTAGCTAAAGTTTAAGGGAGAGAAGCAGAAAGCAGCAGAGACAAGACTTCCAGACAGAAAGGTGGTGGAAACAGTTCAGATACCATGGGATGTGATCTACAGAAGGGAGCAGGCCTCACAGAGAGCAATACCACCCAGGGAACAGGACTAAATCTAGAGTAGCATGTTTGGGGGGCACATTCTGAGTGTGGAGTATTTCCAGGCACTAATGATGCACTTAAGAAATATTTGATGAATAGAAAACCTTTCATGTTAGTGGGTCAGCTCAGGAAATTTTTAATGGTACCAAAAGAGTCAATAAAGCAGAAAATGATTATTTTTGTCTTTGATAAAAGAAAAAAAAACCTTACAGACAAATATTGCTTAAGTTGATCAGATCATCAGGTCTCTAAAATATTAAATTACGAATGCATCTGAACATCTTCAGGTTATTTTTGCCTAGCATTTCTTAGAAGAATCCAGAGATAGCTTAGCATTTTGTATGCAAAGTTTAATCAGTGTTTATGAAAACTGGGAAAAGCTACCCTCAACTATGTCCTCTTTTATTAAAAATTATAAACTCCATGATGTGGAAACAAAGTATAGTTTACTGAGCTAATGTCTATATAAATTACTTTGAGATCCTTACTTGTGATGCTGAGGATAAACATTAATAGTAAGGCTCTCTGTAAATCCTTTGACCAGATGCTTAGTCTTTAATTATTTTTCCTATTACAAATAGACAACAATAGATAGTCAGCACTGATGAACTAAGAGCATTTTGTCTGTGAGCATGTAAGGTAGCCATTATTGTTCCAGAATGAATTGCAGAAATTTCTGTGTTATAAAAGCTTATTTCTCAGTATACTTGGGGATTGTTGGTAGTAATGCTCACTGTATGGTCTGACTTATTTAAAATTTGAAAAAGGAAATAGAATTCAATCTAACGCTTTTCTGAAGGCCAACACAAAATGGATTGCAGAATAGTCAGGAAATGTAAACCTAAGGCTAAACTCTACCCTTAACCTACCCAAAGGGGCTTTAATCTCCTTTTCTCTTTCCCATGGCCAATGAAGCTAGCTCAGTAGCATATTGAACACAGATTTGTTGATTCAGCCTTTACCAGTCATTAATCAGTGTGCAGCAGCCCCAGCAGCAGGGTTCCTCTACCAAGCTCCTCATCTGTATGGGGCCCTGCACTGGGGCCCACACCAAAGCAGCTCAACAGCTGTGGCTCCTACCCCCACTTGAAACTTAGAATTCTAGATAAAGAAGCCTCCTCCCCAAATGCCATCTATTCTGACAGGGAGCAGACATGGATCTGTGATTTCACTGGGATAGGGAGTTCAGGGTGAAGAAGTTCACTTTATTAATGCAGATCAGCACCTCCTGGCCCCTAAGGCTCAGTGGGCCCAAGTTTACATGGCCAACATGTGTCAGAAGCAGGACTTGAACCCAGATGTTCCTGGCTTCAAGGATTACCTTTATATCTGTTATTCCACACTGCCTCACCCCTTTAACAAATATAAAGTGAAATAAATTAAGTTTATAGGATGCTTGCCATCTCTGGGATCTTGGTCAAGTCACTGGGCCTTAGTTTGCAAAATGAGGGGGATTAGATGGCCTCACAGGTCCCTTCCAACTCTAGATTGATTACTCTACAATCCTATGATGTACATGGAAAAGAGTGAGTGTCCCGAGAGTGGAAGATGAGGGCAAAGGAAACTGAAGGAACCCACCCCCACCCCCAGCAGCCCCAGGGTTACTGTTTGTCACCCCCTTCTAATTAATTTCTTTCTCATACAGCTGCAGTGGTGATTTTCAGCAAGCAAGAAGGGCGTTGGCTTTTGTTTGTTTTGATGCTTTTTGACTTGGAGGCTGATCATGTCCTTGGCCAAGGGCAGCCTCCTGATAACAAAGCTGGACTGCTCATTTTCCTATCTTTGAGGATTCATGATACAGGCTCAGTCAGAATTCCAGGGCTGAAGGAAAGATGTGGTTATTATTCCTCCCGTGGAGTTCCTGAATCCCTGGAGCCTTTTACAGCAGCAATATGCCCTCTCTTTATCCTTCTCCCCCCCAACCCCCAGTCATACATTCCCCACCCCCTCTTTTTATCTTGCCTGGAGCAGTAACCTCATCTAACACCTCGTCCTCTCTAACCAAAAGGCTCCTTCCCCAACTGGAGAGGTGTACAAAGTGACCCCCTCTCCAACACATGCATCCTATAAAACATACTAATGGCCTTCACTGCTTCATTAAGAGAAATTTTAAGTATAATTCTAGTCAGTCACCAGTCCCTGATAGTAGAAGAAGCAGAGGTGGGGGAGGGAGGAAGGAGCACAACCCTCCCTTTTCCTCCCTCTCCCCCCCCACCAGGAACCAGGAGCAACTGTATCCTAGCAACAGTGTCTCTGGATTTGAATGTAATTATACCCTGAACGTGATAAATACTCTGAAGGACTCCTTATGTGCAGATCATACTAAACAAGTCTTTGAAAATACCCTCATCAAATATTGATGGAGGAATAGGTAAAATAGTAACAATGATATTCACTACCTTCTCTACCAGATGCCCATATTTCATGGGTCATTGCAGAAACAATAGTTTGCCAAAGCAGTTCCATCCTATGGGCAGTCTCAAGTCCAAATCCATGTTAAATAAAGGGAAAAATTAAAGTTAGGGATGGCCCTTTGAGCATGGTTTTCTTACATTTGTATATAAGAAAAATACATACCTTTTAAGAAAGGCTAATTCTTTTAAAATTCCCCATTGGAATGGCAGAAAATGTATTGAATATAGAGTTATCTCCATTATAGGAAGACCATCTCACTCCTCTAGTGAAAACCTTTATGCAAAAATGGCTCTCTATTGTCTACTGAATAAAATTTGAACTTGTAAACATTCAAGGGTTTGCACCAAAATACCTATCCAGTTTATCTCAAAAATGCCAATCCCACCACCATTAATTAAGCACTTATGTACAAGACCTGGGGTACCATGAAGTTCTGTGACTTACTCAAAAATCACTTGTAAATTTGAGAGAGAAGCAGGACTCTAACCTGGGTCTTCTTGACTCTCAGAGTAGCTACATACCAGTGAAGGCTGTCTCCCTGGACCCTCTCAGCACCTTTCAAAATCTGTTGCAGAGCAGGTGCTGACCTGCATTAATTTAAGGCAAGGGTGGGGAACCTTTGACCTAGACGCCACCTGTGGTTTTCTAGGTCTTCAAGTGTAGCCCTTTGACTGCATCCAAACTTCACAGAATAAATGGCATCAAGGCTATTAGAATTCCCCTCTCTTCCTTTTCTAGCTTGCCTTCTGAAATCCTGTCCATCCTTTAGAACCCATTCAATGGTCAACTTCTCCATGAAGTCTTCCCCAGTCTTTTGAATTGATTCAGTTATGCTTCCACTTGGACCTACACAGCACTTGGTTAATACCTCCCTTACGTAGCTAAAAAATCATTTGGTATTACATATACTGGGATGTTTGTATCAGTCCCTGCTAGGCAGCTTGGGAAGATGGAACAATATTATGTACTTGGATTCAGGAGAGATTGAATTTAAATCCTACCTCTGACATTTACTATATGGCCTTGCCCATGGAAGGATTTTAACCCCCTGAGCCTCAGTTTTCCCACTTGTAAAATAGGGTTAATAGGACTCATAATACCTACTTCACTATGTTGTGTTGAGCATCAAATGAATAAATGAATTTTGACAATAGTAAGTGCTTACTATGTACTAAGTATTAGAGATACAGATGGAAAAGCAAGGTAATCCATGATCTCAAGGTACATATATTCTTTTTGTAAATAAAATTTTATTTTCAAATGATTCTCCTTCTCCCTCTCCCACTTCTCCCCATTACCTCCACATTGAGAAAATGAGAAAAACAAATTCTTTCAAATACATATAGCCAAAAAAATTAATTCCTGCATTGACTGTGTCCAACAACAAGTGACATACTCTGAGTCCATCATCACCTCTCTATCAGGAGGTGAGTAACCCATTTCATTGTTAGTTCTCTGGAATCGTGCTTAGTCATTCTATAGATCAGAGTTCCCAAGTGTTTCAAAGTCTTTACAATATTATTATTATTATAGAATAAATTCATTCTCCTGGTTCTGCTCACCTCATACTTAATTGGTTCAAAAGAATCTTCCCAGATTCCTCTGAAACTATCCCCTTCATTATTTCTTATGCCACATTAGTATTCCATTATATTCATATGCCATAATTTGATCAACCATTTCCTAATTGATGAGTACTCTATCAAGTTTCCTATTCTTTGCCACCACAGAGAGTACCTATAAATGCTTGTACATGGGGTTCCTTTTCCTCTTCTTTGATATCTTTATGGCACATACATATTAGTAGCATCACTAGGTCAAAGAACACATGAGTCTTCTAGTGGAGAAGATAATAAATATAGGAAATTTCAGCTGCAAGTTAGATCAAAGACCCAATGGTACTCAGGGTGAAGCAACAAAGCAAATGGTAATACATCTTCTTTAATTTCATTTCCATTAATAAACCATATAGGATTATGATGTCAAACCATTTCTCAGTGCCAAAGACTTTGGGGATAAGATGTATGTAGAACACTTCAAAAATCTTAAGGCATTATGTAAATGTTAGCTATTATTTTTGTGATCTTTCTGAGGGTAGGTACCCTGTCTTAACTCTCTTCTGTGGACATTGTTGAATCATGGAATACCACTGTCAGAGGCATTCAAGGTGTAGGTTGTTCAAAGGGCAGTGGAGGGGTGGATGGTGGCCACAAGACAGCTACCACACATTACCACCAAAGAATTGTGTGATAGAAGTTGTGTGAAAGGTGCCATTAGAGAGACGTATGAATAGAAAATCTCAGCCTATCATGTGACAAGAGCAAGATAATCAATGGGCAGCCTGCTTGCTCCTTTGCTATCTGGGTTACCAAGTGAAAATGACACCAAAGCTGGAACAGGGTATGTTGGGTGGATTTTTGGTGGAGGATTTATGGGAGAATATAGGCAAGACTAATCCAAGGTGATGTGAAATGGATAAGTCTCAATTTTTCACCAGTAAAGCAAGTACTTGCATCAACAAGATCCTTTGAAGTGTTGCCCTTCATTACCTGATAGAATAATGGATGGAATAAAGGAACATTATTAAAATAATGTTCATGAATGTTGAATTTGCAGTAGATGTACATTTATCCAAAGAGCTGCATGGAAGAAAATATTAGAAAACTGTAAGATTCCCATTTCCATCTGTATCATCCTTGTATACATATGTATACATATATAGTATCCAGCACATTGGATAAGCATGTATGGAAGATTTATGGGAAAATATGCACAAGGTGAGAAGGCATGAGTGGAAATATGATCTGTATCCATAGAAGGGATACCTACACCAACAAAATTATAAATCCATAAAAGTTACAAAACAAAATGAGGAATTTAACTGGTTTGCTATACCAAGTTACTAAGCATGGGAAGATAAAAGATATTTGTACCTTAAGAAATAGTTGTGTACCCATGGTGGGATGCTGTTGAAGTGAGTGAAGAGGTATAGAATGACCTCTACTGTTTCATAATATGAAAGGTTTTAGTAAAAACCGAAAGGAGCAGTGAAACAGATATCAATTACTCATGAGATGAAGTTAATCCTGCAGACTTTATTAAAGGACACATAAGTATGGATTCACTGTCAAGGATGAAAGCTGGTGGCCATGTGTGCATTGCATTGATAGGGGTCGTTGTGGCTATTGAGTAGCAAATTCAGGAAGCAGGTCAAGGTAGTGATGTGCTGGTAAAATGTTTAACAACCGGCTTTGGTTTTTGGAAGGGGGAATCTTCACAACACACTTCTAAATTGAATCTGAATTTTTAACATTTTATTGTCACTTTCTTCAGTCTAGACAATCAACAAAACAATAAAGTCTTGATGTATAGTGTTTGCTCATTTTTAAGTGCATCTGCTCACACTGAAAATTTGCCATCACCTCCACCCAGCTGGTTGAAACTGGCTCCAGCATACCCCTGAGAAAAGTTGGGGAAGGTCATATAGGATAGAGAATGGCATCCCTTATTCTCTTGGGCCCTGAGCAACTTCAAAGAGAGCTAGAATATCTTTATACATTTATATGGGTAACTCATCACTGAAAATTTCATCACACATTTCACTCATTTTCATAGTGATAGAAATTACTCAGGTAATGAACAACTGTCATTGGACAGGAGGGGAAAAGAGAGCAGTCAACAGAGATGTTCAACCTTAGCCCTGAGATTGTAAGATAAATTTAGACTTGACAATATGAGATATACTGATCACCACCACCACCACCACCACCACCATCACCACCATGTTTAATTGTCATGGGTATGCTCAAGTAAACGGTGTGATTGAACTGCATGTAGGCAGGTCAGGGAATGAACCTTAGAGGAGAAGAAATCTAGGATCACGCAGTCTTAGATTTACAGGGGGAAAAAATCTGAGGCCATTAGGCCCAACACTCACATTCAAGAGATAAGGAGAAATGAAATTATTTTTCCAAAATCACACTGGTATTGAGCACCAGAGTGGGGATTTATACCCAAGTCCAGAAGGAGTTTCAAAAGTAGGGGAAGGACATGGGGGAACAGGGAGAAATGTGCTGAAGACAGCTTAAGTACATTTCTTCTTGCTGTATCACCAGCTCAGAGAGAGAACAGCCGCATCCCTTCTTTTCATATTTAACTGGTATCTAGTTTGACAGCCCCTCACATTCCAGAACAAGGGGAATAATTCCCTCTCCACAATCTTATCAAGCTTTGCTTCCTCAATCTTGATCCTAATTATTGCCTGATCAGATCACATCAGAAGAATTCAGTCCCTCCAGACATCAGCAGCTTTGGCCTTCAGCTTGACACACCAGAGAACTCCTTGTTTCCACTTTGGAGATTTCTTCATGGCTTTACCACTCTGCTCCACCCCAACATATTAAAAAATCTCTTTCTATTATGTCTCTCTATGGACCAGCACAGTGTGTGTGTGTGTGTGTGTGTGTGTGTGTGTTTGTGTGTGTGTGTGTGTGTGTGTGTAGCCTGCCTCTTTAAAGAAGAGTTCTGTCAGATACAAGATCTTTAAAGATTCTTAGAAGAGTTTCAGATAACAGTCAATGTAACCACTGTTCTACAGATGCTCTTTATGCCTACCACCAATTCCCCAGTTGCAGGGGCGTGTACTAGGAAAAGATAAAAGCCAACTCTCGTGCTGAGAAGTTCAAATCTTAAAACTGAATCTCTTAACTGAGCTGGATTAGGACCCAATTATATCCTGCTAAATCATCTTGCTTAAGGTATTTCTTCCCAGATGTTAATTAAAAAGGGAAATACTTTGCTTGACAGCTCATTTTGGGTACAATAATGACACAGGCTAACCCTGTTTAAAGAAAACCCAATACACAAAAACTGAGACATTTAGACCAGATAAATTTAAAGGGTGGTTGTTTTATTTACATAGAAATTCCCTTCTTGTTTTCTTTAAATATGAATTTCGCAAGTAAAGCATCCTTTTTTAAAAATTATCTTAAAAAAAAATGAATGGTCACTAAATACTTAGCCAAAAAGCTAGGGGTCAGTGAAACTGCATTATTAACAACTATTGATGACCATATTCCTTATTTTTAGATAGCACTTTATATTTTACAGAGCATTTTCACAAAGTTTATCTCACTTGAGTTTTGCGATCCTATGAAGTTGGCAAAGGAGGCATCATCATCCCCCAAAACCAATTCTCAGAGTTGTTGTGTCTTGTTCAGGATCATACAGTTA
>CM053582.1:224262598-224279863 GCA_028627135.1 Pseudochirops cupreus
GTCCAGCCGCCCTCGGGGCACAGCCGTGGCTTCAGGCCAGGCTGGTTTCGGTTCGCAGTGCTGATATGGTTCCTCGTAGCCAAGCTGACTTTAGTGGGAAGTATCTTTGTGTGCATTTTGGAGTTCTAGGATTGGTTTAGAGTCCTATTTTATGGGTATTTTGGGGTGGCTATGTGAGAGCTGCGATATGTTGCTGCTTCTACGCCGCCATCTTGGCTCTGCCCCCCCACAAGAATTTTTTTATGAGATATGTATAAAAGAATAGGGAAATAGAAAATCAAGGAGACCATACTGTCTGATCCAACCTTGGGATTTAAATGAGTGCATATTAATTTGGCCCCGGAATGTTGCCAGCATAAATTGACATTTAATTCCATTCAATAAATATTATTAAGCTACTAATATGTTAGAACACTGTGATAGATGCTGACTGTATAATGGATATAGCTCTAAACTGGGAGTTACTTCAGAGACCATCTAGCACATTTTGCAGATAAGAAAACTGAAGCTCCTGGGAGTTAAGTAACCTGCTCGATGTCACACAGCTTATATCTTGGCATAAATACAAAGAAATATAGAGAAATTTCAAGAACTGTGCCATTCACATGTGTGATGGGTATCATTGTTGCTTGCCTTTTCAATGGGTAGAAGAGGGACTGAAAGGGAGAGAATCTGGAACTCAAAAAATGAATATTAGAAACAAAACAACAACAAAGAGTTGGTCAGCCCAAACAACAGTAAAGTTCAGAAAGATTGTGGCATCTAAGCTAAGCCCTAAAGGAAATTAGGGATTCTATGAGGCATGGTTGAGGAGGTAATGGGTTCTAAAAGAATCCTAAATAAATGTTCAGAGAAGCTTAACATTTAAAGAAAGCCCAGGCCATAAAAAGCATGAGAACTACTAAGAGACCCCAAAGGCTCTTTGTCATTCTTTGGAATACTTCTTTCTTTTCCAAAGATATGTCTCAAAATCATAAAATATTATACCTAGAAAAGACAACTAAGTGCATCTGCTCCAATCCCATCCTTCATTCCCATTTTAGAGACACAAAGTAACTTAACTGCTGGTACTTGGGACTACCACTAATTTTTCATGACTTCCCAGTATAGTTCTTGGTCCATTATTCTGTGATGCTTTTCTTCCATGAATAGGAGTACTTTTGCGTATTTTCTCTGCAAATCTTTACAGTCTACAATGACTCTAATCAGTTCTACCCTCATATACAGAGAATTCGGGATGGGGATCTTTCCAAATACTCAATGTTCAAATCATCACCTTCCAAAATAACTGAATTCTTCATGGAGAAAGCCTATATATGTGAAGAAAATGTATATAATTCGGTGTTCAATTTGCAAATGGTTACCTAATCCTTAGAAAAAGATACTTTGTTCCATTCTGGGTAACACTTTGCAGTTCACTTAAACTAATTCATGAAATGAAATATGCAATGATATTTTTCCCTAATTAATTTCATTATAGTCTCTTAAAAACTCAGTCCATTGCATAAATTCCCTAAACAGTCCATTATCTCTCTTTAATAGGGCATGAGTGGTTCCTATAGTGATGACACACTGGGAGAATGTTGGGGCTGAATAAAGTCCCACAAGTGCCACTGAGCCTGACCTACTGCTTGCATAGGATTTGTAAATAAAAGGCATGAGGGACAGGAAGAGAAGGGTGGTTCATTTTTTATTAATAAAGAAAGCATTTGTTCCTTTCTGTAGGGCACACCAGGGTTTAGCCTAGTGCCTGACACATAGTAGGGACTCAATAAACGCTTCTTGACTGACTGACTGCATCTATGGCTCTTTGGCACAGGAGTAGGGTAAAGAGTAAAGAAATGTCATCAGCAGGCAAGGAAAGTTATCAGATTTGGAAATCTGGAATGTCACCCATCCTCTTCCAGAGAGGACTGTCACCTAAAACTGCCTCATCCTGGCACCTGTAGGACAAAAGCACTGCAAATGGGATTTGGTTAATGGTTCCTAGTGATGGTTTTGCTTTTCTGATAATTTGGGAATCCTGAAAACAGACATTGGTGGATGTGTTTTCCCCTTCATGATGTAAAGCTCACTAGTCATTATTTATGGAGCTGCCACACAGTGAACTGTGGTGAATAGAGTTTTAGTGGCATTGGTTGCTATGGCAGCATCCTGGACCACAAAGCCAAGTGCCAAAGGGCTATAAGCATTCAGACTTTCATGGGCACCTGTGTCACTTGGTGGGCTGGGTTCATTTGAGAAGAGCCCTTCATAGAAATAGGCTCTAAAAAAAAAGCAGAGTCCCTATCTTTTATCCTTAGTATGAACACAGGTGGGTTAGTTCTTAAAGGGTACACCAAATCTGTGTTAAATACATAACTGTCCCTCAATCATGTTCTATGCTTTTCTACCTGCATGTCATTTAAAAGTTGTGGATTCAAATCCCACATTCATTGCTTTTGGCTTCTAAAGTCTGTCAGAAATTCAAGGATTCAAATCCTGCCTCATAAACTGCTTTTGTTTTTGTTACATTGACAAAAATCATAGGTTCTTAACATATAGTCATTCCTCTCCTATCTCCTAGAGGGCAAAGTTTTATCCTACATCTTTGATTCTACTGAGCTTTTGACATAATGCTTTACTTGATACGCTCAGTATCTGATCAATGATTGAACAAATTCAATATATTAATTAAAGTAAAAAGTAAACAGAAATCCAGTTGGATGTGCAGAAATAGTAGAAAGAGTGAATACAAATGATTTCTGTTCACAACCTAGTTCTGTTGCTTCCTGTTTAACCTTAGGCAAGTCACTTAACCTCTGTTACCTCATCTGTAAGATCAGGGATAAACCAGATAGCCCTGGAGGTCTTTGCTAGCTCTAAATTTACGATCCTGTGAGAGGATGTGGCCCAGTAAGGACAAGAAGAAATGGATTCAAATCCTGTCTCTTAAAAAATGTTTTTGTTTCTCTTGTTGACAAAATCACAGGTCCTTGATCATGTTGTCTTTCTTTCATCTCTATTACTCCTGCTATTACCACCACCATTGCCACACCACCATCACTATGACGATGACAAGTACTACTACTACTACTACTACCACCACTACCACCACCACAACCACCACTACTGCTATTACTACTACTACTAATAATAATAATAAAAAAAATAGAAATAATAACTAGCAGTGATATACTACTTTAAAGTTTGCAAATACTTCAAATATTTCATTTTTTCCCTTACGAACTCCTGGGAGGTAAATGTTATTATTATCCTTATTTTACAGATGAGGAAACCAAAGCAGTCAGAGGTTAAAGTTAAGTGACTTGCCCAGAGTCACACAGTTGGTAAGTTTCTGAGGGTACTTTTGAACTCAGTTCTTCCTGAATACAAGCCAAACAACCTATGTACTGCACCAACTGGCCTATGAACACTTTGAGGGCTGCGTCTCCATTGTCTTCCCTGATTCTACTCAACACATAACAGGGCCTCACTTAATATGCCAAGTATTTGGTGAGTGAATGCATTAATTACTGAACAAATTCACTAGGGTTATTTTCCTCTTCCACTTGTTTGTTGATTCTTCCCCTCTTTTTAATATACTGTATTTTTATTTCGTTAAATATTTCCAATTACATGTAAACATTTTGCATTCATCTTTTTGAATTTTGAGTTCCAGATTCTCCCACTCCCTTCCTTCGTTCCCTCCCTCACTGAGAAGGCAAAAATTTCATACAGGTGATAGACATGAAGTCATACAACAAGTGGTAAAAGAAAGCACAAATAAACATTTTTTTCTAATAAAGAAAATCTTTTTTAAAAATATGTTTCAATCAGTATCCAGGGTTCATCAGTTCTCTCTCCAGAGGGAGACAACATTTTTCATCATGGATCCTTTGGAATTTTCTTGGATCATTGTCTTGATTAGAGTGGCTGAGTCTTTCACAGTTGCTCATTCTTATAATGTTGCTGCTACTGTGTAGTGTTCTGGTTCTGCTCAGTTCACCTCACATGACTTCATATAAGTCTTCCCGAGTTTTTCTGAAACCATTCACCTCATCATTCTCATAGCATAGTAGCATTCCATCACAATGATATACTACAGCTTGTTCAGGCATTCCTCAATGGAGGGGCATCCTCCAAATTTCTAATTTTTTACCATTACAAAAAGAGCTGCTATAAAAATTTTTTGTACAAATAGGTCCTTTTTCCCGTTTCTTTCATCTTTTTGCAATATCTCTACAGGCATTCCACTGTATGTAAAGTTTGATATTCCTAAGAGTGTAGTTCCAAATTGTTCTCTAGAACAGTTAAACCAATTTACAACTCCACCAACAGTACATTTGTGTCCCAATTTTTCCATATCAACTCCAGCATTTGTCATTTCCTTTTCTATCATGTTAGACCATCTGAGAGGTGTGAGGTAATGTCTCAGAGATCTTTAAAGTGTTTTTTTTAATTAGTAATGATTTAGAGCATTTTTTCATGTGACTGTTGATAACTTTAATTTCTTCTTCTGAAAATTGTTCATATCTTTTGACCATTTCTCAACTAGAGAATGGCTCTTATTTTTATAAATGTGAATCAGCCTATATAGTTGAGAAAGGAGGCCTTTATCAGAGAAACTTACAGTAAAAAACATCTCCTAGCTTCCTGCTTTGCTTCTCATTTTGACTGCATTAGTTTTTTTGTGCAAAAGCTTTTTAATTTCATGTTATCCAAATTATCTATTTTACCTCCCATGATTCTCCCTCTCTCTCTTGTATAGTCATAAATTCTTCCCTGATCCATAGTTCTGAGAGCACATTTTTCCATGCTCCTCTAATTTACTTATGATCTAACTCTTTATGTCTAAACCATTTATCTATTTTGATCTTATCTTGGTTCACAGTATGAGATTTTATTGATTGTTGCATTTTCTCATTGATTTTTCTTGATTTTGTTGTTTTGTGATTGATTTCTTTTTGTTGTTGATGCTCAGTTATGCTGAAAGATTTCTCATCTGGAACCAGCCCCACATTCCCAGTATAAATTCCACCTGATCATAGTATATGATCTTTGTGATAAAATGTTGGGATTTTCTTCTTTGCATTTCGTTTAAATTTTTGCATCAATATTCAATAAGAAAATTGATATATAGTCTTCTTTTTCCCTTTTTGCTCTGATTGATTCAAGCTTGAAAACCATATTTATGTCATAAAAAAATTTTGGTGGGATTCCTTTTCTAACTATTTTTTCAAGTAGTTTGTCTAGTATTGGCATTAATTTGTCCTTAAATGTTTGGTAGAATTTACTTGTAAATCCATCTGGTCTTGGAGATGTTTTCTTAGGGAGTTCCTTTATGGCTTGTTCAATTTATTTTTCTAATCCACTTCTATTAATCTGGGCAGTTTATATTTTTGTAATTAGTCATCCAATTCACTTAGATTGTCAATTTTACTGGAATATAATTAGGCAAAATAACTCCTAGTAATTTCTTTAATTTCATCTTTATTGGAGGTGCATTCACCTTTTTTCATTTTGATAATGGTAATTTGATTTTCATCTTTTCTTTTTTTAAACTAAATTGATCAATGATTTGTTTATTTTATCTTTTTCATAAAAAACAAACTCCTTCTTCCTCCTTCCTCTTCTCCTCTTCATCACCATCACCACCATCGTTTTCCTTCTCCTCCAACTCCTGCTCCTACCGCTGCTGCTTCTCCCTACTCCTCCCCTTTCCTTGGAGCAGACCATCCTGGTACCTCTTTTGTGAAGCAGTGGCTGAGGAGACCCCTGGACTCGCCATCGAGGACAAAAAGCCGAAGGAAAGAGTCAAGACTGAAAACAACGACCGTGTTAATTTGAAGGTGGCAGGGCAAGATAGTTCTGTGGTGCAATTTAAGGTTAAGAGGCACACACAACTTAGTAAACTAATGAAATCCTATTGTGGAAGACAGGGTTTGTCAATGAAGCAGATCAGATTCCTACTTTATGAGCAACCAATCAATGAAACAAACACACCTGCACAATTGGAAACTGATGGTGAAGATACATTTGATGTATTCCATCAGCAGACAGGAGGCACTTACTAAAAAGAGAATCTACAACTCTACTCCAGAAGTGTGCTCACAAGGAAAGCAATACAATCACAATTAGAAAACCAAGATTTGGTTCATCCACATCCTGACTACTGCAGTATAGTTTTCTCTCTTCTTTGATTCCCTTCTCCCATTCTTTTATTGTACATAAAATACCTGGTGTATGTGCACGGGCAATATGCCTTGGTTTTGTTTGTTTGCTTTGGTTTGTTTTAACTAAATAGCTGATGGTATGTTTTGATCAACATCAGATGGAGATGGGGAAGGGAAAAAAGAAACTGGTTCTGTGAAAATATCCCTTTACTCCATTAGTGGCATGCTCATTCAACTTTTATATTTATATTCCAGTATTTTGCTCTCACTGTTTAACAACAACAACAACAATATATACACATCCTTGTATATCTTGTTTGGATAATTTCAATATTTTCTTTTATCATTGTATAACTAAGGGTGATTTTATAACTTTTTTGTACATAGCTGTTACGTGTAGGGCAATCTCTGTCTCTCCCCAGGGATAAATTACTATAAAGAAACTGATCCTAGATACTTTCCCTTCAAGTCAAACATCTTGTTGTTTAAGTAAATTTCTTGTTTAAAATTAAAAAAAAAAACTCTTAGCTTTATTTGTTTGATTTTTCTTTTTACTTTGCATTTTATTAATCCCTTATTTATTTTCTCATTAATTCCTCATTTATTTTGGTGTTTGAGGGTTTTTTAATTTGTTCTTTTTCTAGTTTTTTTTAGTTGAATGCCTAAATTATTGATTTCTCTTTTTTTCTTTTATTTATTGAGATAAATAAATTTTCCACAAAGGATTACGTTAGCTGCATTTCACAAATTTTGAAATGTTGTCTCATTGTTGTCATTCTCTTTAAATAAATCATTGATTATTGCTATGATTTGTTCTTTGACCTACTTATTCTTTAAGATTAGATTATTTAGTTTCCAACTGATTTTTAATCTATGCTTCCATGGTCTTTATTGAATTCAGTTTTTGTTGAATTGTGTTCGAAAAGGAAGGCATTTAATATTTTTGCTTTTCTTCATTTGCTCATGAGGTTTTAAAGTCTTAATGCATGGTCAATTTTTGTGAGGGTGCTATGTATAGCTGAAAAAAAGATATGCTTCTTTCTATTACCATTTAATTTTCTCCAGAGAGCTATCATACCTAACTTTTCTAAGATTCTCTTCATCTTGACTTCTTTTGTATTATTAATTTATTTTAAACTTAAATATACAATAAGAAAAGAAAAAACTTATTGTAAATTTAAATACAAAATAAGAAAAGAAAACATTGCTGTGTGCAGAGCAGAACATAAGAGAGTATTCAAAATAAACAGCAATAAATTTCCATTTCAAGAAAGCCTATATAATAAATACTACACATTGTGTTCAGAGCTCTCCATCTTTGCTTTCTTGTAAGTTTTCTTTTGTTCTCTGTTGTGAACTTCTTACTTTGTTCTTTTTTCCTCCTTCCTCCCCCCGTCCCTCAAGAAGGCTAAAACTAAGCATGGAGATATATAGATGATAGATAGACAGATAGATAGATAGGTAGATAGATAGATAGACAGACAGACACATATACACATATGTAATATACATACAAACATATATACACATACATTTATATATACATACACATACCTAGATATCTATAATCATATTCATATGTAGACATATACATTCCTATGCATCTATGTAAGAACATACTATACTTGTTTGTCCTCTGTTTCTCTGAGGGTAGATAACATCTTCCTTTATAATTCTAAGACTTTCCATAATTTTCTAAGTTCACCAATTCATTATTTCTTATGTCATAGCAATATTCTAACCTTATACTGTCTAGATATTTTTAAAAGTCTAACAAAATATTGATTAATTGGCTGACATATAGTGTAGTTTCCTTATTTTTCTCTTTTGATTAAATCTATTTTAGTTTTAACTTTGTCTGAGATCATGATTACTACCACTGGTTTTTTTCCTAATAAATTCTATTCCTGATCTTTATTTTATGTTTGTGTGTATATCTCTTATTTCCTATCTCTCCTGACTCCTCATCTTTACTTCTACCCACTACCTCCTTTTACTTAATCTACCACCCCCTCCAAAGATCCCTCCCTTATCCTCTCTCCCCTCCTCCTTCCCCTTACCCTCCTGTTTCTATCCAAATTTAGAAGACTCCCATAGTGTTCTAAATATATATGGTATTTCCTCTTTGCCCAATTCCCATTAATCTAGACACCCTTCTATATCCTGCCTTATCCTGTTTCTGCACCCTCTTATTTCTTCTTTAGGAGACTTTTGTTCTCCTCTAAATATACATTTTGTTCTCTCTTTAACACAGATCTGATGAGAGTAGCATTGCCTCCCTCATTCTCTCCTCCCTCCCTACACCCTTAGCCTTTTTTTCTGAACTTAGAAGACTATCATACAGATTATGTATATGTATATATACATATAGATATAGATAGATATATACACACATATATGTATATATACATATGTATATATATATATATGTATACATATATACACACATTTTTGTGTGTATGTATCTATATGTATATGTGTATGTATGTATATCTCCCTCTTTAATTCATTCCTGATGAGAGTAGGATTCCAAAACTACTAGTCCTCTTCCCCCATCTAATTCCTCTGTGTCAGGTCTTCCTCTCACACTTCATTTGTATAAGGTAATTACTCTTTTTACCTTTTTCTAAGTGTGTTGACTTTTTAGAATCACATCGTGCTTAGGTCTACGCCAATATTTCTTTCAAACTGCCCAATTACTAATAGCAATCTTAGACATATGTTTTACATTTCCTCACATAAAAAATAAACGATCTGCCTTGTCCTTTGCAATTAGTCTGTGATGCTCCCTTGACTTCTTTCTTGTTTATTTTATGGTTAGATTTATCTAGCTCTGATAGGGGAAAGTTGGGGTTCTCCAATAATAGAGTTTTTCTATTTCCTCCTATAATAACTTTTCCTTTAAGAATTCGGATGCTATGCTGTTTGGTACATATATGTTTAGTATTGCTATTGCTTCATTGTCTATAGTACCTTTTAACAAGACAGTTTCTCTGCTTTAATTAGATGTATTTCTTCTTTTGCTTTGTGTGAGATCATGATTGCCACCCATGCCTGTTTTTACTTCAGCTGATACATATTAAATTTTGCCCCAGACCCTTATTTTAACTCTGTATTTCTCTTTCAAGATGTTTCTTCTAAACAAGATATTTTTGGATTCTGATTTCTAATCCATTCCGCTATCTTCTGTTTCGTGGGTCAGTTGATTACATTCATATTCACATTTATGATTATTAACTGTTCATTTCCGTCCATTCTGTTTTCTTCCATTTATCCTTCTTTCTCTCTTTTTATTATTTCCTCCTCTGAAATCTGTTTTGCTTTTGATTACTGCCTTCTTTTATATACTATCTCTTTTATCACCCCCTTTCTTTTATCCCTTTCCTCTCCTACTTACCTCTTTGGGAAAATAGACTTCTACTACAATTGAGTGAGTGTGTGTGTGTGTGTGTGTGTGTGTGTGTGTGTGTGCATATTTATGCATGTATAAAATTTCCAGCTTTGAACCAATTTAGATATGAGTGAGTTTCAAGTGTTGCCCACCACACCACACCATCTTCCCCTTCACTGTAAAAGTTCTTCCCTCACATACCTCTTTCATATCAGATAATTTTCTCCATTCTGTTCTTCCCTTTCCCCTCCTCCCAGGGCATCTTTCTTTCTCATATATCATTTTTTTACATCATCCCAACATAATCAACTCATTTCATGCTATGTTCCTCTGTAGAATCCTTCTAACAGCTCTAATCATGATAAAGTTCTTCAAAGATACATATAATATCATCTTCCCATATGTAAATGTAAACATGCTAACATTATTGAGTGCCTTCTGATTTCTCTTTCGTGTTTACCTTTTATACCTCTCTTGAGTCTTGTATTTGTAAGTCAAATTTTCTATGCAGCTCTTGTCTTTTCATCAGGAATGCTTGAAAGTTCTCTATTTCATTGAATATCCATTTTTCCAACGAAAGATTATATTCAGTTTTGTTGGGTAGGTTATTCTTGGTTGTAATCCCAGCTATTTTGCCTCCTGAAAAATCATATCCAAAGCCCTCTGCTTCTTTAACATGGGCACTGCTAAATCTTCTGCGACACTGACAGTGGCTTATTGGTATTTGAATGGTTTCTTTCTGACTATTTGAAGGATTTTCTCTTTTTTTTCACCTGGGAGCTCTGGAATTTGACTATAATATAGCTGGAAATTTTCATTTTGGGATCTCTTGTGGGTTATGATTTGTGGATTGTTCCCAATCCCATTTCTATTTTACCCTCTCGTTCTAGGCTATTGGGCAGTGGTCCTTGATACTTTCTTGAAATATGATGTGTAGGTTCTTTGAATGTGGTCTTTAGGTAGCCCAATAATTCTAAAATTAGTTCTCCTCGATTTATTTTCCAAGTCAATTGTTTTTCTGATGAGATATTTCACATGTTCTATTTTTTTTCATTCTGTTGACTTTGTTTTATAGATTTTTTTTTGACATTTCATGGAGCCATTAGTTTCCACTTGCCCAATTCTAATTTTTAAGGAATTATTTTCTTCAGTGAGCTTTTATACATCTTTTTTTCCATTTTGTCAATTCTGTCTTTCAAGGTGTTATTTTCTTCAGTATTTTTTTGTGCCTCTTTCATCAAACTCAATTTCCTTTTCATATTTTTCTTGTATTACTTTCATTTCTGTATGTAATTTTTCCTCTACTGCCCTTATTTGATTTTGAAAAAAATTAACTCTTCCAGGAATTCTTTGTGGGCTTGTGTCCAATTAACTTGTTTTTTTAAGGCTTTACTTATAGCTGTTTTGACTGAATTGTGTTTTGATTTTTTTTGTCTTCATCTACCTTGTAACCATAGCAGTTTTTAATAGTAAGGTTCTTCTTTTTCTACCCTATTCTTTTTATTTTTTAAATTTTGCATTGATATTAAATCTGGTTTCTATTCCCAGCATAAGAGGAAGGGAGGGGCACTGTCTTAAGCTGAAGTCTGTTTCACACTGCTGCTTGCAAAGCTAGTTGTAGGGATTTGGAAATTTTAAGTGCTTCCAAGGTGGTGTGATCTGGGGAAAAGTGTGAGGACTGCTCTCCTTATGTGCACTCTGGTCCATACCAAGGAAAGTCCTCTGATCTCTTGGGATTACAATCAATAATGCTCCCCAGGCCCCACACCACCCTTCTCCCTTGGGACCAGAAACAAAACTGTTCCTGAGGGTCCTTTATTTCTTGGAATCAAAAGCAATGCTGTTCCTCAGGGCTCTTGTTCCTTCTTGACAGAAAGCACTCATCTCTGCCCTTGAATGAAGACGCATAAGTAGGTATAGGTAACAGATTTGCCATCTGGTCCTGTATCCAGTGGTAGCATAGGTATACCCTGTGATCTCTTTCTGACCATTTGCCAGGTTCCCTTACCATCTATTGCTTGAGAGCTCCCAAAGCTGCTGCTCTTCAGTTTCCATGACTTACATTGGTGTTTCATCCACATGGATAAAACCAGCCTCTACCTATGTATCATAGATTTCTCTTTTTGACCTCCTAAGTTATATTGGGCTGCAAGAGTGTCTCACTCTAACATGTTTTTGCCTCTGCCACTCCAGAATTCAATTTGAGGTGTTATTTGAAAGTTGATTCAAGGTGAAAAGAGTAAATTGATTCTGTATCATTTTTATTGATCCTGTTCACAATTGATTTTTTCCTGTAATTGATTTTGTCCAATAACTGCTTAAGTCATGAACTTAGATCAGAATTCAACTGTCCTGTAATGATTTAAGTTCAGAAATATAGCTCTCCTGCTAATCACTGTCCTATTCTTGCCTCAAGGAATTTTACTAACGTTGGGGGATGAAGTTTGCCAAAAAAGGAGTTGGTCCCAATATTTTTACACCACCAAGTTTCCTTCAAGAATGTCTGCTTTGCTATTTATAGAAGTCTGGGTTGCTATCTTGTGGGTGGACTCAAACAATATACATTTCTTTGTCACAGGAGGGAAAGAAGGGGGTTGTTCCTAGCCCTGATTCCCAACTTACAGGCAATCATATTGTTCCCCAAGCCTCAGCTATGTAACCAGTCACATTTCCCTCAACTCCATGATGTCATCTACTCTCTTCAGTTCTTTGTTCAACACTCCCCAAAACCTATAAAAAGGGAGCCCTCCTTTTTCTCAGCATCTTTGGCTGAAAATTGAGGTATCTATTGGCCCTTTTATTGGCAGGTACCATACCTGTTAATAAAATGATACCATGCACAGAGAAACATGCCTGAGTTTAGCTTTTTGTTTAATTTTGCTTGGAACAGAGGGGAGTATTAGGAGAACTTGGCTGAGTACTTTCACTACCCTGCCATCTTGGCTCCACCCACAGAAGTCCACTATAGCTGTTAAAAAGCAAATAGAAATCAGGCACAATACACAGCACAGTATCACAGTGGACAGAGGGCTAGACTTCAGGTCAAATCCCATTTCTGCCCTCCCTGTGTGATCCAGAGCACATCATCTACCTTCATTGGTTCTCAGTTTCCTCATCTGCCAAATGAAGATGTTGGACTAGACATCTTCTATGGTTCCATCCAATTCTACATCTATAATCTTATGAAAAGTGTGACCATTATAACAACGTACAGGGGAAAACTGTGGGTTAATTATACATTGTTTCAGAGTAGTGGTGCCAGGAGAACATTCTAAAGTCCTACGACAGCAGGAGTCATAAGAAATGGAGAAAATTGGGCATAGAGATAGGAGCCAAACAGCAAGCAACAAATTTTTTATTTCATTTTCTCTTACCAAAAGTGCCCTTTTTATGACTGCATGTGGTTCTTCAACTATGTGTAGGCATTGGGTAGCCTAGGGAGTCAGACCAATTCTTCCTTTCTTGTAAATAATGGTTAAAATGGAGTGATAGGCTCAATTCTCACCTTTATACCCTCTTCCACCCTTACCCCCTGTTCCACGCACACACACACACACACACACACACACACACACACACACACACACACACACACTTCCCAAACTACTTTTTCTAAAGCACAAGTTCCCAACTACCTGGGATCTCAGGGCCAGTGCCAAGGCACAGAGAAGCAAAGTGATAGTAGGTGCTGTCAGGAGACTAAGGAAAATGAAGTCAGAGTGTGGAAAAATCAATTGAGTTGTGGTAAAGAAAAGGGCAAATAGGATGGTAAAATAATCAACCATGCAATTGTGCTCATTGCCTGTTTCCTTGTATTCAAATGATTTCAAAAAGTCATCAGATCAGGGAAATAGGAATGGTTGCTTTAAGAAAAAAATAATAATAAAGCATGTTGGGGTTTTAAAGAACTGCAGATTCTGGCCACCAGGTGAGTTAATTAATACTATATGCAAAATAACTCAGACTTAAACAGCAAATTTCTAGGGAGGATGAGGAGTGACTGACAGAGTGGTTTCTGTGGTAACCATAGCCTAATTGGAAGAAACAGGGGGCTGGAAATAGGTTAGCACTAACCAA
This sequence comes from Pseudochirops cupreus, assembly GCA_028627135.1. Lineage (NCBI taxonomy): Eukaryota > Metazoa > Chordata > Mammalia > Diprotodontia > Pseudocheiridae > Pseudochirops > Pseudochirops cupreus. Next base: position 224,276,222 of record CM053582.1, read on the forward strand.
AGGAAAGAGATCTTGTATGATTTATGTTTCCATTTTTAAGGTTTGTAATCAGGTTACTTGGACACTTTGGAAGCCTGGTTGGGCTTCTAAAGTCATTAATTTTGGTTTCTATTTCTCTCTTTGTCTCTCTGTGTATGTCTCTCCCATTCCTTCATCTCTTTCTCTTTCTCATCACACCTCAAATGAGCACTGAGCCAAGAAAGAAACCACAAACCTCTAGGGGACTTACAGTTAACCATATTAAGTGATGCCACGTTCTATATACCCTCTCGTTGTCTAGGTCAGGAGTCCACAGGTTTCAAACTCAAAATTTCAGCTGCAGAACAAAAGCTTCTAACTCTGCTAGCTCCTGAGCATGACAACTGTTACTCTGAAAAGCCCAGGAAGCTTAGACCTTCAAGTAATTTAATTCATTCAAAGTTTTAGCAGTATTGGAGAAAGACAGCAAGAAGAAATCAAAATGGGGTCTTTAAAGAGGGAGATCTGTATGTCGGTCCTTCCTGTGCCTCTCCCCAAGGAACCACAAAGGGCTCTGTATATGAGGGAGGGGAGAGGAGAAAGAGAGGGAAACAATACTTCGTAATTGTTTATTTTATGCTCGATTGCTTTTTTTTTCCTCTGTCTTTTTAAAATATTTGTTATAAAGGTTGACTTACTGGTTAGAGGAAGGATATATTACAAATGAATTTGATGTAAAAACAAAAGGTAATAAAATCCGAGTAAAAACGTAAGTGAGTAAATACCAACACATATACTCTAGCAATGCCGCCTGGCCTCCCCTCCCTTGTGGTCGTCACAGAGGGAGGGGAGCAAAGAGAAGGTAGAGACGACAGCGGTTAAGGATGCTCTCGTGCTTTTTGTTCCCTCATGAACTGGGGAGCAGAATTAAAGCTACGGACAGAACCACAATGCTTTTCTCCTTCACTGTTTCAAAGAGCACTGCCCATCCCCACCCCCAGGATGCTGCCCCCTACCCCAGCCTCTCTATCAAATACACAAGCACATCACACATTCATTCCTCTCTAGGCTGCACTCCTAACTCTCAGGATTTCCTGCACCATGCACTTCTGACATTGCCACCACTGACTGCCCCTTGTGACCTCTTCCTCTGTTGAGCTGGCTCCTCCAGAATCCCAGTTTTAAGAAGGAGACCCAAGCCTTCTATGTCTTCATTCCTCTCTGGGCTATACTCCCAGCTCTCTGGACTTTCTATACTGCCCTCCCCCCATAGTAGCTTCCTATGTGTTATCTTTCCCTAAGCTCCCTTTAAGCTCCTTATAGAATGTAAGGGCAGAGTTTGGGGTTTTGGGGGGGCATGGGGGGCTGCTTGTATTTTTATTCCTAGCACTTATCACAGCCTGGCACGTAAGAAGCATGTGTAACCCACATCCTAAAGTCCATTGGTACGGGGCTCTCTCCTCATTGGGGGAGATCAATAGCTCTCACCTGTACATAACAAAGACCACTACCTCAGGCACTGATGCCCTAAAAAAGTAGAGCTGCTGCTAAAAGACTGTTTTGAGCACACGCGCACACGTGTTTGTGTGTGTGTGTGGGAGTACAATAAAGTATAGGTATCAAACACACATGAGTCATATATGGCCCATGATACTCCCAAGGAGGTCCCAAACCAGATTAAAATGTAATTGAGAAATATTTAAGAATATACATATAAAAACAAAAAACATAGATGATGTTAATATATGACTTTCTAAGTTAATTTGCAGCCATCAGGGATCTTTATGTATGTTTTAGTGGTTACCCTTCCTATTAGGAGTTGACGCCATTGCAGAAAGGAAGAACAGGCCAAGATGGAAGAGAATCTGGGGAGAAAGAGCCAGAAGAAAGAGTGGAGAGAGTAAAATATATGATCTGTGAATATATTTGAAATGTATATATTTATAGCCAATCAATATGTATGAAGAAATTACCATAGCTGGGTCATAGGACCATAGATTAAAAGTTAGAAGGCACCTTGGATTCATACAGTTGAATTCCGTCAGAAGAAGAAACTGGGACAGAGAGGTTAAGTGAGCTGCCCAGGGTCACACCGCTAATAGGTATGTGAGGTAGGATTTGAACGTAGCTCTTCCTAATGCCAAATCCAGTATCCCATCCACTACGGATTTCACCATGGTGCCACACACAGTTTAAAATACTCCTAAACATACCTTTTATTTGATGCTCACAAGGCTATAATGAGAATGGGAATTTGAAGATCCTACCTGCCCCTTAATAGACCTGGGGGGAGTTTGAAGACCTCCCCTGCTTTGAAAGTAAACTCTGACCCTTAATAGGGTGAAGGTAATCACATGGAGCCTGTGATTGAGGGGAAGGAAAGCTTCCCTGCTGTGAAGATAAACTCTGACCCCTAATAGGCTAAACGTAGTCACATGGCATCTATGGTGGGAGGAGCTTTGCTGAAGGAAAGCAGAGCCCACAGGAAGCTGGGAGTCAGAGCTAGCCAGACAGTGGGGGAGAGCAACGCTCAGGCAAGAAGATAGAGAGGTTTGTGAGTAGATACTGATCTTGTATTGGTTTGTGGAAAGGCTGAAGGATGCTGTGGCTCTCAGCGTTATTGTGGCTTCTGAATGTCTTTGGTGCTATGATGGAATTGGCTTACTGGCTCTGGGATTCAGTTTTCTGGTATCTAAATAAATGCTTCAGTTCTGTCCTCTATCTGGAGAATTTGGTATATTTTGTGATTGAACATCATGCGATACTTATAGTCACGGTCTTTATCATAATTGTGGGTGCTGTAAATACTGCATTGGTGCTACATGAGCTCATTCTATTCCTCTTCCCCCAGTGTGTCTACAAATCTCATCTTGAAGCCAACTCATAGAGGCAGGGCCCTGAAAATGGAAAGTTGGGATCACCTTGTGCAGTGATGTCAAGCTCAAATAAAAATGGGGACCACTAAACCATCCATAAGGCAGCTAGGTGGCACAGTGGATAGAGCACCAGTCATGAGGACTCATCTTCCTGAGTTAAAACCCAGCCTCAGATACTTGCTAGCTGTATGATCTTGGGCAAATCACTTAACTCTGCTTGTCTCAATTTCCTCATCTATAAAATGAGTCAGAGGAGGAAATGGAAAATCACTCCAGTGTTTTTGCCAAGAAAATCTCAAAATGGGGTCACAAAGAATCAAAGACAACTAAAAAGACTGAACAACAAAAACTATCCATAAAAATCCCTATTGATTTAGTTTTAAAACATGATATTCTCTGTGTTTTGCTCCCTTTTTATTTATTTTCAAAAACATTTCCCAATGACATTTTAATCTGGTTCATACCACACTCAGTGTTGCAGGCCATATGGGGCCCTCATGAAGGTATTTAACACCTCTGGCTTAATCTAGGGAGATTCACTCTCAGAGTCAGGAAGAACAAGTTTCAAATTTCCCTCCACACCCTAATTAGTTTTGTGGTGCTAACCAACTCACTTAACCTCTTAGTAACCCAGATACTTCTCTAAAATTATAAATTTCTGATCAGGTAACTCTTAGAGTTCTTTAAACCAAAAAGAACCAAGCTTTGGTTCTCCCTGCTAAAAAAAGACGAGTCAGGCAGTAAGTAGGTCTGGGGAATGAAAGAAACAAGGACTGCTTTGGAGGCATGTGGGAACAAGTCTTGGAGC
>CM053582.1:224280363-224296155 GCA_028627135.1 Pseudochirops cupreus
GCACTGTGGTTGGGAGATCCATCCTGTCCTACCGAAAAGTCAGAGGGCTGAGGGGGGAAAACATAGGAGAGAATAGATTGGGGGAGGGGGATACACTGGGATGGCTGTTTTGGGGTGGTGGGTAGGGGAAAGGTGAGGAGAAAATTTGTAACTCAAAATTTCATGGAAATGAATGATGTAAACTAAACTAAAATAAAATTTAATGTAAAAGAAAAAAAAGTATCTGATTTAGTAGAACATAATGACATGTTAAAGTTACAGAGGTTTAAATATTAGGATGAGGATTCTGTACTTTATCCATGAGCACATTTCTTTACTTAGAGACCATGGAAAAACGTATACATATATATATATGAATGCATGTATGTATAACACATATATGTGCATACATTAATTAGGCATATACACATATATAAACATGTATGTTGATATGTTGATAATTTATATAATTGGTTTCTTTGTCATCCTAGGTATTGCATTTTATGCATTTAAAAACATGATTATGAAGAGTTCATAGGCTTTGTCAGAGGGCCACTGGGGTACATGACACAAAAAAAGTTTAAGAAACCCTAACCTAGAGGATAAAATGGAGCCTTCAAAGATTTTGGATCGGTGGAATGGCATTGTCTATTCTATATTTTAGGTATATCACCTTGTTGTGTAAATGAAAGCTTGGAGAGGAAAGAAACTGAAAATGAGGAGGCTATTGCAACACTCTAGTCTAGACGTTAGATGATGAGGTCCTAAACCAGGGTACAGAGTGTTTAAGTGGAGAGGAGGGAACAAATGTAAGATGGGGAGGTAGAATTAATAAGACTTGGCCACTGATGGGATATGGCAAAGGAGTGGAGAAGAAGAAGCCAGAATTATAAGAATTAAGAATGATATCAAAGAAATGACAATAGTGAGCATCATTAAGGATGGTGATAATCCCAACAGAAATAGAAAATCCTCTCTCTCTCTCTCTCTCTCTCTCTCTCTCTCTCTCTCTCTCTCACTCTGTCTCTGTCTCTGAATCTTCCCCTTCTCTCCCTCTCTCCCTCTTGCTCCTTCCCTGTGTCTCCCTCTCTCCCTGTCTCTCCCTCTCCCTCTCTATCTCTCTCCTTCACTATCTCCCTTGTCTCTCCTTCTCTCCCACCCTCCTTCCCTCCTCTTAGTGTCTCTTTCTCTCCTCTACCTCTGTCTCTCTGTATCGAATTGTAATACCTTACTTCATCACTTCAGCAGATTTTCATTACGTTTAATAATTTCTGAGTTCATTGATTATGCTTCATTGATTGAATTTTAAGTTAGCTGTGTTCTAATAATATATAGGACATCACCTTGATTTAATCAGCGCCTATCTTACTCTAGGTCTCACAGTCTCTTGGTTTCTCCCTGAGGCCTCATCCTAGTGTGAAGGTAGTTGTTTCCTGAAGGCTATTTATGCCAGCAAAGCACAAGACCTCTTAGGTTGGAAAGACTTTGAATACAGGTAGGCCCAGTAACAGATTGTTACTGATGTCTAAGGACCAGTCTAAATAACAACAATCATAATAATGAATGAGTGCTTTGGTCAAGAAGACCTGAGTTCAGTTTCAGTCTCAAACACTTAATAGCTTTGTGACCCTGTGCAAGTCATTTAACCTCTGTTTCCTTAAACCTACTTGAAAAAGATATGGCAATCCACTTCACTATCTTTGTCAAGAAAACCCTATGGACAATTTAATCATGAAGAGATGGACATAATTGAAAAAAAAAACAGGTTAATATAGTACTTTACAAATATCATCTCTTTTATCCTTATAATAACCCTGGGAGGTAGCTGCTATTATTATCATGCCCATTTAACAACCGAGGAAACTGAGCCAGATATAGATTATATGGCATTCCCAGAGTGACACAGCCAGTAGGTAACTGAGTTTGGATTTGAACTCAGATCTTTCTGACTCCAGATCAAACACTATTCCTTATGCCACCTAGTTCTCTCTGAGCTAAGTTCAGAAAGGATCATCTACAGAAGTGTGGTTTCACTTAGTGGAGAACTTTTTTTGGTCACAACAGCTTATGAAACAATTAAGTAAAATATTGATGGGTTATAATCAGTGTTGATGGAAGAAGTAACTCCCCCTAATGAAATTGTGGATCTTTTGAGGCATGAAGGGGTCCTCTATACTACAAAGGTAATGGTATACATAGTAACTCCTGTTATAGCAGTACTTCAGGGAATAAGAACCAGGTCAAATCACAGGTGGCAGTGACAAGGAGGGCAGTGTTTCAGAACCCCAATAGCCAGAGTCCCTGGGAAGCAGTCTGGAATGAATTCACAGACTCAAGAAATCTCTGAGTCAAGGCGGCAAAGATTTATTGTTATGCTATACAGCAGGCAAGAGTTCTTAGGGAACAGTTAAAGTTTTTATAGGATAACTATAGAAAAACCTGTGCCAAATATGCTAACTAGGTGACTCAGGGTGGGATTATGGAGAAGTTAAGGAGTGGTCAGTTCTTAAAGGAATATGCACTTTTAATATCTACTGCTCAGGCGTATTGCCCAGAATTCACTGGGAAATAGCCTGGGGGGGGGTGCATGGAGGTGTGGTTTTAGGCTTGAAATGTCACTAAGTTAGCTAGAAGTCAGGGCTGACAGATAAAACTCAGGCAGTCCCAATCAATGTCTTGTCAGACAAGATGATGTTGGGGATAAACTTATATTCCAAGCTCACAAGGGATACAGGATGTGTATAATGAGCTAGGGAGTATACATATGACTGAGTCTAGGATATATATGATAGGTATGACCTAGTACACAGCTGCTTCAGCCAGTACACAGTTGGATCAAACTACTAAATTCTATAAGTGCAGCTGGCCACTGTATCAGGAAGAGAGATAAGTATTTTCCTAGGGCATGCTGCCCTTGAGCTAAAGAGAAACTCCCTGAGACAGTGTTTTGAGGCTAGGGAGAAATGTGATTTTACTAACTAGAGTTCAAGCATAGGCACCCAAGCACCCCATCAGCAGCAGGTAATAAGTGCAAGGCAGATGGTCAGCAACAGGAAAGCAATGTGAAAGCCTGGAGATACATATTGGTATTACAAGTCAGTCAGGCCAGGATGAAGCAATGAGAAAGTCATTCTGAGGCACAGTATAGATAGCAGTGGAGTAAAAACATGCCATGGCTCAAATGTGATTGGGCAGAGGAGATTTGGTGGAGTGAAGTATCCAGAAATCCATTGGAATACTAGAATCCAAAAGCCATCATCAATAACCTAAAAAAATGTGCTTATTATATATGAAGAACAAGAAGCAGGTACAGTTAGTGGATAGATAGTTGGCTTTGCAGATGGGAAGATGGGTTCAAGTTCAAATCTCATCTATGACTTTGTGCTCCTGGGAAAATCATGAACCTTTCAGTTCCCTAGGCCATTCTATAAAACTAAAAATTTCAGAGCAGATAGACTCCTATTTGCATCTATAGAGGTAGTTTCCTCACTGGGAATTCACTATGCCTATTAATTCACAAGTCTAGTCCCCCCAAAAAATGTCTGTGGAGTCCTATTCAAGGTTCTTGGAAGGGATACTTTTCAATTTAATCCAATAAACATTTATTAAGTGTCTATGGTGTGCCAGGCAGTTTTTAAAGCAGTAGTGATACAAAAAGCAGCAAAAGACAATCCCTGCCCTCAGGGGACATATAATCAAACAGGCATAGTTCCTGACCTTATAGAGTTTCCTGCTTAGTACAGGGATGACTCATGTGTGTTGTTGTTCAGTCATTTCACTTGCATCTGATTCTTTGTGACTCCATGCAGAGTTTTCTTGGCAGAGATACTGGAGTGGTTTGCCATTTCCTTCTCTGGATCATTTTACAGATAAGGAAAGTGAAGAAAACAGGGTTAAGCTACTTGCCCAGAGTCACACAGTCAGTAAGCCTATGAGGCCAGATTTAAATTCAAGAAGATTTGTCTTCTTGACCCTAGGCCTGGCACTTTATACACTGTGCCACATGACATGTGTAGATAACTACAATATTAAAAATCAAAATACAGCAAGGCTGTCAGGGTAACAAGGTTTAAAAGTATCAAGGAAGTGGTAACCAGTGAAACTTGATGTCATTGGTTTATGCCCAGTGTACAAAATTCATGTATTCTAAGGTTTAACTGACCTGGGAGATCTGGTATCTCAACTTCCAGCTCCTTCTAAACTGTGACATAGAGTTAAGTTTCCTGGTTCCTTGTTTCTCATTGCTCATGCTTTATTAGGCAATTCCGAGGATACTTTTATTTCAGTAACACACATTATCCTATTGCCTTGCCCCTATTAGTACCATGTAAAAGTTCTGTCTCAAGACTTCTAGGGATGGAATCAAGATGGTAGAGTAGTGAAAATACTCCGTTGAGCTTTCTCAACATCCTCTACCAAACAACTTAAAAATAATGCCTTAAATATAATTCTGCAGTGGTAGAGCCAAAAAAAAAAAAAAACAGAAGGTCAGAGTGAGACATTTTTCCAGTCCAAGACAACTTAAAAGGTCAGAAAGAGTGATCTGTGATATGAGGGTAGAGGCTGGCATAGAGATCATATGGAAAAAACACCAATAGTGGGACCAGGTAGTGATGACAGAAGTAGCAGCAGCTTCAGAAACTCTCAAGCCAGAGAGGGTAAGGGAACCTGGCAACTGGTCAGAAAGAGATTACAGAAGACCCCTGGGCTAGCAATGAATACAGGACCAGATGTTATTTGGTAAAGCCATTTCCTATACCCACTTTTGAGTCATAATTCAATGGGGGAGAAGAGCACTTTTGATCAAGAAGGAGAGAGAGCCCTGAGGAGCAGTATCACTTTAGGGCACAAGGGACAAGGGACCCTGAAGAAAGCATGACTTCTGATCCAAGTGAGGAGGGCTCCTGAGGAGCAATGTCACCTCCCAACCCCAAGGGATCTGTGACCCTGAGGAACAGTATTGTTTCCAGCATTGTTTCTGATCCCATGAGAGTGGGGAGAGAGGTTGAGAATCAGTATCAATTGCAATCTCAAGAGATCAAGGGACCCTTCCTGAGCAAGGACCAGAGTGCAGACAAAGAGAATAGTGACCATACCCTCCCTAGATCACACCACTTTGGAAACATGGAAAACCTCTAAACCCCTAAACTAGTTTTGAAAATAGTGGTGAGGAAAAAAAGCCTGAAGCTTGAGAAAGTGCCCCCCCCCCCCATGGTGGGAACAGAATCCAATTTTAACATAAGGTTCAAAATTAAGAAATAAGGTGGAATATTAGTAAACAAAAAAGAACCATACAATGAAAATCTACTACAGTGACAGGAAAGATCAAAACACAAACTCAGAAGAAGACCATGAAATAAAACAGCTACACACAAAGCCTCAAAAAGAAAAAAAAATGAATTGAACACAAGTCCAACAAGAATTCCTGGATGAGCTTAAAAAATATTTTCATAATCAAATAAGATTGGCAAAGGAAAAAATAGGCAAAGAAATGAAAGCAAAGGAAGAAAATCATGAAAAGACAATAAATAGCTTTGGTAAAAGAAAGACAAAATATACTGAAGAAAATAACAGTTTTTTTAAAAAAAAATCTTGGCCAAGTAGAAAAAGAAGTACAAATAGAAAAATTCACTAGGAAAAGAACTCCTTAAGAAGTAGAATTGGACAAATGGTAAAAGAGGTATAAAAGTTCACTGAAGAAAATAATTTAGAATTAGGTACCTGGAAGGTAATGATTTTATGAGACATAAAGAAATGATAAAACTTAGTCAAAAGGATGAAAAAATAAAAGAAAATGTTAAATATCTCATCAGAAAAACAATTGACCTGAAAATAGAAGGAAAAAAATAAGTAATGAAGAAGTAAAACTATCACTCTTTACAGATAATATGATGGTATATTTAGAGAACCCTAGAGTATCAACTAAAAAACTAATTGAAACAGTTAATATCTTTAGTAAATTTTCAGAGTATAAAGTAAGCCCAAATAAATCATCAACATTTCTATATACTACCAACACAATCCATCAATAGGAGATATAGAGAGATATTTCACTTACAAAAACTGCTGGAAGAAATGATGAACAGAAAGGTTTTAGAGAAATCTGGGAAAATTTATATGAACTCATGCAACATGGAGTCAGCAGAACCAGATGAACATCGTACACAGTAAAAGCAATATTGTAAGGATAATTAATTGTAAAAGATTTCAATGTTCTGATCAAGACAATGATCTATGACAATTCCAAAAGACTTATAATGAAAAATGCTATCCATTTCCAAATGGGAAAAAACTGATGGACTCAGACTACAGATTGAAGAGTATTTTTTTAACTTTATTTTTCTTGGGGTTTTGTCTGTGTTTTCTTTTATAACATAGCTAATATGGAAATATGTTTTATGTGATTTCACATGTATAATTCATATCAAATGCTTGCATTCTCAAGGAGGAGGGAGAGATGAAAGAAAAGTAGAGAACTTGGAACTCAAAATTTTTTAAAATGAGAGTTAAAAATTATTGTACAGGTAATTGGGAAATATTTAATGAAATAAAAATGTATCAGGGAAAATTAAAAAAAAAAACTCTGTCTAGTTTAAGTTTGGCCCCTGATTTACTTTGGGATCTTTCAGCTAGAGGGTGCATCCTGCTATATACCCAAGCCACCAGCTGTTGTTTGCCAATGGCATTAGGGATAATCAGGGAGACATAACTATACTGTTCTCCATTAGTGTCTAGTCTCTTCCCATACCTGCCCTTCCTATGTTGTGCTTTTGCTCTTCTGGAATAACTCTCTCTCCTTTTGCACTGAAGTAACAAAGGATGATTCAGAGTAGAAATAAGAAGAGCAAGAAAGGAGAATAGGCAATAAGAGTTCAGAACCAAGACCAAAAAAGGCCAAAAAAAAGTTGCCTTGGGAACTCAGGAAGAGAGCTGACATAAGATTTTCTGAACTCAGGTAATAGGAATCAGAAATCAAGCAAGAAATCTAAACTGAAGATGTGGAAAATCAGTTCCAAGAGCTTTGATATGGAGCCAAGCCTTTTCCTTGTCCTTTGAGCTTCTATATCTTTCTTATGGAGACAGGAGCCAATCCCCAGTCATAACTTCTCTGAAATTTGTTGGCAAATATATAAAGGATGGAGAGTATGGCAGTTTCGAAAATAGGAAATTAGGGGAACACACAAAAGGGATATTTTTGGTAATAAAGTACTGAATTTCCAGCATTTTAAATTACAAAATATAGCCATGTATATTTTTGTACGGATAAGTTTTTTCTTCCTATCATTAACATTCTTGGGGTACAAACTGAGTAGCCAAAAAGCATAAACAGCTGTATATTTTGGTCTAATTCTATATTGCTTCTCCAGATGATACTGTGATCTGTTAGGCTCTGGATCCTATTTATCTACCCCACAATTCTCATTTCTTCCATCTACCTTAGGGGACTTCCCAAGACTTCTTGTCTCTAAAGATTCATTATTCTTCTAGCTCTTTTTGTTCCTCAAGTACTGTCAGAGGGGTCAAAATCGAAGTGTATGGGCCATGTGCTGCCCAGAAGAACAAGATTAAAATATAATTGGGAAATGTTTAACAAAATAAATAAAAATATGACACAACATACATAATGTTAATTTGTGAGTTTTCTCAATCAATAATTTTCTTGCAGGGATCTACTTTTTAATTTGAATTTGACACTACTACTTGCTATTGTCTCTGACAGAGATAGATAGATATAGATATCAGTGATATTCACAGGTATCTTTAATAGGTAATTTGCCAAACTGGAATCACAGTCCTTGCCTTTCCTAGACGTAATTGCCCTGTTGTTATCCATATAAACAGTATGACAAAAGCCAAAGTATCTTTGTCAACCCAGCTTCACCAGGGGATGTTGACACTTACCATATCTAGAGAGATGTGTATTGCTTGGACCATAGCTGAGCTACCAATTTTTCCAGCTCACATGATATAACTTGGAGGAGGCTTCAGGAAATCTCACCTCTGGTGTGTTAGGCCCAAACAGTTATAGGGAGAAAAAAAAAGTTATCTTTTTCTACATGAGAAAAGGTAAAGGAGTGAAGGGAACAACAGACAATTTGTATTTCACATGGAGAATATTATAACACTAGAACTAGAAGAGACGTTTCAGATAACCTAGTCCAACCCATTCATTTTATTGTGAAGAATACTTAGATCCAGACAGATAAAATGGCTTTTTTAAAGTCATGTGACTAGTTAAATGCAGATTTATGATAAGAACACAGGATCATTGACTACTAGCCCATTGTCCTAAAAACTCCAGACTCTATTTTTTTAATTTCACTTTTGTTGATTTCTTTTGTTTCTTGAATCACCTTCATCTCTCAATATGTCCCTCTCTCCTCCCACTCATAGAATCATCCCTATTAACAAAGAATGAAAAGGGAAGCAGAGAAGAGGAAGCATCTCAGCAAAACTAATGACCAACCAATTTTGCCAACATATGCAGTTTTCCATGCCCATGACCCTTTCCTTCCATAGAAAAGGTAGAGAAGAACATTTTCATGGCTTTTCTTTGGGGTCATGTTTGATCAGTATAATAGCAGTGTTCAATTTAGATTTCTTTTCCTGTTCTTTTCATTTATACTGCTGTAGTCATCGTGTAAATGGTTTTCCTGGTTCTTTATACTTCATGTTGTCATCAACAGGAATCTCTCCATGATTCTCTATATTCACCATTTCTTAAGGCTTAGGAATATTCTTTTACATTCAAATAACATAATTTCCCAAATTGATTGGGATTGCTACTTTGTTCTCTTTGTTGTTGTTGTTGCTTTTGCTACTACAAAAAAATGCTGGTAATAACTATGCATCTTCTTACTTTCTTGGCATATATGATTATCAGTAAGATTTCTGGGTCAAAATATATGGACATTTTAGTCACTTTCTTAGTATACTGTAGTTTCAGATTGACTTCCAGAATGGATATACCAATTTCCAGCTCCATCAATGATGTCTTCATGTGCCTGTCTTTCCACAACTTCTCCAATATTGATTATCTCTGTCTTTTTTCATCTGTGTCAATTTCCTGGGTATGAGATAAAATCTTTAAGTTCTTTAGGTTTGTAATTCTCTTATTACAAATAATTTAATGCAAGCTTTCATATACTTGATAATACTTACAATTCTTCCTTTGCAAGCCTCCCACGTTTTTCAGTGTGATTTAGATCTTTCTCCCCCTTTGGATACTCAGGTGAAAACTTACACTTAAGTAAAGTGAGTCCATGAAAAATGAGTTTTACCATTATGTAAAAACCATGTGTATTAGTTTATACTAATTGGTTGTCTTCTCTACTTTTCTTTTCAATGTTCACATAGTTTCGTAACATGACTTTATTTTTGGAAATTCTCCAATTATTTTACTCAGGGAACTTGTTCTCATTGATTTACCCATGAAAGAAAGACAGTGGTGCATTATTCATTTAGTACCTTATTTGTACCACTCATGGATAGAAGAGAAGAATAGAATAATCATAAATCTAAGTAAATGATATTTTACTTCATTATTTCATTTGACAAGCTTTTATTAAGTGTCTACAATGTGCCAGGGACTAAGGATAGAAAGACAGAATCAAACTACTTTCTTACCTCAAAGATAACATTATATGGAAAAGTAAATATATACAAAGTAGATATCAAGTAATTTTGAAGGATAGCAAATGAGGAGATCAGGATAGGCCTTCCACAGTAAGTGGCACCTGAAATGTAATAAACTCACATTGAGGGAATAGGATGTTATAGTGGAGAAGACCTAGTAGGAGCCATCAGACAGAAATGAAAAAATAAGTAACTCTGAGAGACTCTTTAGTAACCAACCAAAATGATAAATAATTAAACCATTTTCATTAGCTTGCAATTTCCTTCTACCTGAGTGAAGTAATAGGATAGTAAACCCTTAGAAGTATTAGAGGATTTCTGTTGTTGCTGTAAGCTTCTTGAGGGCAGGGACTGTGTTCCTTTTTTCTCTTTGTATCCCCAGAGACCAGCATGGTGCCTAGCATAGAACATAAATGTTTGTTGTTTATTGAGATTGCATGAAAAGATCAATGAAACTTCTCTGTTTTCAAGCCCTCTACCTTTCACTTGAAAGCAATTTGACTGTACTTTAAGTATACTGTAAAATAAACTTAAAAATAATATATTTGTAGTCAGAGGACCTTGGCTTAAAGTCCAGCTCTGTTACTTACTCTCCGTGTGATCACTTGTCAAGCACCATTACCACTCTAGGTCTCAATCTCCTCAACTGTAAAATTAAATGGTTACAGTAGCTGATTTCTATGGTTAATTTTATTATCTGTTTCTAGAAAGTTAGTATGGACAATTGTGTATAACAACAGTAATAATAAGTAGCATTTGTGTGATACATTAAGGATTCTAAGACATTTTACGTGTTATGTCATTTGATCCTCATAACAATCTTGTGAGGTAGATACTCTTATCCCAATTTTACCAACTAAGAAACTAAAGTTCAGAGAAAAATTACTTGCTCAGGATCACACATCAAGTAAGAGTCTGAGGTAGGATTCAAACTCAGGTCCTCCTAATTCCATGCCCAGCTCTCTACCCACTCTTCCACCTAGAATCGGAATGGCAATAATGTTTCTCTGTTATCTGACTGTGTATAATTATTTGCCCCTCCTTGCTGGACTAATTTTGAGGTAAGAGTGGCTGGATTTCTTATTCACCTTTCCTGCTCAGTCAACCAAATTAATTTATTTAGTGTGCATGTCCCCAATGTTCTATTATTATAAGCTTCTTTTTCTCAAATGTTCTTCCCTTCTCCTCCATCTTTGCCAAACACCATGGTTATAGGATGAACTTCCCAAACAATCCAGACAAGTTACTATCACTCTGAAATTTTTTAATTTCAACCAGTCAATAGAAGTTCCTTGTGAATGAAGCCTTAGGAAGTGTTAATCTAACAGGGAAAACATTCCCCTTCCCTACACTGATTTTCATAAGTGTAAAACAAACTAATATGATGATCACCCACTCCCTTGCATCCCAAAGTAAATACTTTGGAGAAATTAAAACGCCTTAGTTCAGCCTTTGTAAAGTTCTGTACCTCCACACCTGGAAATGGAAGACCTCTGGAAAGGAAGAAACTCCTTTTCTCACTTCTTGGATAAATAAAGTCACATTCCTTCCTACAGAGCTATAATTCATAAATCAACTCACAAGAATTTAAATTCCTATTATGTTCCACACACTGGGCTAGGCTACAAACTAGCAATTTTGACACCTAGGTCAAGCAGCATTAAATCACTTTAAATCATCCCTTTGAGACAAATTCAGTTGAATAGGAGTTAATGAGGAGGAAAGAGAAGCACCATCCCTCCCCTAGATGTTGCAAGGCAATAGCTGGAGAAACCTCTGTCCAGAATGGAAGAGCAGGACCAAAGTTAGGCTAAAGAGGAACTCACTGAGGGGTTAATAGTAAGGGTAGTAGGATGAAACTATCTGGTAGTTTCATATTTTAACTAATTATTCTGCTAATTAGCTTTAAAAAAAACTCTCAGTGTTCTTTATTCTCCTAAAGGAATGCAAACACTATCAGTTTCACCTAAACTTCAGTGACCTGGGACAAAGCACCTATGACCCCAGCCTGGTGATGGTCCTGCTACTCTATCTCTGATATCAGGGATAAGGATATGAGAATACTGAGAGGACCCAAGAAGAGTTGGTTGCAGGGGGAGGGCATGTTTTATCTAAACTCTAGGGGAAGATAGAAAAACACAAGCATCCCTCCGATTCTCAACACATTAAAATCTCAAAAACATTTATATCCCTAGTTAGCTCCTAATAAATACTTATTGATGAATTTGTATATCACATTACCTCCATTCTATAATTCATAGATATACAGAAGATAGAGGAAAACAAAAAAGCTAGTTCTAGATACTAAGGTAATTTTAGGTCACATCATTACGTTATTCTTCTGTTTGGCTCTGAGTAGCTTATTTGGTTCATAGGCAAGAAACAGCTTGCCCAAAATGGAAACTGAAGATGTTGCTTCTGTATCCAGGATATGAAAACACCTTATTGAGTACCATGAGCTGTGGGTGATTACTGAGTACACTCTGAAAGATAGTTACAGTATTTGTGCCTAAGTGGGAATTGTTAAAGTAAGTGTGCATTCTCCTTATGCCATTTGAGATTGCTATGAGAGAGATCCCTGAGCCAGCTGCTGAGAGTCAAGTGATGCCACTCAGAAGACTTTTTGAACCTGAGGTGGTTGTTACAAAATATTATGTTGATCAATTTGATTTAACCAGATCTGAAGCAATCAATATCAACAGCTGTCTGGCAACGAACAAGGTGGATAATAAATTAGAAAGTACGATCAACAATAAATAAGTCACTCTCACAACAATCCCAGGATATTTGTGACCAACTAATAATTTGTACAGTGGATAAATCACTAGGCTTGGAATCAAGAAGAAATATCTTCCTGAGTTCAAATCTGGCTTCAGACACATACAAGCTGTGTGACTCTGGACAAATCACTTAACCGTGTTTGCCTCAGTTTCCTCATCTGTCAGAAGAACAAGAGAAGGAAATGGCAAACCACTCCAGTATCTTCGTAAAGAAAACCCCAAAATGAGGTCAAGAAGAGTCAGACATAATTTAAATGACTGAACAACAACAATCATGGTTCAGACTTTAAAGGAAATTTATAAAATACCATCTCAATGGCAAGGTTTGTTATTAATGATAGCAAAGGCCTAGGAAAGTTCTCAAGAGTCACGGTGTAGAGAGGAATAGATCTGGAATAAGAACACTAAAAAGAAAACCATGTATGCTGAATAAGATCTGGGTTCAAATTCTGGCTCTGCAACTTAATAATGATATAACCTTGGGCTACAGCTACAATTCTCAAAGTGTAGTCTAGGGATCCCTGGGGGTCTTTGAGGTGGAAACTATTTCCTCAATAATGCTAATATGTTTTAATTTCTAATATAGTAAATATAATAGATATAACTCCAATAAACAAAAGCTCTTTGGAGTGCTCAATAATTTCAAAGAGTAATAGCTGGTTCTGAGACCAGAAAGTTTGAGGACCACTGAACTAGAAGGTCTTTCCACCTATAAGTCCCTTGATTCCAGGTCCTCATATGAACTTTGGACTCTATAGAACTTCTGAACTACTTCTGGTCATTTTTTTTTTTAGAAATAAACTTTTACTGATGTCTTGTTTTTCCCATGAGATCCCTTCCCCACCCCTTCCAGTGAGTCATCTGTTACAACATAGAATTTTTTTAAAGAGGAAAAAATAGTCCAAAAAAATTAACCAACACAAATACAGAGGAAACTGAGCCAAATTTATAAAAATATGAGCCATATCCCATTTGATAAATGGACAAAAGGATATAAATAGGCAGTTTTCAGAAGAAGAAATCAAAGCCAGCAATAGTCACATGAAAAATGTTCTAAATCATTACAGATCAAAAATATTCAAATCAAAGCAACTCTGAGACACTATCTCCCAATTATTGGATTAGCTAACATGACATGAAAAGGAAAATGACGAGCGCTGGAGAAATCAGGACACTAATACACTGTTGGTGAAGTTGTGAACCTTTCCTCTATTTAAAACAGCACTTGCACAGTAACGTCAATAACATCTGAGTAAAAATACATTGTCTTTTAGGTAAGCCTGTTCAATAATAAGTGTCTCTACACCTGTAAGATGTTTTTGACACAGCTTTTTAGCTTCTTAGTAAATATATAGTTTTCGTGTAAATGTGTATAATTTTTGTAAGTGAAATAAGTCATGATTGCTTTGTATCAAGTAAACAAATAAAAAATTGGTCTATAGTTGAAGCATTCACTGGTTTGTTCAACTTTTAGTAATAA
This sequence comes from Pseudochirops cupreus, assembly GCA_028627135.1. Taxonomy (NCBI): domain Eukaryota; kingdom Metazoa; phylum Chordata; class Mammalia; order Diprotodontia; family Pseudocheiridae; genus Pseudochirops; species Pseudochirops cupreus. The sequence goes on from CM053582.1 coordinate 224,294,239, forward strand.
GAAAGGTGGGATCAATCTTGCATCATGGAGAAAGCTAGTAAAGTGTTTTGCTAGTAATTTATATGCTCAAACACTATAAATCATCAAAGCCAATAATTACAGACATTCTACTTTGGAGTTTTGCAGAAAAACTAGTTTCAGTAACCTTACTTTTTATGAGCATTCTGTCATTCATTATTTTAGTGTACATGATCTTTCCATTTCATGTTTGGACTATCTTCACTTTCACTATTTTGTACATCTTCTGATCATACACAGGTTCCCAAAGTGGGCAATACTGACCCTTGGGAGGCACTGGAATGATCCAGGGGGCAGTAGTAGGTTCAGGCGCAATTGGGCGGTGTTGGATAAAAATAAGGGGGCTAAGAAAACATAAGGAAACAAGATAAAAGCATTTTGAAAAACCATTCATATATGTTTCATCTTTTGTGTAACAGAGTTAAAGTCATGGTAGCTACATTATTTTTCTTTTTTTTTTCTTTTCCAGTTCATTTTATTTTATTTTTTAATTGAATTTTATGTTCATTTTTAGTATACACCATTCATTGCCACAAGATTTTGAGTTACAAATTTTTTCCCTATCTTTCCCCTACCCACCACCCCCAAACAGTGGTCCCACTGAATATCCTCTCTCCCAATCTGCTTTCTCCTATATCTTCCCCCATATCCCCTCTGATTTTCCAGTATGGTAAGACAATCTCCATTCCCCAATGCCTGGATATCTTATTTCCTAGTTGCATGTAAAATATTAATAATAATAATAGTTTTTTTTAAACATTTGATTTTAAAACTTTGAATTCCAGATTCTTTCTCTTCTTCTCACATCACCTACCCTTACTAGGAACATAAGCAATTCAATATAGGTTGTACATACATAGTTACACAAAACATTTCCATAGTGGATAGATTGTGAAAGACTGACTACATTTCCCTCCCTCCTATCCTACCCCCTGCTAGTTCTATTTTCTACTTTGACCCTGTCCCTTTTCAAAGATGTGTGCTTCAAACTACCCTCCCCTCAAATCTGCCCTCCCTTCTGTCATTCCTCCTTTTATCCCCTTCCCCCCCCTACTTTCCTGTAGGGTAAAACACCCAATTTAATGTGTATGTTATTCCTTTTTTAAGCCAAATTCAATGAGAGTAAGGTTGACCCACTCCCTTTTGCCTTCCTCTTCTTCCATTCCATTGTAACAGTTTTCCCTTACCTCTTTTATATAAAACAATTTACCCTATTTTGTCTCTCCCCATCTCCTCTCATTATATTCCTCTTACCTCTCAATTTTACTCTTTAAATATCATCCCTTCCTCTTAAACTGATCCTGAGCCCTCTGTCTAAGTATACCTGAAGTCCTCTACCTCATTGAATGACCATATTTTCCCCTGGAACATTATACTCAATTTTCTGGGTAGGTGATTCTTGGTTTTAATCCTAGCTCTGGATTATCATATTCCAGACCCTTCAATCCTTTTTTTTTTAACTTTTATTTATTTTAGTTTACATCATTCATTTCCACGAGATTTTGAGTTACAAATTTTGTTCCCATCTTTCCCCTCCCAACACCCCAAAACAGCCATCCCATTGTATGACCCCTCCTGCAATCTATTCTCTCCTTTTTTTAAAATTTTATTATAGTTTGCATCATTCATTTCCACAAGATTTTGAGTTACATATTTTCTCCCCATCTTTCCCCCACCCACTGCCCCAAAACAGCCATCCCAGTGTGTCCCCCCTCCCCCAGTCTATTCTCTCCTATGTCACTTTTTGGTAGGGTGGGATGGATCTCCCAACTGCAGTGCCTGTGTATCTCAAGTTCCAGTTGGATGTAGTAAATAATAATAATAATAATTGCATATATAGATAGATAGATAGATACACATTCATAACATTTGATTATGGAACTTCAGATTCCAGATTCT
>CM053582.1:224296655-224313104 GCA_028627135.1 Pseudochirops cupreus
GTTTGGATCTGTTTGATAGTATCTTGATTTCTCATGAAGTCATTTGCTTCCATTTGCTCCACTCTAATTTTGACAGAATTATTCTCTTCAGAGTGCTTTTGAGATTCTTTCTCCATCTGGCAAAGGCGACTTTTTAAGGCATTCTTCTCCTCATTGGCTTTTTGGGCCTCTTTTGTCATTTGAGTTAATCTATTTTTTAAGGTTTTATTTTCTTCAGTCATACTGCTGACTCTCTTTTCATGATTTTCTTCCATCAGTCTCATTTCTCTTTCTAATTTTTCCTCCACGTCTCTTACCTCATTTTCAAAATCCTTCTTGAGCTCCTCCATGGCCTGTAAGCAGTTCATATTTTTATGGAAGCCTTTGGTGCAGGAGTTCTGTCTTCATTGGGAACCTCTGATATGTATTACCAGAAAATTCCATGCCTTTCTTCTTTTTTGGTTCTCTCTTCTTAAATTTCTTCTCAAATTTCCATAGTATAATTTTTTTACTGATATTAATTTTTTTTGTTCTTTCACCTCTTGCCTCACTTTAATTTTGGGGTTTTGTTTTAATTGTTGATTAAGGTTATAATGAAATTTAGACATAATTTTGTTGTCCATATTACCTTTCATGTTTCTTTTTATTGTATCATACTGTATGACAGTGACAGCATATACTATTATGTCCAAGTCTTAAAATGTTTTTATACTATCTGTAAAACATTATGGGCAAATGCATTTTTTCACTATACTAATAACAGATAAACAGATTTTTAAAAATAACTTCGTTTTCATACAGTTCATCTCATAGCTAGATTTATCCTGTCAAACCCTAAAAGGATTTTTGAAGTTCCTTTAGAAGTATGCTTATATTATCTTTAAACTTATTCCAGAATTTGGTGTTATTTTTGTCATTTGTTTATTTCCAGAATTATCTGATTATCTGACGTTTTTGTAGCTGATTTTTAATACCTTCAGGGTCTTAACTTTTTTCTCTATTCAAATGTTAGTAACTTCTCAATTTCCATACTTATTTCATCTCATCTGAGTTTAGGAATGAAGTTATATTTATATAAATATTTATCACATTTATATATTTAGGCTTGCATGTATATTTGTTGTGATAGATCTTACATTGATCTACAAATATGTTCTATAACTTGGAGCTGAGACTATTTCCAAGAAAAAAAAAGTTTGAAATCAGATTATAACTCGTCATATCTGTTTCTTATTTTGTTGCATTGTATTACTAGAACATGACAAAACCTTTTTTGTCTTTTGTCCATTTCCTGTGCTACCATGGTCTGTCATGATTAGCACTATCTGCACTAAAGCATTTCCAAAAGATGGAGCATTGGCATTTTTAAGTTGTTCCTATGTATCTTGTCTTTTTGTGGTACCAGGGTACAAAGAAGAACCACTCCGTTGTCTACCATACCAAGCTGATCATTATTATTTCTAATTAGCTCCACATCTTCCTCACTTTTTCTTAGATTCATCATATTAGCTGGATGCTAAAACCTGGTTGGCCATCAGGTCAAGGCTCTTACCAAGTCTTTACAGCCACTATTGTGGTCTCAGAGCATACAAAGCTCCTATTGTACACTACCCTGCCTAGCAAGCCACCATTTTGCCTTTGCCCTCCTTATGACATAGATATTGGGGGTTTGAGGGCTTCAATTTAAAGAGTTGCTATTGTTGCTATTGTTGTTATTGCCAACATCTGATTCTTCTCATTTTCTTTTGTTGACCTTAGGTTGAAATGGTCCAGGAACAAATCATTATCCTGCTATCATTCTTTTATATTTCATTTTCTGTGTAAGTAAATAAAATGACTGACTTTGCAAATGATAAGAGTACTGGGATATAAGTTCATTTCGTGTAGTTCCTTGAAAGCACCATGAGATATTTGTAAATTACTTAACACAGCTCCTGGCACATTTGTACGTGCTTAATAATTGCTCATTCCCTTCCACTTTGTGATAACTCAATTAACATATGAGACAATCAGGAAGGCATGTGCCTCATCTTGTTTTATGAGAATTAAATTTCTTCCTCTCTGCCTCTATATTTTGAAAACTTTTCATTCCATGTAGTTTGAAAATCATGTGTATTTGGTATGGTGGCATCTATTAAAAATATTTTCCCTAAATATTTATGAATCATTGTTATGTCCAGGTGATTGCGCCCATGGTGTTTGTAGCCAATGTTTCAATCTGCTATGGTGCATCACTTCTAGTACAATTTATTTGTTGAATTCCCAAATACATTTGGAAGGTTTTTATTTTAATACAGGAATTTGTTATTAGTTAAAAAGATAATGAACTTCTGTTGCATATATTTTAGCCATCTGATTGTATCTTCTGAGAGTATGCAGTATTCTGAGAGTAACAAGTACCTGAGAGGTAATAAATTTTTTGAAACTTCAATGACTTGTTGCATAATTTCCATCTCCTCACTGTACAATCTGAACTGAACATTGAGTCCTGGTGCGTTAAGGAAAGTCTTTCTGTAATTTCTAGTGATTCAGAATGTTATCAGAAATCTATTTGTTTCTACAAATACCACTATATGACCAAACCATTTTCTTGTGGTTTCTTTGCTGACATATTGTTGGTTAAGTTCATGTGGCTGTCACCTGGAACACTTTTTGATTTTACTCTCAGCTCTCAGCCATTTCATAGGCTTCATTTGGAGATATCATAATCAATTATATCAACAAATCAGCTGACCTGTAACTGTTTTAACTTTTATTTTGAAGGGAGGTCTATGTATTCCAAAAATATTCTTATACTTTATAGTGAGCTCTGAAAACATCTATCAGTCTGCTTCTTCTTTTGTGTCAAGAAAGTATTTATCTTTTCATGATGTCCTCGTGGTGAAGAGCCCTGTATTTCATTAATATTAGGAGAGATTTTATTTGGGCAACTTCTAGATCTAGTATAATCCATTTTACTGCACCAAAAGAATACATTAAGAATGGTATAGTAAGAAATGATGAACAGGGTGATTTCAGAAAAACCTGGAAGACTTATATGAACTGATTCAAAGTGAAGTGAGCAGAGAACCAAGAGAACATTGTATAAAGTAACAGCAATATTGTAACAATGATCAACTATGAAAGATTTTAGCTACTATGATCAGTACAATGATCCAAGACAATTCCAGAGCATCCATAATGAAAAATACTATCTACCTCCGAAGCAAGACAGAACTGATGAACTCTGAGAATAGATTGAAGAATATTTTTTTCACTTTATTTTTCTTCCTTTTTAAATAACATGACTAATATGCAAGTTTGTTTTGCCTGACTTCACCTGTATAATTGATATCATGTTGTTTTATCTTCTCAGTGGATGGGGGAGGGGTATGGAGAAGGAGAGAACTTGGAACTTAAAATTTTGAAAGATGAATGTTTAAAATAATAAATAGATGTTAGAAGAATGATATAGTATACCTTCCAATTGCTTTATGTGTCTTTTCCTTAAGCCCTGACTTCAGGAGGGCTTCAGTTAAGATCTCAACATACATTTCTCCTTTATAGCCTTAAACTTGATGTATCTTGATTGGAAAAGACTACAGTATCTGTCAGTATCAGCTTGATCCAAAGATTCAGTTCGACTTCTGGATTCAAACTCAAAGCCTTCAGTTTCTGATCTTGCTGGATACATATTAAGAGTTTTAGGGGCAACTAAGCAGGACACTGGCCCTGAAGCCAGGAGGACCTGAGTTCATTGTTTTTATTATTTTGCTTTTAACTTAATTACACAATAAAAAAGAAAGTGAAATATATTATAAACTTAAATGCTAAAACAAATACAGAATAAGAAAAAAAGCATTGCCATTTGCACAAGAGAACATAAGAGAGGATTCAAAATATACAGCAATAAATTTCCATTTCAAGAAAGTATATATGATAAATAGTATACATTGTGGTCAGAGCTGCCCATCTTTGCTTCCTTGTGAGTTTTCTTCTCTTCTCTTCTGTGCACTTTTGACTTTGTTCTTTTTCTGCCCTTCATCCCCACCCCAAAGAAGGCTACAATTAAGCATGGATATAAAATATATACATTTATATGTGCATATATGTGTATATACACAAACATTTACACATATATATACATACATACCTACACACACATACTTACACATACACATACTTAGACATCTATAATCATACTCATATATAGACATATGCATTCATATGCATCTATGTAAAACTGTACTGTACTTGTTTGTCTTCTATTTTTGTGAGGGTAGATAACATCTTCTTCGGAAGTACAAGTGTTTCCATACTTTTCTAAAGCCACCAACTCATAATTTCCTTTACCTCAGCAATATTTCAATGTTATCCTTAGTAGAGGAGAAGGAGAGGGAGAGGGAGACAACAAGGACAATCTGAGTTACCCAACTACCGGGATCTCCATTCAGGCAGTTCAGTCTACTCACAGGTTGTGTTTGTCCTTCATTTTTGAAGATCATGACTCCAGAGGAAGTGATGACATGACTCCACTTAATGGCTATATTTGGGGCCCTCCTGGCTTAGAATGAATGTCAATATTCACTGTTTCTCTTCTGATCAGCAACCCTGAGGGTCTTCCTCTCCCAACTTGATTTTCTTTTTCTTTTTTCTATTTAAAGGGGCCATCCCTTGACTCACTTATTAAAGAGGTTTATTTAATGAATGGGTGTTATCACACCCTGAGTAAGTTCCCAAAAAGACCTTAGCCTAAAAGGGCCAGGGTCTCCCTAAGTCATCTCCAGTCATCCTAATAAATATCTGGCCACTGGATCCAGATGGCTCTGAAGGAGAACGTGAGGCTGGTGACCTTGCACAGCCCTCCCTCATGCAAATCAAGGTCAATTGCAAGTCATGTCATCATTTTCTTGATGCCATAGTCCTCTTCGAAAATGAAGGGCAAACATGATAATTCCAACCTGATACTATCTAGTTGTTTTAATTAGTGTGCAACAATATTGATTAATATGGTTGACACACATTGTGATTTCCCTATTTTTCTCTTTGGATTAAATCTATTTTAGCTTTAACTTTGAGAGGACCTGAGCTCAAATTTGGCCTTAAACACTGGACATTTAACTAGTTGTATGACCCTGGGCAAGTCACTTAACCCTGATTGCCTCACCCGAAAAAAAATTAATTTTACATTTAGTGATTCTAAATGATATTTATGTCACTGGATGAATAGTTGTTTAATTTATTTTTCAGTATAGCCATATAACTTGATGTTATCCTCATGCATAATAATTAATTTAATGCTTGTTACTATTCTTATATTCCCAGTGACAATTAAATAAATTTTACTATCAAATGGGACAACTAAGATCAAACTGTAGAAGTGACATGAGAGGTGTGCAATAGAAGAGTTAGTCTTCATGTAGTTTTGGAGTAGTATTGTTCCCTATTTTTCAGAAAATCAAAGAAGCTTTACTGATACTACTTTCTACATTTCTTCACTCATTTGGTGAAGAGGAAATATATCTAATTAGTTAAATTATGATGGAATAATACAGATGGAGTACAAAAACAACACTATATGTATTAAAATAAGTCTAGAATTGGAGAATGGCTGATGAAAAACCCAAATCCTCTAGGTGTTTAAGAGACAGAAGTCATTTTTGGTGGGGGACAGAAGGCAACAGATACTCCAAGCTAAGAGAATATTGTAATACTACACCCGAGAATCTGTAGCTAAAAAAAGGAATTCAAAGACCCACATTCTATAGGACTTTTTAGTTTTCTTTTAGATACTCCCTGCCTTGGTGCACTATTTGTGAATTTATATATTTCATTCTTCTTCATAAATAACCTCCAAACAAATCCATTCTTGAGATCTAGAACAGTCTTTTAAAAATTATGTTGCAATGAATCCTAACACATCCCAAGTTTTTTTTTTAAATGATCCTTATGTTGATTGGTAATAGGCATTAAAAATGACGATTTTAGAAGATTTTACTACAAGGTTCTGCCAAAGTTTCATTTAAACTGAAGGGCTCTATTGCTGTGGAAAAGTTTGAGAACCAGTAGTCTAGGGTATGTAGCAGTTAGGGTAAGAATGGAAAAAAATGAACAGGTTCTGTAACTAGGCATCTAGATGGAGGGGATAATGCTGTGTGGGGTAGGAAATAGCACTTAGGAATCAGGCATATCTCTCTCTTTCTGGGAACCCAGGGATCCAAGCAAGCTGAGGAGCCAGGAAGCTCCAGGAGACCAGGTTGGATGTTGAGCTTTAGAGAAACATGCTGGCAGTTAAAAAGTGTAAGCCCTGGTATCAAAGTCAGATATCCCATAGGCTAGTTTTAGAAAGAGAAAAGGATGATCAGGGAAACTTATATGGTTCTGCTAAGCCTAATGCACAGGGCACAATACTCCACAGGAGCATTTTGGCTTGGTCTAAGAAAGAACTTTGTAATAATTGCAGCTCTTCAAATAGAGAATAAACTATGAAATATGTTAAGGGTGGCAGAACAACACAGTGGAAAATATTGTATGTTCAGAGCCAGACATTGTGAGTTCAAATCCTGTTCTGCTATTTACTATGTGAAATTGGACAAATCATTTAACATTCTTGGGCCTCAGTTTCCTCACATGCAGAATGAAAGGGAGTTGGATTAAATGAACTTTTCCTGCTCTAAATCTGTGACATTACAAAGCATCAGACTTAACCATCACCAGAGGAACTCACACAGAAGCTAGTTGGTCTCCTATTAGGGATAATATAAAGAATATCCATTCTTCAGGTTAGGGGTTGACTTCTGTGGTTACTGAAGTGCCCTCTGACTATGAGTTCTTTGGTTTTTGTTATTCAGGGGTGTAGACCTAAATTACAATATTCCCATTGTCTCGTCATAACTGTAGTCATGAGAAATAAGCATGGAATCACATGCTTAGGGTTAGAAAGAAACCAAATAATTGGCCCTAAAAGAAATTCTATCTTTCTTTGCACTTAGTTTTTACTGGGTATTGGCATCTGGTTGGAACATATTCTTTTAGCCTAAGCACCTGGGGACGGTAGAAAGCAGTACAGATGATTCAGAGGGGGAGGATGGCAGAGACTGCTGGAAAGACTAGTGGGGATGTCACGTTCCTTGTGATTCAAAAACAAAAACCCCCATTTGCAACTCTAAATCATGGTGGGTTCCTTTTGACTCCTATGATTGTGTGAATCACTAACTGACAATTTGTGGCTATTGAGGAACAACAATTAGCTAGACACTCCATGCTATTCAGTGCCCACAACGTTTAAGGTCAGAAGGAAGAGGCCCAGTGAAGGTGAGCTATGGAGAAGAGAGGGGAAGGAGAAGACGTTTGTGGGAGGTTCAATAGAAGAGGAATCACAGAGAAAGGAGGGGATAAGAGCCTCAGTGTTGTGATGACAGCTGGGGTGGGAGGAAGGGATGTGGGGGAGGAGAGGTAAGGGTTGGGAAGGAGCAATCCCAAAGATCTGCTTACAGGACTGGGGCATCACAAAAGGTGAGGGAGCACTGGTGTGAAAGAAAACAATGATAGGTCAAGACTACAGCCTCTCAACTCATCATCATTAGAGGTAATGGAGGACTATGGAAAAACTACATTCTTCTTTTTTTCCTATCCAATGTTAGCAGCAGCAACAAGAGGAAGAGGAGGAGAAGGTATCACATGTGTAGCTAGTTTTTGTTTCTGAGCTTTTATCGCCTACCCCCCCCCACAACAGTTCTATTTCATTTTAATTTTTTTTAAAAAGCATAGGTTCTCTGATACAGACGAGAGATTGATTCATTGCTCATTTTTGTCTTCCTAGAAAGAACATAAACTAAATATGATCTTTCTTTTTTTTTTCCCTCAGAACATTTTTGCAGGCAGACTCCTCCCCCCTCCTTTTTTTTAATACCTCAAGCAGAACACCCCTCGTGTTTTTAACGACTTCAAAGATACCAGGTCCAATGTGCAGCAAGTGATAAAAATGTAGACAGCATGTGTTGGATAAATTAATAAACTCTCCAGAGCCTCCAACTCCTCCGGCCCAGCACCACGATAATGAAATGCTATTCTGAAGTGGTGGAGGAGGTGGGAAGAAGAGGAAGGAGAACTGTATTTAATGTATGCAAATTAACTAGTATGCAAATTGCCACTAAGTTAAAAATAACGGGACTGTGAGAGGAACCCATTTTTTAACAGCTTGTTTATTCATTAGGCTAATTTCTATTATCAATCCTTCTGTTTTCTTCTTTATTAAGTACTCACACTTTGGGAAGTTTGCTTCCTACAAATTGTTTTGCTTAGAAAACCCATAACACCAGTTAGAACAATCACCATACATTAGCTTTTCTCTTCTTTCTACTGCTCCCTTCTTTGATGAGATTCTGTTTCTCACCTTGCTCAGCCCCCACTCTTTTTCCTTCCCCCCCTTCTTTGCACTCAAGCTCTTGGCCACATCACTTGCTATCACTCCTAGTTTCTCCTCCAGAAGCTGCCCTTATGTGACAAACACCAAGATTTGGGACCAGAAAACCAGGCTGCAGTGAGTAAGATCTCAATCTGGTGCTTTCTTTCCAAACCTATTGCTGCCAAAGTAATTGGTTCTTTTGTGAAAGTCTTGGGTTCAAATAAAGTCTGGCATCTATGCCAGAGTAATAAATAACCATCATCCCAGTGGCCTGTGGAGGAAATAGTGGCCAGGAGAGCAGCCTCTGTAAGGATCTGGCTTTGTATTTCTCCCCTTCTTCCTCAAGGCAGATATTGCAAAAATGTGATGTACTGCTGAGATCCATCCTTTTGTCTGGAGTGTTTTTGCAACGATGTGCAAGCTCTGGTGCCCCCTGGAGGCTGTTAGTGGCACTGAGATCCTGAAATGCATTTGGATACAGACAACACTGGACTGAGAAACAAAATGTTTTCTGTTAGAATGAAAGCTCACTATGGCACGTTTAAAACTGACAACAGCATATCATTTTGTTAAAATTATTTTTGGTTTATATCTGTGATTTCATCAGATTGGGGGAATTCCTGGTTTAAAAAATTATTTTCTGGTTTAAATCTGTGATCTCATTAGTATGGAGAAATTCCTGGTATGGGAAATCTATCCACAGATGCAGATGGGTAACCATCTATAATTTAAAGTCTTAGAGCGTTGCTTGGGATTCGAAGGGGTTAAGTCACTTTCTCATGGTTATGTGGCTAGTATATGTTATTAGCAGGACCTTAAACCAGGTCATTATGAATGCAAGGTCGGTTATCCTAAATTCTAGGAATGGGAATATCAACAAGTTTGCTACCTACTACCCATTTTAGCTTGTTTTAGAATATTTTGGTTTTGAGCAAGGTTGCACAGATTCTTTTATTTGTTGTCACTTATTGTATTTTTAAAAAAATAATAGTTCACATATATAAGGGACTTTTCAGATGCGTAAACTAAGACAGAATTGAAATTAATTGTCCAAGGTCACACTGTGACACAAATAGTGCTGACACTGACAGTTCTCTCTCTACAAGACAGGAGGCTTCAAAGCATCAGATGAAAAGAGAAAAGTCAAGGGGAATCCAGAAAGATAAGTTATCTTTACAAAAGTACCTTCCAGCAACCTGGTGAGGTACATGATGCCAGTATAATTATTCCCATTTTTATGGATGAGGAAATAGGCATGCAAAAAGGTCAGATGAGTTGATCATGGTCACACAGATACTAAGTGTTCGTGCCGGGAGATAAAGCCAGGCTTATGAGACCATCAAAATTGTTTTTAGTCAATCATTCATTGAGGTATCGAATAGGTGATTTCTCCCCTCTCAAAGTTTACCTGCTGATTCATTGGAGGGAAAAAGCAAGAGAAAGTCAACGATTCACTGGACTCTTGGAGAAAAGCCACTTGAGCTAAATGTTGAGGATGACTGGAGGATAATGCCTAGGGAACCATTCCTCAGCATGCAGACTCCTGAACAACATGTAAATGATTAAATAGGATCCAAATTCCCAGAGCAAATAACTCCAATTCCCATTCCTCCCTGAACTGATGCAGCTGCTGCCTCTGTGATTCTGTCAGGAAGCACGATGCTCCAGAGCCAGAACCCAGGCCTCTTTTCGCATACTTATACACTTTCTGAGCTCAAATGGAGGCCTGTGTTTCTGAGATAGTGTACTTATGATTCAGGGTAGAGAGTTTGGATTTGAAAGGTCATGTCCAGGCAGTTGTTTGGCATGAAGGGGGAAAAAAATGTCAGGTAGGAACCTGGAGGGGAAAGGAGTTTGCTCAAAGACTGTTTAAATTCTTAAGCTGTTCATGCCCAAAATACTAACCAAAAATAATCAAGTGTCAGAACTGGAATGAACCTCAGCCCAACTCCCTTGTTTTACAGATGAGTAAACTGAGATTGGGAGAAGTATGGTGACTTGCCCGCAATGACTGTGATTATAATTTATCCCTCTCATTAGAGTATAAGCTCCCTGAGGGCAAGAATTTATTTATTTATGGCTTTTTTCTTTATACACCGGGCACCTAGCATATATAAGTACTTGATAGGTGCTGAATTGTCATTGAATTAAGCATGATACAGTCATAGAATCATAGAAATAGAGTTTGAAGACTCCTCAGAGGACAGATGGTATAACCCTCTCTTTCAGAGTGTTACAGCTACTTGCCCTTCATTATCTGTGATGCTATTGTATCCCCTAGTAGAATGTAAATTCCTTGAGGACAGGAACCGTTTTTGTCTTTGAAGGCCCGGTGCCTTGTACATAGTCTTGCTGTTTATAAATATTGATTCGTAACTGAAGGGAAACTGACCCAGTATGTCCCTAGCAGCTGATACCCTGAGCCTCCTGACTCCTGCTGGTCCAGAGCTCTTCCCACAAGGCAGAAGGCTTCAAAGGAGCAGACAAAAAACAGAAAAAGTGGCCACCCCTTAAAGCCCAGATGAATACATCAGCATAAATCATTATTACTTAAGCCAGGCACGTTTTTATAATATCATCCTTGCAATATTTCCATAGAAAGAGCAAATAAATCACACTGCTCTTGACACTTTTAATAACTTTAAGAATGTGGTTAGGGTAATACTTAACTTTATCGACATATTGTATGACTCATCCATCTCATCAAACCACAATGAAACCTCAGTGAACATTAACTGAAGGTCTATAATGTACTAGGCCCTGTCTGGAAAATGCCCAAAAAGGATGTTGTCACTGCCCTCCAGGATTTTGTACAGACTGGCTTGATACCCATCTGTTTAAATCAATTACTTACAAGGGTAAGATGTGAGGATGCTGAGTAGAAGCATCTACTAGTAAAGACACTTTTGTTTAGGATAATACTTTTATAAGCTGTTCGACACTGCCTTTTCCTAGGGGTTAGGGCATCCTTTGAGTGTTACCCCTGAACTGTGATGAATGATGAGGGTTGCGGGATAATGTAACTTGCACTTCTGCAAAATAATGCAACTCACTGACAGACAGTAAGAGCTGAAAGGGACTTTAGAAAAAATCTCACTCAACCCTGTCACTTTTACATGAGGAAATTGAAACTCATAGAGTTTCTTTAAGGTGACATATCTAGTTGGTGGCAAAGCTGGCCATAGAATCCAGGTCTCCTGACCAGTGCTGTGCTGGTAAATGTTTAACAAGCAGCTCTCCAGAAAGAAAGAAAGCAAGAAAGCAAGCAAGCAAGAAAGAAAGAAAGAAAGAACCTCACGTGCGTCACACTTTTAAGTTTAATCAGCATTACTAACAATTTCTATATCATTTTCTTAAGTCTAGAAATCAACAAAAAAATAAATCAAGCCCTGATTTGTTGCATGTGATTATTTTCAAGGTATAAGTGCTTATGTTGGAAATTAAACAATTAAGTCTCTCAAGTTCGTACAAGCTAGCTCCAGCATCTCAGTGACTATCTACCTCCTATACCCCGTTAAGTCTAGTAGTATATAGTCAATGGAAGACAGAAATATATTTTACCTCAATCCCTAATGTGTGGGAACTGATCCTGCCAATTCTCCCTATGGGTTATTAATGGAAATCTCTCAGCCATGTCCTTGGCTGGTCATTCAATCAATGACCATTTACTAAGTATCTGCCAAGACCAAAGAGAAACAGTCTCTGTCCTTAAGAAGCTTATGTTCAATATCAGACCTTTTCCTTAATTTCCACCCAATTATGGGAATGACATAATTATAAACACAAAAATAAATTGTGTTCCTCCTAATATCTACATCAATAACTTCTACTTTTCCCTTCTTTCTGCACCCAGTGTACTCCTCTTTCTCATCCCTTGATTATGTTTTATGTCATTCCCTTGAATTTCCCCTATACTTGTACCCTCTGTCTATGTATATTTCTTCTAGCTGTACTATTAGTATCACAATTTTTAAGAATTACAAGTTTCATCTTTCCATGTAGGGATGTAAACAGTTCAGTTTCATTGAATCCCTTATGTTTTCTTTTCCCTTTTTATTTTTTTAGACTTTTCTTGTGTCTTGATATTGGAGGTTAAATTTTTTGTTCAATTCTGGTCTTCTCCTTATGAAAGTTTGAAATTCTCCTATTTCAATGAATGACCATTTTTTTTCCTTGAAGTATTATTCTTAATTTTTCTAGGTTAGTGATTCTTGGTTGTAGTTCCTTTGCCTTCTGGAATATAATGTTTCATGACCTCCATTCTTTTAATTTGTAGCTGCTAAGTCCTATATAATCCTGATTGTGGCTCCCCAATATTTGAATGTTTCTTTCTGACCACTTGCAGTATTTTTCCTTGACCTGAGAGTTCTGTACTTTGGTTATAAGGCTCCTTGGAGTTTTTATTTGGGTATCTTGTCCCTGAGGTGATAGGTGGATTCTTCCAAGGCCTATTTTTTCCTCTGGTTCCAGGATATCAGGACAGTTTTCCTTGATAATTTCTTTAAAAATGCTGTGCAGGTCCTTTTGCTTATAGCTTTCAGATAGTCCAGTGATTCTGATATTGTCTCTCCCAGTTATTTTCCAGGTCAGTTGTTTTTTTCATGAGGTATTTTACATTTTCTTCCATTTTTTTCTTTCTTTTGAATTTGTTTGATCTCATAAAATCATAAGCTGCCACTTGCCCAATTCTAACTTTTAAGGTGTTTTCCTCAATTAGCTTTTGTACTTTCTTTTCCATTTGGTTTATTGTACACTTTAAGGAGTTATTTTCTTCAGTGAATTTTTGTATATCCTTTTCTGTTTGGCCAGTTCCATTTTTTAAGCAGTTTTCCAGGCTATTGACTCTTTTTTCATAATTCTCTCATATCACTCTCATTTCTTTTCCTATTTTGTCTTCTACATCTATTATAAGAATATTTTATATATTTATAGATATACATATATTTATATTTATATGTATATATTTATATATTGGTTTTAAGCTCCTTTTTGAGAATTTCCATGAGTTTTCCCCCACTTTTCTTAGAAGTATCTCTCACATCCACATCCTTGCTCCCACCCCTTGTCAGTTACATTTTGAAGATATTTCCCATTATACCCTTCAGTCTAAAGCTTCTACTCTTCCTTGCTATAAGGAACAATGGTGACAGTGAGTTGGCAGGCAAGAGATGAAATGGTAATAGGAAATGACCCAACATAATTGTGGTCAAGAGGTACCATAACACTCAAGGTTGGAAGGCAGTGAGGGGATGAAGATTACAAGACCTACAGCAACAGCACTGCTTCCTGACAAGACTGGTGTGTTGTTGAGTCAACTGTGCCTGCTCTTTGATAGTCTAGACAAATTCAGAAAAGGTCAGATATTCAATCAACACTAGATAGCTAACAACAGGAGAAATTCCACTTCTATTTTATTTAAGTCTTAGTTTGGACTGGATTCCAAGATCCATAATCCCAAGCCATAACTTTCAGGTCCACAGTTCCTCCAGAATTTCTGCTTCTCCATCTAAAACCTGACCTGACAGAAGTATATGTTTAGTGTTAAAGAGCATGTTTTTTCCCCATTCATAAAAGAGACAGTAATAAATCACTAAATAAGCTCAAATTGTGTCTTTACTGGAACTGCTGGGTTTGAGGCCATTCTTATTCTGTCTAAGAGCTTCCAGGATCTGGGAGAATAGAAGACTCACAGTTATATGGCAGACGTTTTATTAAGCACAATGGCTTATATATGGTCCATTTGTTTATCAATTCTAAGTCAAAAATAAAAGCTATGTAGAGTATTCAAGAATGTGTATATGTGAGGAACCAAGAGCTTTTTGCTAATGTCCTATAACTAGTACTCACCAAAAAACACAAAGTTCAGAATGAAGGTAAGGCCCAGCAATGGGTGGGGTCTCAGAGCTAATTTCAACTTGCGTAAAGGCATAAGTAGATTCAACTCTGGTCAAAAATGTCAATGATACCTTATGGAGAGAGATAGAATTAAGGATTAGAATGTTGCTGCCTCTCTGAAACCTTCAACCCAGAGGGATATGCTCAAATCATCAGGGTGAGCATGGAACTATGAAATCACATGAGTTACTGTCTTTGACTCCAACTGATAAAATGCCCTTCAATAAAGATGGGGGAAGACATGTGTGTGTGTGTGTGTGTGTGTGTGTGTGTGTGTGTGTGTGTGCATACATCTACATATTTTCCCTTAAATCAAGAATTGTGGCCTGAAAATAATGATCAGCCCACTTTTCCTATTTTGTTTCCATAGGGATCAACAATAGATCAACTAAAGTTGCTTATAGAAGAATATTACACTGGTTGTTTATATTAGGAGGAGCCAAATATTCCCAATGACTATATAAGGATTTGATCTTTAGTCTGAAGTTAGGAGACTCTAGATTATGGGATATCTCTGAGGAAGAATAGTATAAACTACATCAACACAAGAAAATTATATGCAAACCCACATGTATCATTATTATCTTAGAAAATATCAATGGGCACTAATGTATAAATAGATATCTATACTCCTTAAAAGAAATAGTAGACTATTTCTTCTCTGGAGAACCACAACCCTCTTTGGGAATGTGCTGCAGTGTCTAGAACAGTGTGGTCAAACTCAAATGGAAACAGGGGTTACTAAACCATATGTAAGGATCCTTGTGGATTGCATATTGACTTAGAAAACCACGCATTAACAATGTCTATATTCTAGAGTAAAAGAGTGAAAAATAGCTATTGAAATGTTTCTGCAAGGGATCATCCTGGAAAGCAACACAGAGGACCTGTTAATTCAAACAGGAATAGTGACCTTTTATTAACAGAACCTTCTCAGGTGCCATAAAACATAACATTTATATCCAGGTAAATCTTCAAAACATGTCACATTTACTTTTCTGCTGAATATCAGTTATTTGAAGGGTTCTAGACTCACTAGGGAAGTGAAAAGGCAACTGAAAGCAGTTTTCAGTGAGAATAAAGAGACAGTTTCTACCAACTACCTCTTTTTATTCTACAGTCATAAAAACCCAATTTGCCAGTGATAAAGCCATTTTATATGCCTGTTTTAAATCCTCCTTAAATTCTGTTTAAATGGGTTTCTTAAAGTTACATTCTAGTAAGTCAGGTTTGTAACTGAAAGTTCTTACGCATAAGATTGAGGCTAAAGATTGTAGGACTGTGCAGAAAGCCTAGAGTAGTTACTGAAGGAAAAATTGTTTGTTTAAAACATAACCCAGGTTTTGAACCAAGTCTGGAGTATTTTGCCTATGTAGTAGAATAATACTAATTGGTGGAGAAAAAGTTGAAAAAAGTTGTGTGCCTTCAAAAATGAAGAAGTTGGTTTAAGAGCTCTGGAGAGAAGGTTCTTTCTCCATAGATATGTGGTTTCAGACTCTTTTTGTGACTGAATCCAGAGACATGGAGCGAGACAGACTTTGAAAGCAGCAGACGTGTAGAGGAAGCTGGCTGTTGCACCTTTCCCTGATTTCCAGATTACCTTTGGAGAATATCTCCGTAAGTTAGAGCAGAGCCTCTCTCTCTTAGTTGAAACGAAAGTTCATCTCATTCCCATTTAAAGAATATGTATAGTCTTGTGTAATTTCCTAGTATATTCTAATCTGTAGAACTTCTTTAAATCCTGGGAAAATGTGTTTACTTTCTGTTCACTATTTGTGATGGCATCTTGTGTAACTAGTGTTTGGTGGGAAAGAGTTAAACTGACAAGTTTTGGGGTTATCTCCCTCCCTCAAGTGTGTCCAGGAAAGTGATTTTTTTTCCTTTTTTTTTTAATTTTATTATAGTTTGCATCATTCATTTCTACAAGATTTTGAGTTACATATTTTCTCCCCGTCCCTCCCCCACCCACCACCGCAAAACAGCCATCCCAGTGCGTCCCCCCTCCCCCAGCCTATTCTCTCCTATGTCACTTTTTGGTAGGGCAGGATGGATCTCCCAACTGCAGTGCCTGTGTATCTCAAGTTCCAGTTGGATGTAGTCAATAATAATAATAATAATTGCATAGATAAATAAATAGATAGATAGATAGATAGATAGATAGATAGATAGATAGATAGACAGATACACAT
>CM053582.1:224313604-224340972 GCA_028627135.1 Pseudochirops cupreus
AATGTTCCAGGGGAAATTCATTCAGTGAGGTGGAGGACTTTCAAATATTCTTGCTGAAAAAACCAGAACTGAAAAGAAAATTTGACACTCAAATACAAGAAGCATGAGAAGGTAAACATGGAAAAGAAATCATAAGGAACTTATCAAAATTGAACTATTTACATGCCAACATGGAAAAATGATAATTGTAACTTATGAAACTTTTCTCAGTATGAGGATAGGTGAAGGGAATACAAATGTATATATATATATATATATATATATATATATATATATATATATGTATACACACATATGTCTATATAGGAAGGTTTATATATGCATACCAACATATATCTGAGTATATGAATATATGAGTACATAGAAGGCACAGGATCGATTGAATAGGAAGGGATGATACTCTAAAAGGTGAAATTGTGAGGTGGGAGAGAGCCAGGGAGAGACAGAATGGGGTTAATCATCTCATATAGAAGAGGCAAGGGATAATTGTTACAATGGAGGGGAAGAACAGGAAGGCAAAAGGGAAAGGGTCAACTTTACTGTCATTGAATTTGGCTTAGGGAAGGAACGACATAAATTCTAAACTGGGTATCTTGCCACACAGGAGAGTAGGAGGGATGGGGATGAGAGGTGGGATGATGGAGGGGAGGGTAGAATTGTTGGAAGTACACACTTCTGTAAAGGGACAGAGACAGGGTACAGACTAGAACAAGGTGAGGTGGGATAGGAAGGAGGGACATATTATTAGTCTCTCACAATATGCCCACTGTGGAGATGTTCTGCATAATTACATATGTACAGCCTGTATTCAATTGCTTGTCCTTTCAGTGGGGGTGGGTGACAAAGGAGGAAGGAAAAGAATCTAGAATTTAAAGTTCTATAATCAAATGTTAGAAATATATATGCATATTATTATTATCATTAACTACATCCAATTAGGAATTAAGATATACAGGCACTGTGGTAGGGAGATCCATCCTACCCTACTGGAAAGTCAGAGGGGCAAGAGGGAGGACATAGGAGAGAGCAGATTGGGGGAGGGATTATACAGTGGGACGGCTACTTTGAGATATTGGGTAGGGGAAAGATAGAGGGGGAAAATTTGTAACTCAAAATCTCATGGAAACGAATGATGTAAACAAGAAAATAAATTAATTAATTCATTTTTAAAAAAGAAAAAAACATTAACAAAATAGATTTTTTTTAAAAAAGAAATTTTGCATGCTTTATACCTCTCAGTTACTTATATGACCCTTCTCATTGAAATGTTATAAATATGAGAAAGTAGGCAAATGGGTCAATAAATGCTCTTTGTCTTAGTCAACTTTTTGGAAGAGGAAATAACTCAGCCTTTTTAAAGTGACCATTTTACATTTTTAAAACTTCTCAAAGAAATTCTGCTAAAGAGTATCAATGTCTTTTTTTTAATCTATTTTTTATTTTTACACTTGATAGATTTTTTAATAATATAGGTTGATACTAATTACCTGCAGCATCTTCCCATCTCCCTATTCTTTTCTTGGTATTGATTTTGACTTTTGTGGTAACCAGCAGATTACATGACCACACAAATAATTCAAAAATTACTCCTCTCTCAGTAGCTAAGCAATTCCTTTTTGTTGAAGATATAATCTAATAACTTTTTGTTGATTGTGTTTTCTAGTCCCTTCATGTCCAATGTTATCTAACTCTCTTCTTGAAGATTTTCATTATGTGTGTATATATGTATATATGACATTATATATATGTATATATGTGTGTGTGTGTGTATATATATATATATATATATATATATATATACATATATATACATATACATATGACATTTCTGAGTATTCTACAACCTTTTGGCCTTTTTCATTTCTTCATTCTAAGACTTTTTCTACAATAGTTTTTAGCACCACCCCACACATGTGGTATCAAAGTGTATCACCTGGCATAGTGTAGAAGATCTTATGAAATTCTTTATATAATTACTTTACTTAGAATCATAGGCTCTTCTATGCTAGAAGGGACCTTAGTTACCCCTAATCTACTACCACTCTCCTTCATTTTATAGATGAAGAAAAGAAGTCCCAGAGAGGTTAAGTGATGGGCCCAGGGTCACATGTGGATTAAGCAGTGGAATCATGATTCGAACTTGGGTCCTCTAACTTCAAATCCAGCATATTTTCTAATCATGTGTTATAGAAAAGCTGCAATTTTTATTATGGATGTATATTTGTTTGCATTCATTACAAACTCTGTAAGGCAAGATGACCAAATATCCCATGAAGTGATATTTCTTATTGCTCTTGGGAACACAAGAAAATTATTTCTGTCAACTCTTTTACTTACTTTTCTAAAAAGAGCCTATAATCTATCCTTCCAATTAGCACTGGCTTTTTTATATGTCCTAGTTTCATTTGAAGGAATAATATTAATTTGGCTATTTTCCAGTTTCTCTAATACTATATCAGTTCATTGGTCATCAGACAAAGATGGCGCTAAGTGACAACAATGGGTGTGTATAGTAAGGGAGTGAAGTGATTTTAGGAAGCCCTGTTTCCTTTTCTAACATGCTGTCACTGTCACTGGAGAAACTGAAGGGAAGCTACATGGGACTAAGGGATATGAGGAGTACTTGTATTTTTATCTGGTTCACGCATTATTGTGAGAAAAACATTTCATGACCTATTCACTGTCCATTTGGTGATATGCTTCTCTGCTTAGATAAGCAGGCTCTCTGGCAGTAGACACAGTTTTTCAACAGGGCAATATCTGAAATTTTTCTTGCTTGGTAGAAGTTGTCAGAGTTTGCCTTCCTTTGGCATAGTCTTCAAAGATTCATTGTCATTTTCCAGCACAATGAGCCAACAGAGTAGGACATTTGTGAAGGATTGTATATATACTTAGTTTAATTAGGTCAGATTAACTGAGATGTATGTCACTAAACTGAATAATATTTTACAAGCTGTAGTCAAGAAATGATAGTGACTGTCTTCTTTCCTGCTTTCTCATACCACTCTCATCCACTTCCTGGGGCAGGAAAGGTAGGAGAAAAGAACTGAAAGAAATTATCTAGTGAGAACCCACTCATGAAGGAACTGTACATCCTGTTAAGCCAGCTGAGAACAGCTTAGGAAAAGGGAAAGTTCTTGGTAGTCAAGTGCTTGAGTCAATCAACATTTATTAAGTGCCTACAATGTACCAGGCACTGGTGCTGAGTGCTCAAGATATAAAGAAGGACAAAACAACCCTTGCCATAAAGGAACTCATAGTCTAATAGGGGGGAAAACATGCATGCACTTGTGCACAAACAAGATATAGAGAAGATAAGTAGAAATAATCCCAAAGGGAAAACACTGGTGTTAGAGAGGATCAGGGAAGTTTTCTTTCAGAAGTTAGGATTTTAGCTAATGCCTGATGGAAGCCATGGAAGTCAGGAGACAGAGATGAGAAGGGAGAGGATTCCTGCTAAAGAAAATGTAGTCTGGAGATAGACTGTCTTGTGCAAGGAGCAGCAGTATAAGAAGACTGGAAAGGTAGGAAGTGACCAGGCTACCAAGGGCTTAAAAAGTCAATCAGATTTTAGATTTTATCTTGGAAGTTAAAGAGAACCAAGGGATGTTATTGAATGGACAAGGGTGGTGACATAGTCAGATCTGTGCTTTAGGAAAATCACTCTGATGGAAGATGGACTGGAATAAGGGGAGACTTGAGACAGAGAGTCCATTCAGAAGGCTATTACAATAATTCAGGTCTGAAAAGAATCTGAAGGGTCGAACTCCCCTTTCCGTTGGAGTGATAGAATTACTATCTGGCCATGGGATGTGAGGCATTCTTCTAGTAATTGTAGAAAGCCCTAATAAAAGAGTCAAAAAAGAGCAAACCAGATCTCTTCTGATTACTACCAGCTTAAGTGTAAAGTTTCCATTCTGATTTTCACTAATCCATTGAGGTTTGTTTCAGTTATGCCATATTGCCTAATAAAAATTAATAGACATCCTGTGTGCCTAAAATAAATTCTCACACCTTTTATACTCTATTTAAAAAGACTGTATTTAAAAGATTTAGATTAGCTCCCAATCGTTTGGGGGAAAAAATGTGTAACCACTAGATGTCACAACAACAAGTCAGAGAAGTCAGAGTTAGACATTTTTTTTTTCATCTAGGGAGAGGAATAGTCCAGGACTCCCTTTTGTAAAATTCTACTTTGAGGCACTTACAAAGTCATAAGGAAATATGGAATAATGGTTAATAATATATACTCCCAGTTAGAAAGAGATTCTCTAACAAGGGGCCAATGATTTGCGCGCCTAGCCTGGAATCAGGAAAAAGGGACTTCCTAGACAATGTTCTTTCTATGAGGCTAAAACTAATGTTCTACAGTTCACTCACCTATGAATAAAGGGATCCAAGGATATATACATTACTGAGCTAACTACACTTTTATATGGAACTGAGACAAGTCAACAGCAACAGAGACATCTCTGCTACTGGTTCTAATACACTAAAGCTGAATGCCTCTGGTGGGGAAACAATTGAAAACATGTGTCAAGATGCCCTTTTAGTATTGATTTTTCTTCTTCTGCATGTTTGAACCCTCATATTTTCTTGAACTTTTGCATCAATAGCTGGATCTACCAATGATGATCAGAGAGTATGTGGCTGTTAACCAAGTGAACAGAAATCTATTTACTTCCTGTCAGTCTTCTTTGGCACAGAACTTGAGGGTATTTCCATATTATTGGCTATGAAAGATTTGCATTGCTGACGATATGATGCCCAAGTAGCAGAGATAACTGATGAATTCCTGATACAAAGGGAAACATGGGTGGACCCAAGATGGCAGAGTAAAAGCAGGCACTTGGTTCAGCTCTCCCCCAAATGCCTCCAAATAACTGTAAAAAAAATTCACTCTAAACAAATTCTAGAGCAGCAGAACCCACAAAATAACAGAGGGAAACAAATTTCCAGCCCAGGACAACCTGGAAGGTTGACAGGATAGGTCTATCACACCAGGCTGGAAGAGGAGTATGGTCCAGCATGGACCACAAGGGCACAGACAGGCTGAAGCAGGCCTCAGGGGACTGAATCACTGGCAGCTGTGGCAGTTCCAAGACTTGTCAACCCACAAACACCAAACACAACTTACAAGGTGAGTAGGAAATGTCTTGAGACCTGAGTGAGAGAGGAGCATGGGAAGCATGGTCCAGCCCCAGCCCTGGGCATAGGTAGTGGCTGCTTCCTAGAACTCAGCCCACAGGTTGTAGGTGGATCAAGTGGTTGATCAGAGGAAGATTATAGTGATCTCTTTGCTGGTCCTGAGGCAGGACTCTCTTGCTTTGCTCATGCTTAGATCTGGGTTGCAGTCCTGGGTGACAGTCCTGCAGAGAGGAGCAGTGCTGGCAGAGCTTGTGGCGGCAGTGGAAAGGGAACTCTCCACACAGTTCCAAGACAGAAAAGAGTACTTGTGGTCACTCACAGACCAGAGCACAGGCCAGGAAAGGTGTAAACACCTCTCCTTTGATCATACCACCTTGTAAGAGCTGAAAATTTACAGGTCTCTAAAAGTATCTCTAAAAGCAGCTGCACAAAACCCCTGAAAATTGGGACAGTTTGCCCTCCACCGTGGAAGCAGAGACCTACCTTAACAAGAGCTAAAAAGTCAAGTAATTGGCTGGGGAAATGAGCAAACAGTGGGAAAAAAAAACAGACTATAGAATCTGACTTTGCTGACAAGGAAGATCAAAACATACAACCAGAAGAAGACAACAAAGTCAAAGCTCCTACATCCAAAGCCTCCAAGAAAAAACAAAGGGAAACCCATAACTTCAAAAATCCCAGTGAAAAAGAATTAGAAATTTCAATAAATGAGAGTTTATTCTAGGAAAGGAAGATGCTACTGTGATCAAAAAGGAAAGAAAATTCCATTGATAATCAGTTTGCCCTAGACTAAAGAGAAAACGAGTTTATCTTTGTGGGCAGAAAAGATACATGAAATGGCAATGTAATAAACCACAAGGTCCCATACCAGTTGATTTTTACCCCACATTCTCAGAAATCCTGAAAAACAGTTACTGAGATAGAGGAACATTCATGTGATTTTGAAATTGCTTAGATAAAGATTATCTACAAATACAAGGAAATTATGGAGGATAAAACTCTGATATTGCTACTTCTGTTTCCTTGATTTATTTCAGAACCTGTTGAACTTATGAATTGTGATCAAATGAGAGAAACTAAGTTCCAGCCATTGAGGAGCAAGGTTTTTTAAACTACTACTGTGTCCATCAAGTAAGAAGAATGAAGGAGCCTACACAAAGTGTGGGGGGTCCAAATCATCAACAAGCATTTATGGAGTATCTGCTATGTACTGTCCTAAGTTCCTGGGGGTACAGAGAAAGAGAAGAGGATAACTTCTCTACTTCCCTGATCTCTGGGACCTCACAGTCTAATGAGGAGAACAACATGCAAACAACTATTCACAAAAGAGGTACAGGCAGGATGTAATGGAGATAACCCCAGAGGTAAGGTATGAAAATTAAAGAAGACCAGGAAAGGCAAAAAGTGGGACCTCAGCTGAGATTTGAAGGAAACAAGGGAAGGCCAAGGAAGCTATGTGGGTAATTAATAATTTTATTAGCCATGCTACAGAAAATTAATAAAAAGGGTCAGTGGCACTCTTGAACATCAAAGACAGAGGTCTTTGGAACTCACTCAACACTTACATTCCCTTGAAAGAGTGGGTGTTCCTGAGGGTGGCAATCAACTCTAATTGATTAATGGGGAAAATAAATATTATAATGAGAGGTGG
Source organism: Pseudochirops cupreus (assembly GCA_028627135.1). NCBI lineage: Eukaryota > Metazoa > Chordata > Mammalia > Diprotodontia > Pseudocheiridae > Pseudochirops > Pseudochirops cupreus. The sequence continues at coordinate 224,320,404 of CM053582.1, forward strand.
ACCCATTCTAATGAGGGGCTGAGGAAGGCGACTTTGATCACTCTCACTCCCAGAGCACCCCCAGACTAGGGCAATCTAGAAAAAGCATCTACCCCCACTCAAACCTAAGTAGAACATAATGGGCTTCCCCACTTGGATGGGGTCTGAATGAGATTGAGGAAAAAATTAATCTAATCTCATTATCAACAATGTTCTTCAGGTGCTGGCTTGGCCTAGTAGCAGGGCTTCTTAAACTTTTCCTACTGGAGACGCTTTTTCCTGTTTCTACAGCATTTGGTGGTATTGTGTGGCCTGAGGGCATGCACTTTGCAAAGTGTGCAACCTTTGTGTTTAGAACCAAGGCTGCAATGAAGTTGCATGATGCAACATGGGCAAGTACTGCCAGAAACACCTTGCTTTCCTTACACATTTGATTTTGAATTAATTTTTGGTTGTTGTATGTTCAGAAACCTTTTTCTATTGCCAAATTTTTCAAGACTCCATGGGGGTCTTGACACACAGTTTAAGAAGTGCTGTAGTAGAGAAGGAGGATCTAGGAAGGTAAAAAAAAAAAACCTGAATCTCCCCAATAATTGGTCATTTAATAGTCATTTATCTCAGTCAGGAGGTGATGAGGAGGAGGGAAAAGTGTTTCCGGCCTGAGGAGACAGTCAATGAAAATCCCTAAGTTGGGGAATGGAATATATTTGGTGAAGACAAGCAAGAAGAAAGCTAATGTCACTGGATGGCAAAGTATGTGGAGGAGATGAAAAGTATGAGAAGACCAGAAAGGCAGGAAGAGGCCAGGCTATAAAGGGCTTTAAAAGCCAAACAAAGGGGTCTGTAAGATTTGATCATAGAGATAATAGAGAGCTACTGGTTTTGATCAAATTGGGGTTGGGGGGAGGAAGAGAGACCCAAATGATAGCCATTTCCACAATTATTGGGGCAAAGATTACAGAAAGATACTGTTATTATAATGTTTTTGTTGTTTGTCCTTCCTTCTGGAAGAATGCCAATAACATCAGTAAGGTGGTATCTTAACTTGCAAGTGAATTGGATTTAAGTGAAGCAGAATTGTGCCAAATCATTAGCCTCAATCTCTGCTCCAGAGTCATCAGAGTCCAGTGGCAAGACATAGGTGGGAATGACTGGAGATGGCCCCAGATGCAGTGGGAGATCTTGGTAATTTGAAGCTGGAATGAAAGGGCAGAAACACTAGAACTTAGTGCCACAGTGGGAAAAACAGAACAAGATAAAGGCCTAGAGTCTTGCTTTTCTGAAGAAATATAAATCTTAAGGTAAACACATTCCTATGTCAAGCTAAACAGAATAAGGAATCCAAAAACAGTATTTTTTAAGCCATGACTCATACTTAAACAGTAAGGAAAATTATTTCAAAAGATCAACCGTATTAGTTAGACCTGGAGGAATGATATTCTTTGTGAATGGCTTAAATACATAGACAATCTTTAGAAGTTTAAGTCAGACAATACCTAGAATTGGAGTCTCTAAGGATCACAGGCTCATAGATTTGGAACTCAAATAGATCTTAATGGTCACCCAGTCCAATCTCCATCTTTTTACAAATGAGGAAACCAAGGTCCCTCAAGGTTAAGTAACCTGCCCAAGCTCACGTAGATAGTAAGTGGCAGAGATAGGATTTGAACTCAGATATTCTAAATCCGGTTCGGCAATCTTTTCTTTGTGTCATAGCGGATACTCAGATATTCTAAATCCGGTTCAGCAATCTTTTCTTTGTTCATAGTGGAAAGAACAGTGAACTGAAAGCCAGAAGGCCTAGGGTGGGGCCTTGGTTCTGCCCCTTATGCTCTGTGTGACTATGGACCTAAGTGTTGGATTTGGGGAAATCCAGCAAGAGGAGAGTATCTGTCAAAAGCTAAATAAGTATGCAGGTTTTCTAGGCTTTTGATGACTTCTCAGGCCTTCTTAGGAAGGACAGGATGTTCTGTCAATACTGACGATTGAGTAGGTGTGTCAGTAGAGCCTATCCCCTTGACATGTGGAGCAAGAAAACTATTATTTTTGGAGAATAGTTTGAAAGTCAGGGGAAAGGACAATATTAAGAATGGGAGGGCAAGAGAGAGGAGAAGAAGACTGTCAAAATTCAAAAAAATGTGATAGCCTAGAGCTCTGACAATGATATTGTATGTAAGACAGAGGGTCTGCTGGGAGCTTAAAGGGCCTAATCATTTGTACATGCATCTGGATGGGGATGAGTCCTGAGTTGAGGAAGCATGAAAAGAGTGAGTGCCTGGACTGACATATACAATCTGTACATCAAGACCCGAAAGACTATTTGGGGGAACTGGACTCTGCTGCTCTTCCATACAAAGGTATCCATTTGAAGAATATTAAAAACATTTTTAAAAGATTCTCTATATCTAAATGTCTCAGCTTGCTGTGGTTGCATCCCTGGAAAAGAAAGGGTAGGATAAGGAATGTCTAACCCCCAACCCTAGGACTTACAGTGTGAGTGAAATCAGTGACAATATCATGACTGTCAGTGAATGTGTGCCACAAAATGGTGTTGGTTAATGTCATTGTTGTTTTATCTGATTCTCCATGACCCCATTTGGGGTATTCTTGGAAAAGATATGGTGCTGTTTGCCATTTCCTTCTCCAGCTCATTTGACAGATGAGAAACTGAGGCAAACAAGGTTAAGTGACTTGTCAAAAGTCCCACAGCTGTTAAGTGTCTGAGAGCAGATTTGAACTCAGGTCCTCCTGATTGCAGAAGCAGCACTCTATTCACTGCACCTGTTCCAAAATAGGGTCAATAATACCTAAACTCTCTACTTCACAGGTTTGTTGTAAGGATCAAATGAAATAATAAGTGCAAAACACTGTAAATTGTAAAGCATTGCCTAATAATACCTAGCACTTATAGTATCTTAAGTTTGGAAAAGCTTTACATATGTTATCTCCTCTGATTCTCAAGCCCTAGGAAGTAGGTGCTATCATGATCCCCTTTCACAGATAAGGAAGCTTGCTGCTTGGAGAGGTTCAATGATTTGCCCAGAGTCATGTAGCCAGTGTCTGAGACAGGATTAAAACTTAGATCTTCCTGACTCCAAGTGCAGTACCCTCTCCACCCCACAGCCCAGCTGCTCTCAGCAGCTATCAGATTCCCATTTGGAAAAAGGAAAGGAGGGGTGAGAAATGTCATCAAGAGCACCCCAGCATAGTAGCTTGAAGGCCACTCGGTCATGTCTCAGATCAGGAAACTGGAGCCTTCAGTAGTTGATTAGCTCACAAAAATCTAGGCCAAAGTTTATAGAATTGATTCAGTGTTTTATTGTGTGCCTGTTACAGAGGGATTCACCAGATGGGAACGTAAGTGTTGGTAAAGATCTGATGGAATAAGATGGCCCAGAAAGTAAAGAATTATGGTGGGGCTTTCAAACGGGGTCAAAGGGTAGGAAAAAGAATTCTGCTATAACCTTTGCTCATTGGTAAAGGGAAATTCCAAAGAACTGAGCTGAGGACTGTAAAATTTCTGAAAATTTGAATCTTCCCCTGAAGGAGAAGAAAGACAATTTTTCAGTTTGGGTTTTTGTTGTTTTTATTTTTTAATCAGGAAAATTTAATATATAGATAATACTTCTTTATTTGCCTCCTCTAGGAACATACAAATCCATTACATATTCCTTGGCTTGCTCATAAAATGACTATTTTGAGTCTCTGAACTTTCAATGCACAGTTTATTCTTATAATTTAAAATGTGTTAATTTTACTTAACTTTCAAGTGTTTTTATTTTTCTTACCAACAGAGTGACAGGCTGCTGAACTTTAAGAAAACTAGCAATTTTTTTTTTGCTTTTGTCACTGTAAAAAAAATAGGCAAAAGTTTAAGAACAAAAGGCAATGTCAATGTCTTTGATAGTATCATACCATTATAACCCTCCTCTCCTCAGACACTGCCCACTCTGGTCCAGGATCTCAGCCTCCCATACCTGGACATCAGTCTGGCTATAGCCTCCTGGCTGGTCTCCTGGTCACCAGTCTTTAACCACTCCGGTCCATCCTCCATTCAGCTGTTAAACTGATCTTCCCTAAACACAAGTCAAAAATCACCTCTCCCAGCCTATTAACTCCAGTGGCTCCCTATTGCTTCCAAGAACAAATATAAAGTCCTCTGGCTTTTAAAGCATTCCATAATTTGGCCCCTTCCAACCTTTTTAGTCTTTTTGCACCTTACCCTTTCCTCTACTGCCATCATGTACCCTGCAATCCTTTGACACCAGCATCCTTGATCCTTTTACCACTAACCCCTCCATCTTTAAACTATGGGAATTTTCACTTGCTGCCCCCCACCCCCACCCAAATCTAGAATTCTCTCTCTCTCCTCATCTCTGCCTTAAGGCTTGTATGGTTTCCATCAAGTCTGAGCTAGAATCTCACCTTTTTTAAGAAGCCTTTCCCGACACCCCTTAATTCCAATGCCTTTACTCTCTTGGTTATCTCCACTTTATTGTGTATACATCTTATTTGCACAATGTTGTTGTATGTCATCTCCCCTTTTAGACTGTGAGCTCCTTGAGATCATGGACCATTTTACGTTTCTTTGAGTCCACAGAATTTAGCACAATACCGGATATATAGTAGGTATTTAATAAATGCTTATTGATTGACTGTTGCCCAACTGAGTTACCATGATTGGGAAATTTAGTTGCCTCCATTGTGTCACATAGACACAATAAAATCATTACTTTGGGGGATAAGATCTTAAAAACAGGGAAAAATATTCAAACTCACTGCATACAACTGTGGCGACATTGCACTTTGACTCATTCTTATTTTCTGAGCTGTCACTAACAACAATTTTGGCTTCTTCATTTCTGTCTTCTTAACATATTAGTTAAAGATGAAAATATGTCCAGATGGATATGTCATAGGCTTCTCTTCTCTTCTTAAGTTAGTATTTCTTGACTTGAGGCATTTTCAATCACAAAATAATTCCATCACCTTGTATAGAGGGTAAGCCCATTAAAAGTTTCATCAAGGTTAACTTCTTATTAACCAGATGAATGAGATTAAAGGATGAGAATTTTGTCGCAGCATTGAAAATCTTTCCTTGATGGGACATATACTCACTGTGACTTAGAGTAGGTTGATTTTCCAGGACCACCTTGTTCTGTCTCCTTTAAGGGATTCTAAATCACAGGGAAGTATTATAAGTGTAAAGGCCTGTATAGATCCTTTAGTAATATGAGCTCACAAAGGGGTTGACTAATGAACTCAAATCCTTTCCTTTTTTTAAGGGGCTTCAAACCTAGGTAGTTCCCTGAAGGAAATGAAGGCCCACTGGAGAGAAAAGAATTGTTGTCTAAATTATTCATGGGCTCAGGTGTGAATTCTTTATGTTTTTATTTTTATATCACATGAATATAGCCTTTGTTGTGTTCAATCTTTTCTCAGCCTAGAAGCTGAGGAACTAGACATGGATTATATTCTGATGTTCCCAGGTAAAACCCTGGGCATGAGGCAGATAGTGATTTGGAAGACACATCCAAAGTTTGAACCTAGATCATGTATATCTAGAGCTTCAGCTCTGGGATATGGATTACATCTAGGTGAGGCATTGATTTTATCTTCCCTAGAGAGCCTGTAAGCAGGTTGCAATAATATTTTTATTTCTTGTATGAGAAAACATTAATGTCAGAACAAAGACCCTATCCTTTGACATTATTAACCTCGTTAATAAGGAGTTAGCCTAGGGGCATCTAGGTGGCATAGTGGATAGAACACAGACCTTGGAGTCACTCGGGAAGACCTGAGTTCACATCCTGCCTCACACACTTAGTAGCTGTGTGACCCTGAACAAGTCATTTAACCCCAATGGCCTCCAAAAATTAAAAATAAATAAATAAAAATAAGAAGTCAACCTAGACAAGCCTTCTCCAAAATACAGACCAAATGTTGTTCAGGAGATGTAAGAAACTAAGATGATAGGGTTGGAAGAAACTTTGGATGTCATCTAATCTAACACTCTCATTTCTAAGTATGAGGAAAATGAGGGCAATTTAGGAAGTGCAGTGGATAGAGCCCTCAGTTCCAATTCTGCTTAGTTGCTAACTTGTGACCCTAGGCAAGTCACTGAACCTCCATCTGCCTCAGTGTCCTCAGCTATAAAATGGGAGAAATAATTGTATTTACCCCCAGGCAAGTTGTGAGGATTCCATGAGATGACGTGTAAAGCAACACATAAGGCCCCCTGCTGGCTGCACGCTGATTTAATATTTTTATTTTGTTTGCTTATTTACTTATTGTCATATTTACTCATGTTATGTTGTTGTTGTTGTTCTATTTACTTATATTGTTAAATATTTCCCAATTACATTTTAATTGGATTTAGGTCACACTTGGACTACATGCTTCCCATGGATCATGTCCTTGACACTTCTGATATAAAGCAATTTGCAGATTTTAACCATATACATGCCCAAGGAAGTCAGCGACTTGCCCCAGGTTAGTGGCAGAATCAGGGCTACAACATGGGTCCCTTGACTTCTAGACCTAAACCAAGAGTTAAGCAAGAAGAGTCTGAGTTGGTAGCTATTGAACGAGATTTTAATCAATCTTGCCGAAGTAATGGTAACAGACCTGACTAATCCTGGAATGCATCATTAGACCCAGTCACCTAAAAAATATTCAGTATTCAAATGTTTTGTAATATTTGAAAGTACTTTTCCAACATTCAGATTTAAGTGTGCTACTTAATATCTAATTGAATTCTGTAGTAGTGCTACCATGCCTAACAGTTCTACTTTTGAAGCCTGAATCCCAGAGATATATAGCAGCACACACTGATTGACAACAAAGTTCTTCCCCTTTATCAATAAAGTCCTTCTCTTTGCTTTCTTTTGTACTTTGAAGCAGACATCCACTTAGAATCTTAAAAGCTTCTGATTTTATGTGGTATATAGATAAGGAATGTCTGGTGAAAGTGTACAATGTGAATCACATGACATAATGTAATGTAAAGTGCTTTGCAAAATACTATAAAATCATACCACTGCATTCAGATTCAGTGGTTGTCACACATATTTTACATTTTAAAAAACCAGCATCCAAAGATAGCAAGTAAGGCCTGGCTCCCTCTCCAAGACTCAGGCTGCTACTTCTGCTCCTCAGGGTTCCAGAGGGTAACCCTGGGAGGTTAGGGTATCCCCCTCTCTCTCTTTATCACCATCAACTTGAACCCCCAGTAACTGTGTTCTCCCTTGTGTTAAAGGTCTGGCATCTCAGTTTCATTTAACCACTCAAGGTTGATGTACTTTTACAATGGGATACTTACTTTAAGGTTACAGTAAAAAGAAATTTATATAAATGCCACCCCCCAAAACCTTGGCAGAGTATACTCTCCCCAAAATTACCTTGATCCCTGAGGTAATAAGCTAAAAATTGAACTCATTTCCTTTATAAGATAGGCCCTACTGTTCATCTTCAGATGAGTCTTCATCTCAGCCACCACTGACCCAGAGCTCGCTCTTTGTCCTTGCAGCATCAGTGATGGTCTGGCTTTAGAATCCTGACTCTGGAATGCACCAGGAATGCATCAGGAGCACCCTCCTGATGACTTTTTATTTTTATTTTTTACTCAGTTTATGTGTTTTTAGTTTTCAACATTCACTTCCAAAAGTTTTAAATTTTCTTCCCCTCTCTTCCCCGCTCCCTCCCCAAGATGGCATGCAATCTGATACAGGCTCTACATATATATTCCTATCAAACATTCCTATTTTCACATTAATCATGTTGTACAGAAAAATTACAAGTAGGAGAAACCATGAGAAAGGAAAACAAAGCAAAATTTAAAAAATGAAATAGTCTGCTTTGCTCTGCATTCAGACTCCATAGCTCTTTCTCTGGGTGTAGATGGCATTTTCCATCATGAGTCCTTTGGAATTCTTTTAGGTCCTTGCATTGCTGAGAAAGGCTAAGTCTATCAAGTAAGTCACCACACACTGTGGCTGTTACTGTGTACAATACTCTCCTGGTTCTTCTCATTTCACTCAGTATCATTTCATCTAAGTCTTTCCAGGTTTCTCCAAAGTCCACCTGTTCATCATTTCTTATAGCACAATAGCGTTCCATCACATTCATATACCACAACTTGTTCAGTCATTCCCCCATTGATGGGAATTCCCTCAATTTCCTGTTCTTGGCCATCCCAAAAAGAGCTGCTATAAATATTTTTTACATGTGGGTCCTTTTCCCATTTTTGTGATCTCTTTGGAATATAACCCTAGAAGTGGTATTACTGGGTCAAAGGGTATGCACATTTTTATAGCCCTTTGGGCACAGTTCCAAATTGCCCTCCAGAATGGTTGGATCACCTCACAGGTCCACCAACAATGCATTAGTGTTCCTACTTTCCCACATCTTCTCCAACATTTATCAATTTGCTGTTTTGTCATGTTACCCAATCTGATGACTTTTTAAACTCACTACATTGTAAAACTCACTCCCTTCACCTAGAATGGAAAAAAAAAATCAAACAAAAGACTAACCCTCAGAGCATAGGGTTATGAAGTTAAAGCTCAGGCCTTTCACCTTAGAATATTGTCTCTTACTAGGTACCCTGAGTGATCACTTTAAGAGATCCCTCAAGAATGAGTGAGGATGAAGTAGGGGCTGATGCTGGTAGGATCAAATGAGATAGAAAAGGTACAACACAGATTAATTGACTTACAAACCTTAAAGCATTATATAAATGTTTATTATTCTGAATAATAACTAAATCCAATGAAAAAACCTCCCCTTGGATATTCAACTGGAACCAGTTATGGAATGTCTACACATCACTCCAAGGCATTCCCATTACAGATCTTCACAGTTCTCCCAGAAGGAAGTTCCCTAGTATCTTCTACTTGGAGAGGTTGCCTTGACCTGAGCAAGCTAATGGGTTCTGTTAATGAGCCAGACTGCCATTTCACTAATTCATATGGTAGTCCTTGGCTAATTCAAGAATGAGTTCTGAGATTCATTTTAAATATCACAAAAGGATGATTTTGTTGGGTAAAATCATATTCTAAGGAAGAAGAAGTAATTGCCATGCTTGCTCATTGCTTAAAGGAATGTAACATGCAACAATTAAGGCAGACTGAGAACATTTCTTAGTGAAAAAGAAAAAGAATTATATCTGTACTGAATGAGCTCACAGATATACTTCAAGGAAAACCAGGCAGAACTGAATTGACTGTACACACTTTAGACTGAGGGGATAATAATTCAATTAGATTGCCATCTTACTGAGTTAATGAAAAGGTATTAGATGGCATCAGAAATGAGATGGAGAAGATGTTAAAGCATGGTATTAGCAGACCTTTCCCAAGTCCCTCTGTTTCTCCCATAGTTCTTGTTCCTATACCATATGGCATAGAGAAAATTAAGTTCTTTATCCCAAACTGATGAGAACTGATAAGACTATCGCAACAAATATGTTATGTAAAGGTTTTTGGCAAAAGGCCTTAGATGAAGAATCTAAAAGAAAAACAACATTTGCAACACTATATAGGATGTATAAATTTAATGTCTTTTCACCATTTGGATTGAAGAATTCACTTATCTCTTTCCAGAGTTTGGCTATTGTCCTAATAAGTGGGGGGAAGTGTTTGCCATTGCCTATACTGATATATTCAACCATAGTGAAGCTGCTAACCAGCAACATGTCAGTGAGTATTCAGTGTAATCTGTAAAATGACTCTTACTATGAAGCCTGGTAAATGCCCATTTGGACATAAAATATTGAGGAAATAAGGTGGGAAATGTGCAGGTAATACCTTCCCTCCTCTTGTCTCTCTGTGCTGCAAAATAAAAGAAAAGTTATTAAAGATTAACAAATTCCTGCAGGGAAGAAAGGCTAGGTAATTTGGGAGACTATCAGAGCTATATTTGCTAGAACTGCTGTAGCTAGACCTTTGACTGACTGTATCTATTTATTTTTATCTGGGTCCATGATTTCATTTGTGATGAAACTCTATACACCAATGCAGTCCCAGGCTGGAATTTTTGAGAAGTCTCTACAGCTCCAAGTGATTAAATGATTTGCCAGTGGTCACACAACTATTATATTTCAGAGTCAGGAGCTGAACCCAGATCTTCTCCACTCCCAGGTTGGCTCTCTATCCTTGTCACTACACTAGTTTAATACAAAGGCAATTAATTTATATGGATCAAGGAGTGGCAAAAGGCTTCTGAAAAACTTAAGCAGCCTCTGAATCCTTGGCAGTTTGGAGAACCTGGCATTTTTCCAAATATTTCATTATGGGAAATGATATATCTGATACTGGTTTTAGATATGATTTTATTGCAAAAACATGGGAATGTAAAACAGCCTATAACATATCTTAGTAGAAAATAATTACTTTCCAGCAAGGTGGATGAATGAAGGGTAATGTCTAAGCCTTGCTTCCCCTTTTTCATCCTAAAACAACAAGAAATATGCAAAGTAAAGGAAATAAGCAAAAACAGCAACAAAGTAGGAAAAGGAAAGAATTCATCAACAGGAATACCTTGTAGAAAACACAACAGCAAGCCTGAAGAATGAGCAAAACTACTAAAAACTGGACCCAAAAGTATTCTGGGATAAATGAAAGTAAGGTGAGAATCCCAGAAAAGAGGGAAAATATTCCCACAACAAAAACTGGACACCAGAACTTATCATGAGACAGTTCTAAAAAGTTCCAAGATCATTAAAAATCCAACTAGATACAATAAGGATATAAATTAGGAAGTAAATTTGAACTCTAAGAGTTTTTTTTTCCAAGCAGTAGAATGGACTGTAGAAGACAAATGATAGAGAACCTCTCTACAGTAGCAGATCCTAAAAAAGAAATTCAGAACTCAAGAACGTAGGTGTGTAAGAAAAAATATCAAAATATCATCCAAAGAGAGAAAAACTGTGAGAACTGCTGAGTTTTCTACAAACCAAAGCAATTAACTTCAAAGGCAATGAGTCAATCTAGAAATTATGTCTCCCAGAAATTTTTTAAAAAAAAGCTACTGAAACAAAAAGGCAAGGAAATTGCCAGTAAACACTGGAAAGAAAAGACAAAGATCAATAGAATCCCTAAGATATTAGCTAGCTAAGAGAAACTGAACTTTAACTCATCTTGAAATGTAGTAACCAAGACCTAGAAATTCAACATTAAACAAAAAATCTTGCAAGCATCAAGAAAAAGATTCTCCACATACTGAGGAAAAATAAGCTGAATTGTGTAAAATTATCCCTCAACGAGGAGGAATGAAAGGAAAGCCTGGAAAAATATTCTGAAAAGCAAAAGAATGTCAGTTTTCATACCAAAATAATATCCTATAAAATTAAGCTTAATGATTGAGAAATAAAATCTATCTACCTATCTATCAATTGATCTATCTATCGATATATCTAAATTTTTCCACAGATAGAAAGGAATTTAAATTGGTAATACTGAAGAAATCAGAAGTGAGCAGGGCATTTAACATTCATATTCATCAAAGAAAAGATATTTATGAAAGGTAAACAAGTACATAAAATATAAAAATGCCAAGTATGTACATCAATATTTGCATTCGTAAGGAAGAGACAAAGCTAAGTGTGTTTTAGAATTTTCATCTTTTGCCAAAGTCCACTGAGAAAATAGAGACCATTTAGGGGGAAAAACCCATAAAAAGAGGTTTAAAAAAGTACTCTATAAGAGGGAAGATAAAGTAGGCAAAAGACTTGAAGAAGGATTTTGGAAATTATCTCCTAGAATCCCCTCAATTTGTAGTTGGGATAATTGGGTTCCTGAAGAGTAGAACTGGGATGGCTTGCTCCAGGATATGCTGGTGGTGAGAGGCAAAATCTGGGTCTGATCTCAGTCCTCTGAATCTGCATACAAAGCTCTGTCTGCCACAAATTTATCTTTTTTTAATGAATTAATATTTCTGGGAATGGAGTTCTATAAAAGTTCCTTTTAGTAAAAAGAGGGGGGGCAGGGAGGGAGGGAGGAAGGGGGAGAGAGAGAGAGAGAGAGAGAGAGAGAGAGAGAGAAGGAAGGAAGGAGGGAGGGAGAGGGAGAGGGATAGGGACAGGGACAGGGACAGGGACAGGGACAGGGAAAACGGTAATTGTGTAAAGCAATCTAGAGCCACGTTCTTGCCTAGGTTGGGCAAAGAAGGATTTTCTTTTGAAATTTTCACTTTATACTGTTATGGAGGTAATTGATAGAGCAAAGACACAACATTTGTGGACATCACCTCTGAAAGAGGATTGTATCCTTGAATATCATAGAAGGAGAATATAATAGAGGAAAACTGAATTAATATTTCTTGGAATGATGAAGGAAAAGTTTAAAAGTTAGGATGATTTGGGGTGGGTGTGGTTTAGGAAAAAAAGATCTGGCAACATTTTTATCTGACCTGGACAAAGGGAAATGTAAAAATAAAAAAGAATAAGAGTAAAAGACTGGGGTAAAGAATATGGAGTTGGTCTAGGCTGAAGACAATATAGGAAGTGTCTATAGAAGGTGACTGGGATCAAATTGTTGCAAGCAAAAAAAAAAGGTGTGGGTGTAGAGAGCTGATCATTTTTTAGTGCCTGTGCCCCTCCCTTTCAACTCTATCTCCTTTCCATGGTTGATCCTTCTTTCTTGAAGAAGACCATGATATCAGGAAGATGATGCCATGACTTGCAAGTAAATTGGAGTTAAGTGAGGGAGGCTGTGCAAAGTCACCAGCCTACCTCTCTCCTCCAGAGCCCTCTGGGTCCAGTGGCCAGATAGAGATCAGGACAGCTGGAGATGGCCCAGCTCTATCTCCATCATATATGTATTGTCTTCACTTCTTATAATATAACTCTTTAAGAGAAGTAGCTGTCTTGCTTGTTCATTTTTTATATGCCCAATAGTACAATGCCCAGCACAGAGGAAGCACCAACTATATGCTATTTTTCACCAGATGTGGTGGTGCTTGCCTGTAATCCCTATTTCTGGGGAAACTGAGGCTAGTGGATTATTTAAGTTTCAGAGTTCTGGCCTGCAGTAGGGTGAAAGTCAATCAAGAGTCTGCATTTAAGTTCAACATCAGTAAGGTGAAGTTCTTGAAGGAGGGGTCTACCAGATACCTATGGAGGAGCAAATCAGCTCATGTCACAAACAGGTCAAGTCAAACCGTCTGTGCCTATCAGCAATGGGATCAGGGACATGAGTGGCTGCCTCACTTCCAGCCAATATGTGAGAGAACCAGTCTCAAAAAATATTTTTTTCCCTTTATTCATTCAAGGACAGCTGGGTTGCATAGTGGATAGAGTACCAGGCCTGGAGTTGGGAAGACTCATCTTTCTGATTTGAAATCTCATCTCAGATACTTTCTAGCAAGTCACTTAATTCTGTTTGCCTCCGTTTCTTCATCTGTAGAAAAAAATAACAAACTACTCTACTATCTCTGCCAAGAAAACCCCAAATGAAGTCACAAAGAGTTAGACAAAACTGAAAAAATGACTGAAAAACAACATTCACTGTAAAAAAAATTTATGAAAAGAAACCTATATTCAACAATTACAAGCATGACTGTTAGTGAATTAAACTTGCCCCCAAAATGGAAGGGAACAGCAAAATGGATTAGTAAACAGAATACAAGTTGGTACAAAGAAGAGACACCATTAAAAGATAAAGACTCGTGTGGAGTTAAAAAGGAAGGCTGGAATAAAATCTACTATGCTTCAGGCAGGTCCTCAAAAAGGAAGTATAATCACGATGTCAGGTAAAGGAACTATAAGATTAGTGGTCCAGATAAACAGTGATGCTACATTATACTTAAAAGCACCATAGATAATGAAACACAATCACAATCCACAAAAAATCATCAGCATTTCTCTATATTATTAACAAAAGCCAGCAGGAAAAGATAGAGAAATTCCACTGGGGAACAAAAAAAAAAACAAACTATAAAATCCATAAAGTATCTGGGAGTTAAACTACCAAGACACACAGGTCTTATTTATGTGACATGAGGTTTAGGGGGTATCCTCCCACAAAGGATATTAGATATGGGCTCACAAGGACCGAGATTCTTTTATTCTCTCTCTCTCTCTCTCTCTCTCTCTCTCTCTCTGTCTCTGTCTCTGTCTCTCTCTCTCTCTCTCTCTCTCTCTGTCTCCTTCTCTCTGTCTGTCTGTCTCTCCATCTCTCTGGCTCTGTCAGTCTGGCTCTGTCTCTCTCTTCTTGTCTCCCTCTCACTCCCTCCCTCTCTCTGTCCCCCACTCTCTCCCTCCCTGCTTTTCTCTTTGAATACTTTAAAGTGTTCTATAAATGCTAGCTATCATTATGATTCTCATTAGCATTATTACCTCAGATCAGCACTGCTTAAGCAGCTTATGAGGTCCAGATCTCCAGCCATCCAGAAGCAAATCATTAGTGCTTCATATTTCAGGATGGTCCATAATTATTTTCTCTAGATGAGAAGTGTATTGTTGTGGAAATCACCTCCCACTGAGTACCGGACCCTTACTCAGAAACTCTGCACCTCTTGAAATCATGAGTTTATGGTCAGGACTGGAAGAATCTATTTCTCAGGATCACTGGTCATTGATTTGCTCTCAGAGAAGAAAATAGGAAGTAGAAGAAGGTGGCCAGGAATTCAGATTCATGTAGGCAAGTACACAATCCTGCTGCCATGTGCATATTATAATTATGCCACTGGTGGGGAGAGGAGAGAAACACACTTATACACATACTTGATTGAAGTCCGGAGAAGAGAAAGTGGTGGATGCATCCCAAATAGAGACAGAAAGACCTTTTTCTCCTCAGTTCCTCTTTGAAGCTCAGATATCTGACCACAATAGGTCGGTGCACAAGCTCCATTAATGGTGGTATTTTGGGTCCTTCTGGCTTAGAGTGAATGTCAAAAGTAACTGTTTCTCTTTTGAACAGCCAACCTGAGGGTCTTCCTAGCCCAGCTTGATTTTTTTTTCCTTTTTTTTTTTCTAAAGGGGCCATCATTTGACTCACTTCTTAAAGAGTCCTATTCACTGAATGGGCATTATCTCGTTCTGAGTGAGTACATGAAAAGGCCAGGGTCTCCCATTGTATACTGGGTCATCTCCAGTCATCCTGATGAATATCTGGTCACTGGACCCAGATGGTTGTGGAGGAGAAAGTGAGACTGGTGACCCTGCACAGGCCTCTCTCACTCAAATTAAACTCAATTGCTGGTCATGTCATCATTTCCCTGATGCTATGGTCTTCTTTGAAAACAAAGGACAAACACACAACTATCCTCTTATAGCTAGCTCATTGAGAAGACACCTATTCTTAATTTAGTTGCCAATCATCTTTGACACAACCCACCAATTATGGGTTCCATAGGAACTACCAGTTAGGAGTTGCTGTGTCATCTCTCAACAAAGGACATGTCCAAAGGCTTCGAACACATGTCCAGCTCCAGTGAGAAGTACATTAGGGAGTTCCCCTGATAACCTCCATCCTACAACATAAAAGTACAAAATGTGAATAAATAATCAGAGAGATAGTCAATATTTATGCTGAAGCAAACCAAGATAACAAAAAGAATAATACTGCCGAAATTAATATATAAATGTAGGGCTATTGCAATAAAATTGCCAAGAGAACATTTTATAGATGTGACAAAAATAATAACAAAAGAAACAAAAGGTTAGAAATTTTTAAGGAAATAATGAAAAAAGTAAGTTTGAATGAAAATTATCAATTTCAAATTCTATTATAAAGCCACAGTTATTTAAATTATTTGGTACTGATTAAAAGTAGAACAATGGAATAGATCAGAAAATTGAAATTTAGAAACAAGAGCATACTAAGTAGCCCAGTGTTTGATAAATAACATAGCATCTTGGAGGAAAGACTCTTTGTTCAACAAGAACTACTAGGAAAGCTAGAGAAGAGTTTAGCAGAAAATAGATTTAAAACAGTATTTGATACCATATACCATAAAAATTCCAAATAAACAATCCATATTTATAAGCCACCCCATTAAAAAAATTGAAGAGTGAATATCTGTTACAAACTGGATGCTCAAAGAATATACAATTAGACAAAAAATAGATGAAATAGTAAAAGACAAAAATGAGTAATTTTAATCATTCATAGAAAGACATGGTGCTCCACCTAGCACCAAGCCATATGAATGCCCAGGGAAATTCCGTTTTAGAGCATTGATAATGGAGAGTCTTGCCCTTCACTTCAAAGCATATGCAAGTATTCTGTGACTGTTTCCTGTATGCTTCTTGTGATAATAAAAAGAACCTTTTAATTGACTGCAGAGCTAGACCTCAGTGTGCATACGAAAGGCTCCAAGGGAAAAACTCAGATTTTTCTTCCCTTCCTTCTGACCTTCCCTCTGACCAGGAGGTGTAAGGATGACTGCCTGAGTTTCAGAGGGCTAGTGAAGGAAGACTGCCCTTCTCATTGGCCCAGTCAGTGAATGCATGGCTTCATGGCGTAAGGCTGTGTCTGAGATATATATGCCTACTCTTTGTGCCTTTTGTGTCTTGGTACAAGGCTTGTGAAATTTTTAAAGATAAGACAAGACACGGCAGGTCTAGTTGCAGAGCTCAGGAAGTAGCCAGCTCTGAGGAATGACCTGCTTGACCAAGCCCAGCAGAAAGTCTACTTGGCAAGAGAGAGAGAGAGAGGGAGAGAGAGAGAGAGAGAGAGAGAGAGAGAGAAGCAGCAGCATACCAGAAGTGAATTTGTAGTGGAGAAAGTAGTGGAAATGTTGGCAGTAACCGCTTAAATATGAATTCACTTTCTTGTAGACAGAGTAGAGAAGGAAGAGAGTAAGCTCTGATTTATGGGAGGATCTGTTTGTATCTCTGTTCATGCTATAGGTCCTTAGTAAACAGCCCTTTGTAAAGTTAATCAATATTAATTTGTTTTCAATGATATGGAGATAGCTGTTTTCATTCTAATCAATGGTATTGATAATATGAAAGAGATAGTATCTGGCACTATCAAATTATATTGGGGCAGTGGTAAATAGTAATTGATATTGGGAAGAACATCCCAGAATGGAGGAACTCAAGGTGATAGTATTTGAAATATACTCCCAACTCCTGAGATGGAGAAGTAGCCAACTGGGTCTTCAGAAGTATAGCCAGACATGCTCTGGGGATCCAACTTGCTACTGCCCATGTGATTGAGAGAGTGAAAAAGAGTGAGCACTAAAACCTGAGTATCAGGAAAGGCTTCCCAAAGGAATTGGCACCTGGCTTATACCTTGAAGGAAGGTACATAAGGAAGGTTCATAATGAAGAGACAAGGAGGGGGTGCGTTGTTCTGGCTATAGGTCATAACTGGAAAGGCACAAAGGCAAGGGATGGAATGTAGAGTACAGGAAACAACAAATAGGCCAATTAGGCTTGAATGTAGAATTGATGAAAGGGAAGAATGTAAAAACTATCTGATAAGGTAGACTTGGAGCCAGGCTGTGAAGGGCTCTAAATGCTAGCCTGAGGAGTTTGACTTTATCCTAGAGAAAATAGAAAGTTGTTGAAGATTCTTCAGCAGGGGTTTGTCATGGTTACATCTCTGTGTTAGGAAGACTATTTTTGTCTTTATTGGAAGGCTGAGGATGAAAGCAGGTATGAATTGGAGGGGGGGGAATCTTTGCATTAAATAGCAAACATCTCTGATAAAGTTCTGAAATTCAAAACCTAGGGAAATTTTATAAGACTAGGATCTACTATTCCCAAATAGATAAGTGGTCAGAGAATAAGAAGGTTTGTCAAAAAGAAATTTAAACCATCCACACCAACATAAAACTATATGTGAAACTACGAGTAACAAAACAAATACAGATGAAAATAGTTATTTCACCCTACACCAAATTTGCAAAGGTGAGAAAAAATTATTTTTAAAAAGTCAATGTTGGAGGACTGTAGGAAGACAATAATGCTAATTCATCACTAATGGAACTGAAACTTGGTCCAAATGTTCCCCCCCAAAATGGCAATTTGGAACTATGAAAACAAAGTTATTAAACTGTAATCCTTTAGCTACAGAATTCCACTATTGGGTTTATACTCTTAAGGAGAATAATAGTAAGATAAGTCCAATATATATCAAAATATTCACAATAACTCCTTATATAATAGCAAAAATGCCCCAATAATTGGGTAATAGTTGAACAGCTTATGGTACATGGATGCAATAAAAAGTTATTATCCCATAAGGACTAATGATTATGAAGAATTCAGATAAACTTGGAAAGATTTGTGGAGGCAGTGCTGTCCAAGGAAAAGAGTACTGGATTTGGAGTCAGATTTAGGTTTGAATCTCAGCTCTTCCACTTACTACCCATGTGACTTTGGGCAAGTCACTTCCCCTCCCAGCCTCAGTTTCCTCACCTATGAAATAAGGGCATTGAACTAGATCGCCTCTAAATTCCCTTCCAATTATACATCTATGCTCTGATAATTCTTTGAACAAATGCAAAGCAAGGAAATGAGGACCAAACAAACAAAAAATGAACATGACAGGTATAATGAGGTAAATAGAGACAACTCCAAAAGGCACCAGTATCCAGGTCAGTTCCACATTTGGAAGGTTAAAATGCACGCGTATTCTTCCTTTGAATAAATGACAAATGGAAATTTACATGCACTGTCAGTCTGAAATGCTCTATTAGATGGTTTTTGTTTAACTTTTTTTGTTTGGACATTAATGTATCAAAAGAGAGAATTCCATTGCAGAAGAAGAGGAAAGTGTCTGTCTAATTCTTTCAATCAAGGAATTTAGGACATCTTGCTGCCTTCACATTCAAAATTTTAAAAAGAGAAAGATTTCTCCCTTAAAAAGATGAAGTTTTCTCCCAAAGGAGATCTGAATTGTGCCTGCTGAGGACAGAGCTTTCTCAGCTGCCTCATCTGGAGTTGGAGAATTTCCTAATTAAGAAAAGATAATGGGGTTCTTCCTGAAACTCTCATTGAGGGTGGGGAGGGGCCACACTTCCTAGCCTTAACCCTCCATAGATCTTTGTTCAGAACCCGCTTCTGTCCTTTTCTTCCTTGATCCTTCTGGGGGGAACAAAGGATTCAGGGCTCTTCCTTCCCATAAATGTCTCTCTATTGGACAAAGCTCATGGTTCTGAGTGAGGTTAAACAACCCTATTTGGCTTATGAAAAACCTGCACTAGGAATACACTGAAGGTCTTGTAGATTTTTATTTCAATTCATTATGGGCCAAATTTCATTATAACCAAACACTCTATAAGTAAAGCCTATTCTCTTCAACAGGAAGAAAAAAATTGAAATTACACCCTTTTGTTTAGAGTTTGATGGCATCTCGAGCCACTGAAACTTTCCATGAGATCATCAGATTCCCTTAATGTGTATATTTACTGCCTAAGTCCCTTGAGTAATATCGTCTTTCTTTCACACGCTGTTCAATTTCAAGTTTCAATTTCAGTAATTTTATTGACATGACAATGTATACAAGTGTTGCCAGAGTTAATCCAGCAAGCCTCTGCATCTGGGAGCCCGTTTTATATCATCTATCTACATTTCCTATTCTTGTCCATTTCCCATTTGGTGATATGCTGTCATGGGCTGGAAGGTTTTTTGGACTGTCTTTATTTTCCCTGAAAGTTATGCAGAATTTTCCCTCACATTTTAGAAGAAAGTCTATTACAGTTTCAGATAGTTTGATAAAAGAACTTTCTCTATTTTCTTTATGTTCTACACACAAGAGGCTCCATTTCCATTTCTCTATTGCTATCATTACAAAGTCTGTTTTATGCAAGTTTCAAATCTCCTGTCTTCCATTTGCCATTGCCAGTTTGGCACTGTGGGGGTATATTTGCTAAGAGTTTTGTGCACTTGGTAGTAATAAAACAATCTGCTAATATGACACTCATATGCCTGGCTTGATGACAATATAGCATCTTGTCATCTTTTGATTTATATCCTTGATTTTGGAATTTTCCTACATTAGATGTTTAAATGTAAGACTAGCCCCCAAAGTTCCCGAAGGCACAATATTCCTCCACTTAATACCTTCTCAGACCATTTTCTCTACTCAATTCCCAGAAACACACAGGCTTCACTGTGTGCATAATTATTAAAATATACTAAAGAGTCTCAGATGCTTTCTCAGTCATTTTTCACCCAGTAATACTGTTCTGTTTGAGAAAGTCTGATGTGATACCACTGGGCTAGAAGGCAGGTTTGGGATATGGACTTAGCTCTGCCACTAACCATGTAGTGTAGAGAAGCCCTATAGCCTCTCTGAACTTCAGTTTCAATAGATAGACAGATAGACAGATAGGTGATAGATAGATAGATAGATAGATAGATAGATAGATAGATAGATGGATAGATAGATAGATGATAGATAGATAGATAGATAGATAGATGGAGAGATAGATTGAAAGATATCAGTAGATAAATGATAAACTGAGATATATAGACAAATCCATAGAGATGATAGAGACAGAAAAATAGATGATAGGCTGATAATAAACAGATAGATGATAGGTAGAGATAGGAGAGATGTAGAATTAATATATAGATGATAGTCAGACACCTGATAGATAGGTGACAGATAGATGATAGATAGATAGATAGATA
>CM053582.1:224341472-224357005 GCA_028627135.1 Pseudochirops cupreus
TCAGAATTAGAGTGGAGCAAATGGAAGCAAATGATTTTATGACAAATCAAGATACTATTGAACAGATCCAAACAAATGAAAAAATAGAAGGCAATGTGAACTATCTCCTTGAAAAAACCACTGACCTGGAAAATAGATCCAGGAGAGACAATTTAAAAATTATTGGACTACCTGAAAGCCGTGATCAAAAAAAAGACCTTAGAAAGCCTCCTCCAAGAAATTCTCAAGGAAAATTGTCTTGATATTTTAGAACCAGAGGGCAAAATAGAACTTGAAAGAATTCACCAATCACCTCTTGAAAAAGATCCCCAAAAGAAAACTCCCAGGAATGTTATAGCCAGGTTCCAGAGTCCTCAGATCAAAGAGAAAATACTGCAAGCTGCCAAGAAGAAACAATTTGAGTACTGTGGAAACACAATTAGGGTAACCCAGGATCTGGCAGCTTCCATATTAAGGGATTGAAGGTCCTGGAAAATGATATTCCAGAGATCAAGGGAATTAGGATTAAAACCAAGAATCATCTACCCAGCGAAATTGAGTATAATGTTCTAGGGAAAAGCATGGTCATTCAGTGAAGTGGAGGACTTTCAAGCATTCTTGCTGAAAAAACCAGAACTGAAAAGAAAATTTGACACTCAAATACAAGAAGTATGAGAAGGTAAACATGGAAAAGAAATCATAAGGAACTTATCAAGGTTGAACTATTTACATGCCAACATGGAAAAACGAAATTTGTAACTTATGAAACTTTTCTCAGTATGAGGATAGGTGAAGGGAATACAAATGTATATATATATATATGTGTGTGTGTGTGTGTGTGTGTGTGTGTGTGTGTGTATACATACATATAGGTCTATATAGGAGGGTTTATATATGCGGATCAACACATATCTGAGTATGTGTATATATGAGTACATAGAGGGCACAGGATCAGTTAATAGGAAGGGATGGTACTCTAAAAGGTGAAATTGTGAGGTGGGAGAGGATTAGAATGAGTGGAGACAGGGAGAGACAGAATGGGGTTAATCATCTCATATAGAAGAGGCAAGAGATAATTGTTATAATGGAGGGGAAGATCAGGATAGCAAAGAGGAAAGGGTCAATGTTACTCTCATTGAATTTGTCTTAGGGAAGGAATGACATAAACTCTAAACTGGCTATCTTGCCACACAAGAGAGTAGGGGGGATGGGGATGAGAGGTAAGATGATGGAGGGGAGAGGAGGGTGGGGGTGAGGGTTGCTGGAATTACACACTTCTGTAAAGGGACAGAGACAGGATACAGAATAGAATGGTGGGGGTGGGAGTCATATAATCAGTCTCTCACAATATGTCCATTGTGGAGATGTTCTGTGTAATTACACATATACAGCCTGTATTCAATTGCTTGTCCTTCCAGTGGGGGTGGGTGATGAGGGAGGAAGGGAAAGAATCTAGAATTTAAAGTTCTATAATCAGATGTTAAAAAATATAATAATTATAATAATGATAATAACAATGATAATAATAATTATTATTAACTACTTCCAACTGGGAATCCATCTTGCCCTACTGGAAAGTCAGAGGGGCGAGGGGAAGGACATAGGAGAGAGCAGATTGGGGAGGAGTTATAGACTGGAATGGGTGTTTTGAGGTGTTGGGTAGGGGAAAGATGAGGGGAAAATTTGCAACTCAAAATCTCGTGGAAATGAATGAGGTAAATAAGAAAATAAATAAAATATAATCTGTTTTATTCTTTATGATGTTATCTGTAGCTTGTCAGGTTTGGCACCTACCTATTCTCTTCTGGAAGGAGGCGTTCATTATGGAGTTGTAGAGCTTCTGTGCAATCTATGCAATATTTAAACTCTCTTCATTCCTTCTTTATCATACGTACTTTTCTATATGTTTCTCTTCATTGTCACCTTTTTCTACCTTTGCTTTGAAATCAGGAAGCATCAGAATGTAATACCTACTCCACAAAGTCCTACTCATATGCCTCACCACTGTTAAAGTGGTCCTGGAGTATTGATTGATATCCTAGTGGAGCTTAATTTCTGATACCTTTCATCATGCTGGAAAGGTCTTAAATAGAGTCCTGGTAGCAGAAGGAGTCTGTTTTATGAGGACCAACTGTAATGCCATGCACAAGCAGATTCCCAAAAGGATGCTAGTGTGAACAGCTTTTAAGGTTCAGATTACACAGTAGAGTGAACACTCCATTTATTCCATTACATATCAAGGCAAACATTCACAACGAATCATAATATAATATTCACAACATTACATCTTATCACAGAAAATCACAATATAGTGTTCGTAACAGCTTAACATTAGAATGGCCACACAGTTTTCACTACAGTGGCCACAATATTTAGAACAAGAAACAAAAGGATAATCATCTGGTTTCCCTAAGGGGGAAACTCTCCTCACCCAGTCATTCAATCAATTCACAATACTATAATCAATCTTCCACTCATGAGGCAATCTTAACTTAATCAGTCACTCATCTAGATTCACAATTACTAAATATCATTAATCACTAAGTATAGTCATTAGAAAATTACAAAAACCTTCCACCCCTCAGTGTCCAGCAAACCTCAATTTCATCCAAAAGAAGGCCTTTTGTTCATGTTGGGGGTGGTCTCTCAGATTCCCTGGATCCCCTTCTATGGTCCCAGTTCCTACCTGAATCCACCAAACAGTCACCTGGATTCAGGGGCAGACAGCTCCCAGGTCCTTGTCCAGTCCTCAGGGCAGTCCCTGGCACACACCAAAGTTCACAGGGTCCAGCATATCTCAAACCCTTCACCACTTCTGTAGCTGGGAACTCAGTGATCAGCCAAGCCATGAACCAACAAAAGCTTATCCCAGTCATGCTTCTTTAGTCCTCCAGCACTTCAGCTGGCCCTAGGACCCAGGAGAAACCTCAGCCTTCCAGGTGGCCTTCCAGGCAAGCCCTCTCAGCCTTCCAGGTGGCCTTCACCAGATTCTGGTCTCAGGAAAACTCCAACTCAGTCAGCTTCCAGATGCTCGGAGAGAAACTCACTCTCTCTCTCTCTCTCTCTCTCTCTCTCTCTCTCTCTTTCTCAAGAAAACTCTAATTCATTTCTTCAGTCCAGCAGCCTAGCTCCCAGATGCTGGGACAATCCTGTTTCCTCCACCAGGAGCCACTAGAAGGAAGATTCCCGATTCCGTCTCTCTGTCTCTAGAACTCTTCTTATATATACACACTGGCCTCCTGTCTCAGCCAACCCCCTTCTGCCATCATCAACCATCACATACTCTCAACAGGAGGCAGAGCTCACACCTTCTATACTTAGCCCTAAGTTACTAAGGGCTAAGTATCTGCTAAATTGATTACTGTTACACCAACCTAGCTAACTATAAGAGGCACATCAACAGTTCTCTCAACACCTTGTGGTTATTTGAGAGAGATTGAGGGGAAGAGTAGGGCAATCCATAGACATATACAGAGTAAGTGAAAATAAGGGGATGAAACAAAGTAATTGCACTACAGAAAAGCAGAAGCTACAAACATGATTTCAAAGAAGGCAAAAAGAAAAAGTAATTATATCAACTACATTATGTTTTAAAGCACCAAAATAATGAAAATAACCTCATTAAACATATACATGTCAATTGGCACAGTGTCTAGGTTCTTAAAAGAAAAACTCAGTAACAATCAAAATACCTGTATAATAATGCAAAACAGTGGGAGGTTTTTAATATTCCTTTCTCAGAGCTTAATAAATCCAACAAGATCAACACAAAGAGAAATAAGGAGTAGAACATATTGCTAAAGTTAGATTTGATATACCTCTAGTGACATATCTCTGTTTTTTTGAATGGAGATATTAAAGAATACACATTTTTTTTTTTAGCATCTCATAGTGTCTTTGTAAAAACTCATCATCTGCTAGGGCAAAAGTGAATCATGAATAACTGTAAAAATCATGAACAAATGAAAACAAAACAAATGCTTATTAAACACAATGCTATAAAATAGTAATTACTAAAATAAACTAGAGCAAAAGTTATAGTTGTAAAAATAATGACGTGAATAATGACTGGGTCAAAGAACAAATTACAACAACAAGAAATAATAATGTTAAAGAAAATGATGACAATAAAACATGTTGACACTTAGGGGATATAGCAAAAGCAGTCCTCAGAAGAAAATTTATATATCTGAAAAAGTATGTTAACCAAAGGAAGAAAAAAAAAGGATTAATGGGCTGAGCATACAATTAAAAAGACTAGAAGTTAAACAAATTAGTGACCCTGAAACAAGCATAAAAGAACTCTTAAGAATTAGAGAAGAAATGGAGACATTTGAAAATAAAAGTACTATAGAATTAGAAAACAAAACTAAGAACTGTTTTTGTTTTTGGAAAAGAATACAATTGTCAAATCATTCGCTAACCTAGTCAAGCAAAAGAAATACAAAAATTAAATTTAAAAGAGAAAAAACTAACAAGGTGAATTTATGTCCAAAGAGGAGAAAACTAAGAAATAGCAGAAACTACCGTACATAATTTTATCCTGTCAAAACAGCGAATTCAAAGGAAATTGATGAGTATCTACACAAATATAACAAATTCAAATTAAACAAGAAGTGACTATCTCAAACAATTTAAATGCAGAAAAAGAAGCTGAGATAACCATACATGAATTTTCAAGGGAAAAAAATGCCAATTAAAAAAAAAAACTAGAAGTAACTGTGACACACAATATAAAGTGAATCTGGAAAGTAGGAACTGGGCAAGATGAGGTCAGAATTGGACTATCAAAGCCCAGATAGTTTCTAAATTGCAGGGATTGGAAGTAACGGCCTGAGTGGAGATAACATTGTTGAAGATGTCTGGGGACTAAGTGCTGGAGAGGCCAGGAGCTGAGCAAATGAGGCCAAAGCATTCAGCATGGGATAAATTGTGTCACTGTCACCTGAGGACCAGTCTAGATCATTTTGGAAAGGTTCATTGCCAGAAGGTTGGCAGCCATGCTATAAATATTTTAGTCCCAGCAACAACTGAAGACTATCTTCTAAAGCTTGGTGAGGTAAGGCTGGGTAGTGTTAGGGTCTGTATTTGCTGGAGATTACCAATACTGAGGAAATTTCCAATTCTTGAAACCCTGATGTGTTTATTCATATGCATAGAGTGACCTGAGTCTGATGGTTCATTTGCTTTACACAATCATTATCATTTTGTTCCTACTATTATCTCAACTCATTTTGCTTTTGTGAGAAACACACTTTTGGGGTTCACAGGATTTCCTAGGCAGGGTCAGGGAGGTAGCCTGTGACAAGCTTCCACTGCCTACTGCTTCCCTTTTTGGGGGACCCTTAGGAAGATCCATGTGATGTACCCTTAAAACAACAAACCCCTTCTCACTGAAAGAACTCAGAAACAGTGTGTAGAGGAAGGTGTTTATTTACACTTCTAGCAAAGAAGCAGGTGGGGTGCTCACTAGGGACACACCCACACTCAGAAGCAGGAGTGAAGGTTTACAAGTTCTGTTCTTCCTGGTAGACTTCGGTTAGTTAATTTCCTCAAATTACTTTATTTCCATATATATATATATATATATGTGTATATATATGTGTGTGTGTGTGTGTGTGTGTGTGTGTGTATACATATATATATTTATATGTGTATTATGTATATATGTTCTACATTTCCCCCTCCCATATAATCAAATTCCTCATACTCCTCTCTTTATTTCCCTCTATATATTCTACATTCTCTTAATATATGCAGATAATATGTAGATTATAGAAGCATGGTAGTGAGGATATTTGAGACCAGACCCCACTCTGACCATCTTCTAAGGTCAGAGCTGTGGGCCACACCCCACCTTTCTAGTTCCCTCTGGTCTTTGACATAGTTACAGGAAGGCCAGGGTTTTAGTAAAGTAAAATAAGCAAGAGCTTCCCCATAGCTATTGATTACCTTCCAATAACTTTTGTGGGAGCAGAACAAGATACCATTATATCCCCTCTTACACTTTGAACAGTCATACCAGAATGGAAATGATATTGGGATAAGACTGGACAGGAGAGGCCATTAATAAGAATTCATAAAAGCAGGAAGAAGCTGGAAGATATGGTTGAGAATTAGTGGGTTTGCTGGAACCATATCATACTGGACTGAGCGAGCCTATTGTTAAATTTTCAGCATGAACATTTATACTTTGGAAATTGGCAAACATTTTAAATTAGAGCTTGAGTTACTTTTTTATTGGTTAGGAGAATAGGGAAAATGTTAAAAACTCAGATGAAACTTTTAAAGCATACTGTGTATTTTTTAAGAGCCTGTTGTTAAACATTTTCTAGTACACCGCTTGTTGAGACATTTAACCCCGGAGAAGCAGACAGAACTGGAAAGATCAGGTAAATCCTCTAGACAATAACAATGATAACTAACACACATTGCACTTTAAAATTTACAATCTGCTTTACACTGGATACTGGATCCTCGTGACAACCCTGGGAAATAAGCTCGATTGGCATTATAATTCCCATTTTACAGATAAGGGAACAGATTGAGAGAGGTTAAGTAACTTTCTACAGATATACAACTTGTAAGTTCTAAAGGTCAGCTTTGAAATAAGGTCTTTCCTAACTCGAAATCAAGTACTCTTTCTGCTGCAATATATTGTTGATTAAGACTTTGCAGGTCAGACAGAGTCTGTACGTCCAACAGGCAATGAATGGGAAACTGAGTTATGGATGTTCTACTAGAAAGTTGGTGACCCTGAGGTGAATTGTAATTATAATGTCATGGCTATTGGCTTTGCCCCATTATGTCCTCCTTGATAGATGTGGGCAGGACTGAGCTCACCACAGAAGGTGGTCAAAAGTCTGAAACTGTAGGGATAAGCTGGCTGAGTGCTAGATTCAGTTCATACTGGCATCTGGGAGCTAATTGTTAAATTTTCAGTGTGAGCTTTTACCCCTCAAAACAACCCCAAACAACAAAGAAACAAACCAGTAATGCAACAAATCAAAGCTTTATTTCTTGTTTTGTTGAGTGTTTAAAATTAAGAAAGTGATAAAGATGTTAATAATGCAGTGTGTCCTATAGAAATTATTTTTTTCCTAGAGAGCTGATTGTTAAACATTGACCAGCTCAAAGATAAATCTTACAAATAGCTGAGGCAGATGCTGGCAGTACATAAATAATAACTGACCAAATAATAAAATCTGATTTAGGAGGGACTTCAGAGCCTACCTATTAAATAAATAAATAAAAATTTGCAACAGTCTAGTAGTAAAATACTAATCTGAATGAAAATCTTCTCTTCAACATCCTAAAATCCAGACTCTGCTAGAAGAATTCCTCAAGCAGTCCATTTCATTTTTGGACAACTCTAATTTTTAGGAAGGTTTTTTTGTTTTTGTTTTGCTTTCACCTTATGTGAAGCCTAAAACTTCTTCTGTATAATTTTCAACCAATGCTCTTATTTCTCTACTTAAGGGTAAAGAAGAGCAATTCTCCTTCCATATGAGAGCCCTTTAAACACTTGAAGTCAGTTATCTCTTACTCCCTTTATAACTTCCACCTCCAGGCTAAGCATACCTAGTTGATTGTCTCTGCAACTTTGGAATTTCTGTCTTCTATGGTTGGAATGTTTTCCCTCTTTTTTTATACCAAAGACAAGGGGTTCCTAATCTGGGATCTGTGAACTTGATTTTCTAATATTTTAAAAATTGTTTAATAACAGATCTGCCTTCTTTCCTCCCCTCCCCTGCACAACTGAGAACAGGAGAAAAACAAAGCCAATTAAAATATATGCAGTCAATCAAAATTTCCACATTGGTCACATCCTAAAAAAATAGTCTCATTCTGTATTATATCCTTTACCTCTCTATCAGGAGGTGGGTAGCTTGTTTCATCATCAGTTCTCTGGACATTGGTCATTACATTGATAAGAGTTTAGCACAATAGCATTCTATCACACTCATATGTCATGATTTCTTTAGACATTTTCCAATTTATGGGTACCACCTCAAACTCCCATTTTTTGCCACCTCAAAAAGAGCCATAAATATTTTTGTACACACTTAGTGTTTGTTTTGTTTAGGATTAACCCCTCCCTTAATCTATGCTCCTTCTTATTCCTCCTTCTCCCTTTCCCCCTTTTCCCCTTTCTCTATTTCCCTTTTGAGTGAAATGAATTTTTTTATCCAATTATGTGTGTCTTTTTCTCAGTTCAGATAAGAGTGAGGTTCAAGTCTCAGCCATTCAAAATGGTGACTGCCCCTCTTTGTTTGTGTAGATGTCAAGTCATACATCCTGATTGTGAGGTCATTTCCCCTAACCTTCTTTTCTCTTTCCCCACCTATATCATATTCCTCTTGCCCTATAATTATTTCTAGACCTGGTCTAATTGGGCTCCCTCTATGAATCCTGATAATGATAGGATTCACAGAGGACACTGCATCGTTTCCCCACTTGTGAATATAAGCAGTTTATGCTTCTTTAGTCCCTGTTATTGTTCATTCATGTTTACCATTTTACCTTTCTCTTAACTTCTGTGTTTGAACTTCAAAGTTTCTCCTCAGCTCTGGTCTTTTCATCAGGAATGCTTAGAAGTTTTCTCTTTCATTAAGGGTACGTTTCCCATTTCCACCTCCCAGTAGTGTTACGTTTATCTCTGCTGAGTAATTTATTCTTGATCATAAGCCCAAATCCTTTGCCTTCTGGAATGTTGTATAACAAATTCTCCTTTCCTTCATAGTGGTGGCTGCTAACTGATGTGTGACCTTGACTATGGTTCCTTTGTAATTGAATCCTTTCTTTCTGGCTGCTTGTGGTATTTTTTTCTTTGTCCTGGAAATTCTGGATTTTCGCTATGGTATTCCTGTGAGTTTTTAGTTTGGTATTTCTTTCAGTAGATAATTACTGGACTTTTTCTATTTTTACTTTGCTTTCTGCTCCTAAGAGATCTGGGAAATTAAAAAAAATTATTGAAATAGGATGTCTAGGCTCTTTTTCTGGTCATGGTAGTCTAATGATTCTTAGATTTTCTCCTTAATTTATTTTACTGGTCAGGTTTTTTTTTTTTTTTTTGCTAATATCTTAAATTTTCTTCTATTGAATTTGTTTTAATATTTCCTGTTGCTCCATGAAGTTATTAACTTCTGTTTAGTACATCCTAATTTTTAGGAAGTCTGTTGCTTGGGCAGAGTTATGTATCTTTTTCCATACTGTTAATCCCAATTCCATTTCTTCCAAGCTTTCATTTCTTTTCCATTTTTTTCCTCAAGCATTCTTATTCCATTTATTAAAAATTCTTTTTAAACTCCTTAAAAAAACAACAAAACTTTTGTTTCATCTCTTCTAGAAATTCTAGTTGATTTTTCATTCAAGCTGTACTTTTCTGTGAGACTGTGCTTGTAGATATTTTAGAGTTGTTCTCTTCTTGAATGTTTTTATCTTGAGCTTCCCTGCTATCATAATAGCTCATTTTGGTGGAGTTCTTCTCCCCTTTACCTCATTCTTTCAGTCTACTTTATGACTTTGGATATTTTTTGGGGGGTGGGGGATGTGAGGGATATTTTGTACTAACTTTTCTTACACTACCATCTTATTAAAAGTCTTTGCTAAGACCTAATTAAATTTACTGGCTGATTGTCAATGGAAATCATACTGTTGAGGAATTAGGAAGTATAATGTTAGAAATAGCCTTCCATAGATTAGTCATAGACTTTGAAGTAGCAGCTATCCTCTGGGACCCCAGCCTGTAAATACTAGTGCAAGTTGGAGGAATGATCCCAACAAAGATGTAAGTGCTTAATAAATGCTTCTTGATTCACTGATGTGGTCACTTTCCCCTTACCATCCTGCTCACTCTCTTCTGGATGAACTCCAAGTACTCCTAAAATGCGGTGCCCTAAATTTAAAAACAAAACAAACCAAAAGCCCTGCTCCAGATCTAGTCTAAGGCAAAGTAAGAGACAATCACCCCCGTCTCTATGGCTTCTCAGTGTTGACCAAGATCAGACATTTTCTTGCTTCTCGTGCTATTTTCTTCTCTTCCTCACAGATTTTTTTGTCCTTTTCTTCTCGAACCCAAAGATACATTTGAAAGCAAGGGGAAAGGTGGTTAAAAGGTACAGTTGTTCATAAATACAGACAAAAGTATCTTATTTTCTAGTGGCCCATCCTCCTTTTCTGACCTAGTCCCTAGGACAGGATTCATTGTTCACAGAGTCTGACTGGGATTAATGGTGCTGTCTGTGAGTATGGAACAAAGTTTTTCTTTATCAGAAGCTAATTGGTCTGTATTGTGATAGAACCACCAAACTTGAACTCATTAGTTCTTGTCAGTTGAATTAACTGGATGAGACTACAAATTTTTTAAACATGAAACTGTGAAAAATGATTTGATGTTTAAAACAGTGATTAAGTAGTAAAGAGGAATGAAAAATGGCTACGTGTTTTGTAATGGCCTATTTGACTCGTTGCACACTTCTTATCTTTGAAACTGAGAACACTTGAGCTCCGTTTGCCAGGTCAGTGCTACCTGAAAATCTGAGATCAATCTTGTCTCAAGGCTAAAGGGATTAAACTGTGCTATGAGGAGATCACTGATTTGGCATCAAAAGGTTCTTTTGTGACCTTCTCCTCCAAGTTCTAACTGAGCTCTTGCTTAGTTCCTCTATGACAAAGCTTTCGCCTCACACCGTAGTTCCAGTACGAGGCTTCTGGTCTTACATCCCTATATTTGAATTCCTGCCTTGGCTATTAGCACACATCCAAGTATACTAGGATCCTGCCTTACCTTCCTACTCAAAGTTCTCTCAATAACTAGATTTCTACCTTTTAAATCTCAATTCTTTTGGACACTGGATTTTTTGAGGATGACTACCCATCTGTGTGAATTCTGTTGCCCATCTCCTGGAGCTTTTTCACATTTGTCTGTCCCATACTGGAGGGTAGATCTGTCCTATGGAGGTTGGCCATCCCCAGGCTAGCTTGTCATGCTTCCTATTGGGCTTTGGTTAGGATAAGTTTTCAAGCTACTGTAGATTAAAAAAAAAAAAGAAATGATTATTTAGGTAAAAGTAGATTTTTGTTTTGAACTGTTTGGCTAATTGCCTTGGTTATATACTTTATTTTGCTGATGAAAACTAATTGGACTGATGGAATTTTTCCTCTGAATGCACAACCAGTGTTGGCCTATGATGATAAGCTCCTAGGCAGTGTTCCAAGGACAGGACACCACTGATGCTGCTTCTTACCCTTTCTAAAACATAATGTAAATTTCAGACAACTTGACAGACTACACTGGGAAAATGCCCAATTTCAAATCAAATCATATCACATCATCCCATATTTTCTGAATTTCTATTCTGTAAAGTACTGTATTAGGTATAGTGGGGGATACAAAGAGGATGTTGCATAGACCCAGTTGTCCAAAAACTTAGAAAAGTCCCAAAACTCTAGTATGTTCATATAAATAACCATTACATGAAGTAGAAAATGATATATACATAATATAGGGACAGGGTGCTAGGAGAATTCTTAGAAGGGGTTAATGATGAAGATGATGATAATGTAGGTGACTTTCAAAGTTCTTTATAACTTGGTGCCTTTCCTACCTTTTACTTTACTTCCTTTCATGTACTCTGCAATCTAGGCCTCCATGTTGTTCCTTGAACACAGCACTGCATCTTTGGACTCAGAGTTATGGTGTAAGCCAAGTGAGCCAATTAGGTGATTTCAGTAAGTCTGGCGACAATATAGTAAGCCCCAGAAAAGGCCCAGGTCAGAAAGAGAGCAGATCAAAGCTCCCATACTGATCAGTAGTGAGATCAGGCCTATGAGCAGGAGCTGAGTCTCAGGAGATTTGGTCCCAAAAAATATGCTCTGATCGTTTTTGAAAAATTCATAGCACATTAAACAAAGCAAGCCATAATTTCAATTGCTCCCTTGCTTTAAAAATTTTTATACCACATTCTTGTTATTCAAGTATCAAAAAATAACAAAAGCAAAACCCTAAAAAAGGTAAATATGTGAGTTATTTTATTTTACTGCTGTTCTTGATGTACAATGACTTTATGAACATCAAGCAATTCATTTTTACTGCATCCTTACTTGTACATTTGTTCTTAGGTTGCCTAAATCATTCAAATATAAATAAAATGAGTGAAGTAAAAATAATGAAAGCAAACAGCAGGTAACTTTACAAATCATAGAATGCGAACCGCTTCTGCCCTTCTTCAGAGTAAATTGACTGGGTGAAAACTGTGTCTTCAGGAACACTTTTACAGCTGTAGTCATAAAGGTGCACACATTGAGATTCTATATTCCACAGATACACATGGTGTGACATGTAATATCTAGGGGACATCTGTTTCTACCACAGCCTTGAATGCTCCAACCCCAAAGTACCTACAATAAATATACCTCTGACTGGAATCAATTATCCCCTTCTCCACAACCCCCACTAGGAGAGGCCAAGATGTAGGCAGGTTTCTTTGCTTAGATGAGGAAGCTATTTTAACACTGGCCTTGTGAAATCACAACATGCCAAAAATAGCATGCCAAACATGTAAATCACGTGTAAAAATTCCATATCCCCATATTGGCTATCTTGGGTGAAAGTAGATAACTTTCCAAATGTTAACTGGCTCTCCTCCCAATGCTAAACATAAAGATCACATGGGAAATACAGAAATCCAAATAGAAGTAATGTAAACCTGCCATAAATCATAAACAAAAGCTCTTTGTGGGATATCATGGATGACAAATGGTCTGCTGCATATATCTACAAATGCTCTCCTCTGTATATCTCAGAATGAGGTAGGTAGGAAAAAGGTGGAAAGCTGGTTCATTGTACTGTCCTCTGACTTTACCTCCATCTTCTTGGGTGTCTGTTGTCCATAATATTAAGTTGTCTTTCAATAATTATAATATCAGTATAATGCCTTTGTATGGTTCTTCAACTTAAAGTGCCAAGTTATGTAAGGGTTTCATCAAAATTCATCTTATTAAGGGGCAAAAAAAAAAAACTTCTTTGGAGAGTTCAAGATCCCAGAAAGGAACATTTATTAAGTACCTACTATGTGCTAGGCATTGTGCTTTACAAATATCTCATTTGGTCCTCCCAATGACCTTTTGAGTTATTCTCATCCCCATTTTACAGTTCAGGATATTGAGGCAAATAGAGGTTAAGTGTCTTGTCCAAGATCACATAGCTAGTAAGCATCTGAGGTTGGATTTGAACTCAGGTCTTCCTGACTCTAGGCCCATTGCTCTATCCACTATATCTCCTAGCTTGTTTGTAATAGAACATAGAAGAATTTAGGGTCAGATCCAATCTTAGAAGATGATCCGGTTGCTTCTCTTTTTTATTGATTTCATATGCTTCTTGATACACTTGCTGTGACTCATTTCTTGTCATTACCAGTGATGACCTCAGCCAAACAGGGGGAATAGTCTCCTTTCATTTTCAAATAGAAACTTTGCTTTCTCCCTGTGAAGCATTAATTATCAACAATTTTTCCAACAGCAACATTATGCTATTGAGATATCTCTTAGCTTGGTTTCCCTTTTCTCTCTCTGTTTTCAGACCACCTGACATTATTTTCTCCCCATTATCTTTGTTCTTTTGATTAATACTTCAAATGGACCCTCCAAGTTGATCACTGGGTTTCTGCTACACTTTTATTGAGATACAGGCAGACAGACAGAGACAGGGAGAGATCAAGACAGAGACAAAGAATAAAAGTGAACCCAAGAAGTTTGGGACAGGGCAGAGCAGTAGAAGGGAGAAGGAATTCTGGGGAAGAGACTAGATTTTTATTAACATAAGCAAAAAATATGTGCTTCCAGATTTGAAGTAAAAGATATAAAAGACATTGTCCTACAAAACGAGGCCCAGTTCTGAAGTATATACTTGTTTTGTTTTTGCTATTGATGCATGGCAAAAAAGGATGTTTGCAAACTCAAATTCCTTGATTGAAGAGGTTTGGTTTAACTTAACCACATTATAGAATAATAGTCTCTTACGTTTCTTTACCATTACATTTTAAATGAATGAATGAATGAAAACCCTTATTAAATACTTACTGTGAGCATGGTACCACATTAAGCTCTGGGGATTCAAAGAGAGCACAGTCCTGCTCTCAAGGAATTTATGTATATAGAAGGTGACAACACACATGGGAGGGTTCAGCTGTTTTAAGTGAATTGGAAAGCCCAATAGGCTGTAGGGTTCAGAGGTAAAACAGATGGTAATTCATCTTTGCTTATGTCATTTTTATGGATAAAACTGTACCTATTTGATAGAAACAAGGATGAAAACATGCTTTTCTGGGGTCTTCAGTCACTGAAGTTACTGAGGAGGTGGGGGTTACGGGGACAGTCAACAGGTCCTACCTTAGTGTCCCTCTGAATGATGCCTTCAGAGGTCAGACTACTATCAAGGTTAGTGGTCTACAGTAGCACTTTTTTTTTCTTTTTATTGGAGGGGGGGAAGGCAGGGAAATTGGGGTTAAGTGACTTGCCCAAGGTCATATGGCTTGTACGTGTTAAGTGTCTGAGGTCAGATTTGAACTCAGGACCTCCTGACTCCAGAGGCAGTGCTCTATTCACTGGGTCACCTAGCTGCTCCTAGAGTAGTACTTCTTAAACTGTAGGTTGTGATTTCATATGGGGTCATGAAAAATTTGGCAATAGTAAAAGATTTCCAAATGCACAATGATCAAAAATTAATTAAAAATCAAATGTGTAATGAGTCTGAGGTGTTTCTGGCAGTGCTTGCCATCCTGAGATTGGGCAACTTCGCTGCTTCCTTGAAGCAGGCCCGCTTTGCATTGTGTGTGCCCTCAGGGCACACAATGCCAAGGGTGCCAAAATGCAAAAAGAATCACGAGTGGAAAAAGCTTAAGAAGCCCTTGTCTAGAGATCAGAGCTCTTCCTGGGGTTCTTGGGCTTACTTGCCTGGTAGTGATAGTTGATGGTGCTAGAGATGGTGGGTCCTTTCTTGCCTCAGTGGTGGCTGTGAGGACTGGATCAGAAATAGGACTGATGATCTGGGGGCACTTCTGCTCTTACATATCTTACACTGTGGATCCTGGACTGTTTCCACAAGGGAAAATGCACTTTCTCATACATTGTCTAACCTGATCCTCAAAATGATCCTATGAGGTAGATAGGACAGGTTGTTATGGTCCCAATTTTATAGAATCTGTAAAACCTATCTGTCTATCTATCTATCTATCTGTCTATCTATCATCTATCTGTCACCTATCTATCAGGTGTCTGACTATCATCTATATATTAATTCTACATCTCTCCTATCTCTACCTATCATCTATCTGTTTATTATCAGCCTATCATCTATTTTTCTGTCTCTATCATCTCTATGGATTTGTCTATATATCTCAGTCTATCATTTATCTACTGATATCTTTCAATCTATCTCTCCATCTATCTATCTATCTATCTCTCCATCTATCTATCTATCTATCTATCTATCTATCTATCTATCATCTATCTGTCACCTATCTATCAGGTGTCTGACTATCATCTATATATTA
>CM053582.1:224366359-224387805 GCA_028627135.1 Pseudochirops cupreus
AACTTGTATTTGTATTCTGTTTGCATTCTCTGAAGTTCAGGGTGCTGACTTTTCCCCCTGAACTAGGTAAATGATATATGTTTGATTGATTAAATTTAAGACTGTTAACCCATTTTGAGTTGCTTTCCTTTAGAAAAGCAGATCTAAGAACCTGTGCTAGCAGCCACCCTGGGTATGCTAGGGTGCTTGCTGATACAGGTTTGCAAAGTGCTTTATAGATATTATCATGTGAGACTCACAATAACACTGGGAGGTGGGTGATATTATTATCTCAGTTTTACATATAAGGAAACTAAAGCAGAGAGAAATTAAGTTCCTTTAACCAGGGCCACTCAACAAGAGTCTGAGGCTACATTTGAACTGAGGTGCTCGTGATTCCAGGTCCAGTGCACTTATCCACTATGCCACCCAGCTGCTTCTAGAACCTAACACTTCCTTCCAGGATCTTTTCAACAAGATGTCTTCCATCTATATGTCAAAGTCATTCAATTTTTTTAAGAAAGTACAACAGAAATAACCCCGTTCAATGATACTCTGGATATGCATGTATGTATGTATGTATGTATGTATGCATAGGTATATGCATATATCTTTGTACAAACAAACATATATGTACAAATATGTGTATATAGGTATATGTGTATGTATGTGTATATGTATGTGTGTGCATATATATATATATATATATATGTATATATATATATACACATACATATACAATCTTACATGAGTCATAAAACAGGGGGATGTATGCTTACCAAAAAAAGGTATTTGCCTCCATATTGTAGATTCAGGATAGAATCCAGGCCTAAAAGATGTTACCTACAGATGGTAAGGCCCTCCAGATGTCCTTCTTTGTATACGTTACTGAACTTATTATGACAAGATCAATAATCACACACAAAAAAGTTGGCCTGACTTTTATCTACACATCAAAATTCACACAAAAGACCAAGTGGATGAAAAATATGTGTTTTTCAGATTTCAACATTCATTTGGATGGACATGTGGAGTTTATTCATCAATATGCTTATGTGGAACATAGCACAGATGTGTCTAACAAGAAGTTGGGCCCAGATTTGAACAGGAAGATGGAAGTGGGGTGGATTGTCTTTGGAAAAATTGCATAATTTTTTTAATCACCTCAGCCTGTCCATGAAAGCAATGGTTCGACATTTTAATACCAATATCTTACAGGTGGTACTACATGACAGTGAGCCATGGAATTCAGTGACCTCTGAAGAATTAGAAATGAATATCACATAGAGGATAACAAAGAGATGCATTGTAAGTATAAGCATTTTATATCTATAATTTGCTTCTTTCTCTTTGTCTTTTCCTGGTTTTCCTGGTGTATTTTTGCTTCTTCAACTCTTTAACCATATAATGATTTGCTATATCTCTTTTATTACAAAGTAAGATCCTTGAGGGTAGAAATTATTTCATCCTTCATACTGGTATCCCCAGAGCTTGCCCATAGTAGGAGCTTAATAAATGCTTGTTGATTAATTGATTAAAATGTCTTTCAGTCAATGTGTGGTTTGTTTAAACAGAAAAACAGATAAATACAATTTCTTTCCTTCTCCAGACTCATAGCTATGAATTTAGCTAGCCCTGATCATACGAAAAAAAACTTTTCATTTCTTAGTTTTTCCTACTTCTTTTACCTCTCTGTTCTTTTGAAGGCATGATTCAAGTTCTTTATTTTTACTTTCCTATGCAGAAAAATTGCCCACAAGTAGTGAAAAGGGGAGATAAAGTACAAGTCAAGAAAAGCCACAGAACGCCAAAAGCAACCCCAGATGTACGTCACCTTGTAATATTGTAGCCATACTTCACAATTACAACATCAAGCAGAAAACTTGGGAGATAAAAGGGGGGAAATCCCTTCAAATTCCAAGAAGAAGCAATCAGAATATCACAGGTTTGCTCTCTGTTTACAAAAAAAAAGAAGAAGAAAAATTTGAAAACAATACTCAAAACCCAAAAGATATTTGTTGGCACCACCAAAATAACATATACAACCAAGCAAAGTATAATAGAAAATAACTGAAAAGGACAAGGTAAAGAAATCACAATCTGGTTAAAGAATACAAGAAACAAAAATGCACTGAAGGAAATGGAAAAAGACAAGGAGGATGAAGCAATTTAATATTTTAGTGACAAAAAAATCTCATTCCCTAATTGTGAAATCAATTATATTAGTGGTGGGAAAATGTAGAGAAATTCATTTTGGGTAGGGATAGGAGTGCATAGGACAGTGGGAACCGTGAAACCACTATTCAGATCTCTGAAGAAGTGAATGGGAGGCTTTAAATTATTCTACTTGCCTTTGGTGCTGTTAAAATCCCTAAGATTTTTAGATTTTTTTTTTACTTCCGTAAAATGATATGAAAGAATTATCTGAGTTACTTTCAAGCTTTTGTATGTTTGAAATAAATACATAATTAGTTTTTATGATGGAGTTAACTCCACACAGTATTAAAGGACTGTAACCAACACTGTCCTACTCAATCCCTCTGTCCTCCATCATGTTCTGTACTGGGTTCTAGATGCCTCTATTGTTTCTCCCTTTCCCTCCTCTCCAAGAAAACCTTGGGGCAGGAATAATTCTTGGACCTAGCAATGAGGTCTCCCTGAAACCTTGCCTGCCTAGAATTTAATTCCTATTAACTAATATGCCTAAACTGAACTAAAACTGCACCCTCATAAGAGATAGAGGCTGCTCAGGTCAGTCTATTGGTATATTGTAGGAGTGTTTGGGGGAAAGGGGTGCCCTGGGTATAGAGAACAGAGGCTCATCTACATGCCAGGAATAGGACTTTAAGAAAGGAGCCAATAAATATTCATCATACTATTATCTATTGATGGTGCATTTTCTCATCAAAACATAAAAAGCCTGAATGGCAGAGGCATGTGAAACTATTAAGAGCAAAGAGACAAGAAATACGCTAATAGTATGGATGGACACAAACAAATGACCTGAAATGAGATCTCAGTGGCCAGATAAATCCTTTCCACTAATTGAAGTAAGTTACAAAAGCTTAGAAAATTCTGAATAAAGATACTTTTGAAGAAAATATCAAACTCCAGCCAATCAAAGTTCTGGGGCAGGGCTGAGGGTGGGGAGGGATTTTTAAAGGAACTCTGAACAAAGATAAAAAGAACTCAAGGATGATCTTAAGCAAACAAGAGCCATAATGAGAAAAAGAGTAAGCCAGAAAATGAGAACGATGGGAAGCAAGCAGATGGAGAAGAATTTTTATGACCAAAAGATTAGGCAGTGGAATGAGCTAGAAAGGGTCATCAGAGGACTCAATTTGCTAAGGTTGAGTACCTAATTCAGCCACAAATTAGACAAAGTTAGTGGTCTGCCTTTGGAGAAAAAAAAATAAATGCAAGCTCTGAGCTTTGGTTTTGTTTTCCTTTTTAATATAGAAAAGTCGTAAGGAGTTGCCTCTAAAGCACTGTGCATTGTCAAGCCATGCAGTAGGTATTATAAAGAAATGAAGAGAACGGGACCCTGCAGGGATGGGTAGGAGTAGATGAAAGTTATTTAGGGTCTTCCAGAGGGCCTGGAGATGTAGAAGAGCATGGGGCACATAAGATGGGAACAATCCATGAAAAAAAGAGAAGAGAGCAGAGGAGGAAGCATATTAGGTATGATGACTTATAGAACTGCAAAACCTAAGAATATTCGGTAGCAACATACAATAGAGGGGGACAACAAAAGTGAGAACAAGGCATTCATGCATCTGTTCTCCAAGCTTGTATTAAGTGACTTGGCACTAGGAATACTAATTCAAAAGGCATACTGCTATCTGCTGCCTGTCAGACACCATGAGGTCCCTTGCTCTAGATGTGTGCGCTTTTGGTTGCATCTCTGCCCTGGTCTGCTCTCACAGACAAGGGTTCCTTGCACCTGGGCAAGGTCAGTGATTTTTCATGGGAAAACTGTGATGGTGGAGAGGATGCAGTAGGTATCACCAGCCTGGAGGTAGAACCAGTTCCTATCAGCATCCCTGGAAGTGTAACCATTGGCATGGAGACCAAGAAGAATATACCCCCTCATTTCTCCTTTGAAGATAGTGGTAACTTTGGGAAAAGAAATGACTCCTGGGTTCTGGTTGCAAATCCTCATATTAAAGAGATTGGAAGCTATACCTATATAAAGATATATGTGAGAAAATTGATACCTTCATTCCACCTGGGGAGTCCTGCCCTGAACCTCTGTATAACCACTGCCTGCCCTGTCACTGTTCCTTTAAGAAAAGTACCTACTCCTTGCCCAAGAACAACTTCCAAATACCTCCTGTGAAGCTGCCACCTTCTCTCAGCAGGGGCAACTACTGTGCTCAGATCGTTCTACGCAATAGCAATACCTGTCTGGGATATTTCAAATCAAGGTCTCTCTAAGGAAAAAAAAGAGACACCATGATCCATACCTAGATAGAGTGGTCAGCAAAACTGACTTTGGCTTTGCTGTGCAGCCCTCTACTCCAGCCCTCAGCCGTGGATCTCTGCTTAGAACAAGGATCCAGCTCTAACCACTTTAGTTGGGCCTCACAGTTTTCTCCATTGCCAGCACAGTTACCTCTCTATTCTTTTGTCTTCCCACACAGCCCAGGCCTCTCCCTCTTCCCCAGTCCTAGGGTCTATGAACAGCTAAGCAGGAACAGTTCCCAGGCCCAGGCCTCTTCTCCCAAGGGGAAACCTATTCAAAGGACTAGTCTATTTTTTAGTGTTGAGATGCAAGCACCTTCCTAATGGTATTATTTCTCAGTTCAGCATAGGATCTTTTAAAGTAGTAAATTGATGTTTTAAAATAATAATAGCTAATATTTACACAGTTTGTGAAGAGATATATATATATATATTATATATATAAATATATACACATACATATACACATATATATCCTCATTTTAATGACCCCCCAGTGCCATTCGAGGGAGAGGGGCTTTTGACTGAGCGAGTGGATCTATTCCTATTCTGGAAAAGCAGCAGCCAACAGTGGGTACACAAAATGGATTCTCAGACCCCTTTTGGAGGGGGACCAGGGCCTCAATTTTCCTAGACAGCAACTCTAGCTGATTTTGAAAGTACCTGAGTTGGTCATCTAGCCAGGAGGCCCTGGTAGCCCTGACTGTCCACTTTTTCTCACTATGGAACAGTGGCCTGAGTGTCAGGCTCTAGGTTTTCTGAATGGACCAAACCCTATCTTAGCCCAGGTTGCCCTGAGGTGTATGTCAGTCTTCTGAGAACATTTTCAAAAACTCCTCAGCTAAGTCTCCCATCCTATCATACCCCTCTTTAAAGGATATGGATGTGGGTGGGGGTAGGAGTATCTGGAGCCTGAGGTGGATGGATCAGTCCTAGCCTACTTCTACACAGGGTACAGAAGGGCCCTGTACCCCAAGGGGTTCACAGTAAAGGAAAACTGGACTAAAAATAAATCCGTATTTACTCTTCTCCAAAAAAAAAAAGTATGCACTAATGAGGAATTGGCAGCTAGGTGACACCATACTGCATAGATCACTGTACCTTGAATTAGGAAGATGTCTTCCTTGAGCTCAAATCTAACCTCAGATTTGAACTAGCTGTGTGACCTTTGACAAGTCACTTAACTCTGTTTGCCTCAGTTTCCTCATCTATCACGTGAACTGGAGAAGGAAACAGCAAACCACTCTGGTATCTTTGTTAAGAAAACCACAAATGGGATCACAAAGGGTCAGACAGGACTGAAATGGCTAAACAACAATGAGGAATTAAGAAAGCCAGGACCTAGAAGGAATTGTTTAACATTTTAAAATTTAAATCAGTTTGGTCCTCCCCATCTCTCCACTCTCAGGAGCATCAGCCTAGATGAGATCCTCATCACCTCTCCCTTAAGCAATGCAGCGGTCTTCTAACTGGTCTCCAGGAGAGCCATCTCTCCTGGCTCCAATTCATCCTCAAGTCACTGCCAAAATAAATTTCTTAAAGTGTAGTTCTGATTATGTCACAACCCCACATTAAACTCCAGGGGCTTTCTGTTATCTCCAGGATCAAGTAGAAAGTCCTCTATTTGGCACTTATAGCTCCTCATAGCCTGACCCTTGCCCACCTTTCCAGGTTTCTTAAACTCCTCTGCATAAGCTCTATCCTAATGTCATTTACATTCCTCACCAATGACCCTTCATTTCCCACCTCTGGGGCTTTGCACTGACTGTCCCCCATGCCTAGACTGCTCTCCCTCTTCACTAGCACCTCTTGGTTACCCTGGATCCCTTCAAGATTCTCCTCAAGTTTCACTTTCTTTTTTAAAAAGTCATTTTATTTTTAATTTATGGCAAAAAAAACCAAGCATTTCTATAACATAGTATTATAAAAATGATGATTGCACATGAAAACTGCAAATCGATTACGTGTAATTGGCTATTCCTTTTAAATATATAATAAAGTCATCATGTAAATTTCTTTTTTTTTTCCTCTCTCCTCCCATGTCCTAGATATGGCACCTATTAGACACAAATATGTATATACACGTAAAAGCATTCTATACATACTTCTATTTACCAGTTCTTTCTCTGGATGCGGAGAGTGTCTTCCTTCACATGTCCTTTGTAGTTAATTGTAGTATTTGTGATAGTCAAAATTACTTACTTGCTCAATATTGTGCTTAAATCAATATTGCTCTTACTGTATCCAAATCTCACTTCTATAGGAGATTGTCCCCCATCCTGCTAGCTTCTAATGCCTTTTTTTCTGAGCTTACCTTCCCTCTTCTCTGTATATATCTTCTGTGTATATCGGGTTATTTACATGTCATTTCCACTTTTAGAATGTGAACTCCTTGAGGTAAAAGACTATTTTTTGTCTTTCTTTGTATGCCTGAGGCTTGCTACAATGGCTGGCATATAATAAATGCCCATTGACTGCCTGAATGGCAATGAAATAGTGGGCACTTATAGACCTGAACTCAATTAACTGAACAGTGGGAAATTCTGGCTTATTGAGACAGCCTCAGCTGTGTGCTGTCTGTATCTGGAAATTCCTTCACATTGTAGGATAATTTGGTTGTGTGCCTGCATTGTATGTGTTCTAGACCCATTTCAGTGACCAAAGAGGAAAACAAGCTACTTGGACCCACGAGAATAGTTTTAGAGTGATAAGTCCCTGTCTCCCTTTTTCTTCCTCTGTGATGGTGATAATGAAAAGAGAACGAATCCAAGGTCATTCGGTTTATGATTGTTGTTGTTGTCTATCCTTTGTTCTTGAAGAGAACTATGACATCAGAAAGATGATACCATGACTTGTGAGTGAATTGGATTTGAGGGAGGGAAGCCTGTGCAAAGTCACCAGCCTCATTCTCTCCTCTGGATCCATCTGGGTCCAGTGGCCAAATGTAGACCAGGATGACTGGAGATGGCCCCCAATCAGTCAATCTATGACAGATAAGATGAAGAAGCCTTGGTTTAGGGAGCCTCATTTTATCACAACCAGAAAAGACTATTCAAGTTATGATTTAAAAATGAAACACTTCAATTGGACAGAGGCAGAGTTAGTGATGCCCAAAATGCAACTGAAAGAGCTTAAGTAATTCACCTCTGAAGCCCCAGGTCTGTGATCTGACATTTATAGTTTTTTGAATCCCTGAATAAGTTATTCTTGTCAATATTTCTGAGGTGTAATTTGAATGGAGGTGGGCAGGCTCTAAAAGAACCCAGGCAGAATGAAAAGGTGAACAGATTATGAAATCAGCTAGCAGACCCATAACACTTGACTCGTATCATAATCCAATTGAAAGCAAAGTAGTGAAGAAAAAAATAGATTTCTTTTTTGACAACTGAACTTGAAAAACCAAACATCTGAAGTGACAAAAGAAACATCACATTGATGATCAGACTTAGAGAGTGAAAACAACCCTGTATTGAGATTGAAGAAATTGGATCTTGGATTCCTTCACCAGCAATGTGACCTTGGGACTGGTCATTCCCCATCTCTGGACTTCAGTTTCCTCACTTCTCAAAGGAGAAGTTGGAGTCAAAAAAAGCACTGGATTTAAAAGCAGAAGAACCTGAGCTCAAATCCCGCCATTACTATTTACTATCTGTGTGACTCTTTAGGCAATTCACATAACCTCCCCATGGTTTCTCATCTATAAAATGAGAGTTGAACCTGATGACCTCTACTCAAAGGTCCCTTCCTGAAGTTCTAAAATCCTTTAATTTTATAGACATGACTATTTGAATC
The DNA here is from genome assembly GCA_028627135.1 of Pseudochirops cupreus. Classification (NCBI taxonomy): domain Eukaryota; kingdom Metazoa; phylum Chordata; class Mammalia; order Diprotodontia; family Pseudocheiridae; genus Pseudochirops; species Pseudochirops cupreus. The sequence goes on from CM053582.1 coordinate 224,374,595, forward strand.
ATTGTTATAAAACATGCCTAGGTCCTGATTAGGGCAAACAATAAATCCTCCAAAGTGGTCACTTATTCAAATTCTCACTATGGGAAGTTGTAATTATGTAAAATATGGTAATTGGTTCCAGCCCAACAAAAATCTGCAGTGATAATTCAAAAAAAATATGACTGCTTCATGGGAACTCTTTATTTGGACTAATCAGAACCTGGTTGTAGTGACAGGGAAAATTAAGTATAATTAAGTAAAAATTACACAAAATAATATTTATATTGTTTTGAACACCTGTTTAACAATGGCTCATCTATTTTTATTTCTGCTACCAAGGAGTATAAATGGAATGGTAGAGGTGTTGTTGTTCTTTCCCTTCCCATTTGTAAAGCTCTCAGACTTTTAATGAGCAAATAGGAAAGCCATTAGCTCAGTACTGTAGCTAAAAAATCAAAAACCCATGAAATGTATGTCAGAGCCCAGAGACACCATCTAGGCTCAGGATTCTGAGCCTTTTTTTATGTCACGGACACCTTTGGCCTTCTGTTGAAGCCTCTGGCTCCCTTCTCAAAAAAATGTTTTTAATGAATAAAATAAAATACATATGATTATAAAGAAAACCAGTTAGATTGAAATTCAGTGTGTGTGTGTATGTATATATATATATATATATATATATATATATATATATATATATACATATGCAAATATATATGGGTGTGTGTGTTTGTGTGTATGCAGATGAATGTGTATGTGTGCATTTACATATATGGATGGATGGACAGACAGACAGACAGGCGGACGGATAGATAGATGGATGGATGGATGGATGGATGGATGGATGGATGGATGAATACTAAGTTCATGGACCTGGACCTCAGGTTAAGAAATTGTGATGTAATCCAACTTTCTCATTTTATAGAGAATAAGTATTTCTTAACCTCTTACTATGCAAGACACTGTGCTAAGCTCTTTACAGATATTTCAATTCTCATAACAACCCTGTGAGGGAGGTACTATTATGATCTTTGTTTTACAGATAAGGAAACTGAAATAGATAGAGATTAAGTGACTTGTACAGGGTCATACAACTAGTAAGTGAAGTTAGATTTGAACTCAGGTTTTTCTCCCTCCAGACCCAGTACTGTATCCCCAGTAACACCTAGCTGCAGGTGGGAAATGGAGTCCCAATGAGATAAAGACACTGCCTAAGGTCACAGTACGGCAGCTAGGTAGCACGGTGGATAGAGTGCTGGGTCTGGAGTCAAGTAGACTTATCTTCCTGAGTTCAAATCTGGCCTCAGACACTTATTAGCTATGTGACCCTGGGCAAGTCACTTAACCCTATTTGCCTCAGTTTCCTCATCTGTAAGATGAGTTGGTGAAGAAAATGACAAATCATTCCAGTATCTCTACCAAGAAAACTCCCAATGGAGGTCACAAAAGGTCAGGCACTACTGAAATGTCTGAACAACAACAAAGTCACATTGCTAGCTATTCACCCTCTTCAACCCACCTTCATGGCATTAGACTATTTCTGGGGAGCAAAAGAAGTTTCAGAAGAGACGTTTTCTATCCTCTCCCAAACTCCATGGAATTATGCTTTTGCTGAGTTCTGTAAGGAGGCAAAGAGGGAAGGGATGGGCAGAGAAACAATAAGAAGGACAAAGAATTCGCCATTGGCATGATTATATTCCAATCCAACCTGGCATCCTTCTTCTCAGCTGCTGACACTTTATCAACAACCACTTTGCAGATGTACAGATAAAACCATTTATTCCCTGCTCAGATAGGACACTTGAACATGAATTCCTCTAGAACTGAAATTGTTTCATTTCTAGTCTGTTTCTCCAGATTATATCAGAAGCAGCTAGGCAGCACAATGCATAGAGAGCTGGGCCTGGGTTCAGGAAGACCTGAGTTCAAATCCAGCCTCAGACACTTACTAGTTGTGTGACCCTGAGCAAGTCACTTAGTCACTGTCTACCTCAGTTTCCTCAACTGTAAAATGGTGAAAATAATAGCATCTACCTCCCAAGGTTTGTTGTGAGGGTCAAATGAGATGATCTCTATAAAGTGCTTAGTACAGGGCCTGTCACACAGTATGTGCTGACTAAATGTCTGTCCCTTCCCTTTTCTACTCCACCTCCCCACCATCACCTCCACTACATACTCCTTCCCCATGTACACAGCAGGAACTTAATAAAGGCTCATAGAAAAGCCATGTGGAACAATGGAGAGAGCTCCAGATTGGGAGGAACAAAGTTTGAACCCTGGCTCTGTAGCCTGCACCTGACCTTGGGCAAGGTTCTTAACTTCATTTACTCATCAGTAAATGGAGAGAGTCATACTAAAGGGCCTCTAAGGGCACTTCCACCTCTGAATCTATGATCCTATTAATTGAATATAAATGGGGGCAGGGTCCTGTGAAATACTGTCTGGCTTCCCAGGCACATACAAATCTTGATTTAAGTGAATGAACACAGTTATCTGAGTCTATCAATAACCTGCCATATGCCATAGGAAAGAAGGGAAAAAATAAACATTTATTAAGATTTTCTCAGGACCACAAAGCTAGTAAGTATCTGAGGCTGGGTTTGAACTCAGATTTGCCTGACTCTAGGCCCAGACCTCTATCCACTGTGCCACCTAGCTGATACCAGAAGCGTACTTGAAGCTGTACAGACAAAGTGGATTATCCTCTCTCTGTTCCCCACTTACTATGTCCTTGGGAACATCACTAAGTCTAGAAATAGGGCAAGGGGGTAGGAGTGGAAGGGGGTCCCCTAAGGCCCCAGCCCTTCTTGCCACTCAATGATCTCTAAGGTCCTTGCAGGTCGAAACCCTAGGATACTGTGTTATACAAAAAAGAATGAAGAAGAAGGGGAAGGGGGTACAGGGAAGAGGAAAAAGGAGGAGTGGGTGGGGATGAAGGGAATTAAAAATTGAAGATATAAAGGAAGTGAGGGGTAAAAGAGCTATTTTTATCTCTATGCTCTTAGGCCAGAGCCCAACAATTGACCTGGCCCTTTGTACTTTAGGTAGGAAATGAAAGTATAAGAAATCGAGACCTCCTGGGGCAGAGAAGGTGGCTACACAGTTCCAGCTAGGCTGTTGTTTCCCCAGGGGCTGCCTTTTCTTACCTCCCTTAAAATACCTTGATGGCTTGAGGCTTAGTTTTGCTAATGGAGATTTTAATGAGAGCTATTCTGAAAAATGATCCAGGATGCTCTCCTCCCCACCCCCTAGTAATTATTAAACTCAGCAATTTTCCCCCTATACCTGGCTGCTGATACTCTAATTACTATTGCTCCAAACAGGACAGTTAGCATTAAAGTCAAACTACTCTGGGATTCTGGGTTCACTCACATCTGCTTTACTTACAGCCTTAATTTGATGGCACCAAGCTTTATGGACAGTGAGCAGCAGGTGATTACTATGCTCCAGAATGCCAAGTTTGTACCCCTTTTAATCACAGAGTGAAAACAAAGACAACTCTTGCCTTCATCCAAGGTAAAACTGTCCTGCAGGAAAAAAAAAAACCCTCATCACAATGTGCCCAACAGATGGAATTTTAATGAGTTCATAGCAAGAAAGTGGCAATCACTAAATGCATCTTTTATAAAAGGGGGAAGGGGAAGTATTTTCCTTCCTTCTGCAGTGAGATGGGAGGAGTCTTACCTTAACATTTAGGAATGAATTAAAAGGACAAGGGAGATTCCTTCACACTAAGGCTTCTGATAATGGAGGAAGAGAACAAATTTCAAGAGTTTGGGATTTCTGGAGGTCTAGAATGATAATTTAATTCCATGAAAAAAAGTATTAATTTATTACGAGGCATTAGGGATAAGCAGAAAGAAAACCAATTCTTGTCCTCAGGGAGTTTCTACTTTTTACTTGGAAGTCTTCATATGCTTGAGGTAGCCATCTCCTAACTCACCAACAGGTTTGAGGCCTGTTGGTCACCTTCAACCTGGTTTAGCCTTTTCCAGCTCTCACCTATGGCTCCACGAAGCTGGAGCAGGCACAGCAACCACATCTGGTATACTATTAGTAGTTAGGGGGAAAAGGATACAGTAATGGTGTCAAACTGGAGTTTGACCAGGTTAGGTTTTCAGGGAACAAGAGTCCTCAGAATGGGTGCATGAGAACAATGGGTTCCAATGGACATGGAGATAGCTGAAGCAGGTGCTGTGGACTAAGCTTAGAACTTATTCAGGCATTGAAGACACCAAGGTCATTCACTGCATCCTGGGTCATCACCAGTTGTCTTGACTTTTGTCATACCACTGGACCTGGATAACTCAGGAAGAGAGTTGATGACTTTCCTCAACTCTGCCTCACTAAAATACAATTCATTTGAAAGTCAAGACATCACTGGTGATGTCATTGGTCCTCTTTGAAAAGGAAGGATGAACCACAACAATTCTCTACTTGAGAGTACAATATAAGCCCAGATAAGACAATATAAGACAATTTAAGAAAGAAGAAACTAATAGCTGAGTGAATTACAAGAGGCTTTGAATAGGAGTTGGGAACTAGGACTAGCCTTGAAAGAAATTAGATGGGTATAAGGTAGAAGTATATTCCTGGCATGGCTGGGTGATGGTAGGGAGAATAACCTGTACAAAGGCTAGAGATGAAATGTGGAGATTAGGGAATGGCTAGCAGGCCAGTTTGGCTAAAACATATAGCACCTGAATATGAAATCATTCTGGAAAGGTAGATTGAACTCAGATTAGAGAAAACTTTAAATGCCAGGCAGAGGAACTTGTATTTTATCCTTGAGGGGCTATAGAATAGTCGGAGATTTTTTGAGAAGGGGGTGGGGGATGGAAGACAGATCTGTCTTCCAGGAATATCATTTGGCAGTTTTGTGAAAGATAGACTAGAGAAGTAAAATAGGAAGCAGTGAAACTAGTTAAGAATGTATTTTTGTAATACATACATACATACACCATGATTTGTTCAATAGTCCAAAGCCGTGTGAGTGGAGGGAAGGTAAGGGGAGTGAGAAATACTATGAAGGTAGAGTCACATTTAAATGCTTCCCCCGAATTATGATTTTTTTGTTTTTGTTTTTGTGTGTAATATTTGGCAACTTATTAGCTATAGGGGTAGGAACATGAGGGAAAATAAACAGTTAAGTATGATTGTGAATAGGGTAAGTAGAAGGATAGTTGTCCCATCAATAGGAAAGTTTGGAGGAAAGTCAGGTTAGATGGGAGTCGATGAGGTCCATGTTGGACATGTCGAATTTGAGATCGAGGTGGGGCATACCCATCACTGAAGTTCAGAATCAACATTAGAAATAGGTATATAGATTTATGAGTCATCAGCACAGAGATGCAAATCAAACCCATCAGACTCAATAAAAAACAAATGAAAGAGTATGAAGAGAAAAGAAAGCAAAGGACTTTTTGAGGGATGCCCACATTTAAGTGACAGAAGATGAATGATGATTCAGCAAAGTGGACAGGGGAGAAATAATAATTTATTAACAATAATTAATTTTCTTTTTCCAATGAAAGAATAGAAATAGATTTTAATTGAAAAATAAATTTACTGTAAGTTAGTATTTATATAGCACTTTAAAGTTTATAGAAAACTTTATATTATCTCACTTGATTCTCACAACAACCCTGGGAGGTAGGTGCTATTATTATCCCCCTTTGGCAGATGAGGAAACTGAGGTTAACTGGTAAAGTGGCTTGTCTAGGGTCACCAACCAGGAAGTGTTGGAATCTGGATTTGAATTCAGATCTTCCCTGACTCCAGGTGCAGTAATGCCTTTAGTTAGTAATTATATAAGTAGAAATACTAGAAGAAAGCAGTTACACAGAAACCAAAGAATGAGAGATCTAAGGGGAGAAAATGTTCAGCAATGAGAAAAAAAAGATGCAGAAAGGTCAAGGAGGAGGAAACTAGAGAAAAATCCATTAAGTTTAGTAGTTAGGAGATTACTTCTGAAAGAGCAATTTCAGTCAAGTATTAAGGTCAGAAGTCAGATTGTAATAGGATGACTATTAAAGGAGTGAAAAAGAAGCCACTAGTTTAGACTGTTCTTTCCAGAATTTGGCAATGAAAGTCAGGAATGGTAGCACTGGAGGATGGCACGATGAAATGATAAATGAGAGGTGAGACATAAGACCTGGGTGTGTTTGTGGATAGCCGGTAAATGAGGAGAGACTGATGATCAGAGAAAGAACAATCGATAAGAAACATTCTCTGGAGGAGATGGGATCAAGAGCACAAGGCAAGGAATTAGCCTTGGTAAAGAGGAAAGCCAACTCTTCCTCAGAGACTTGAGCAAATGGGGTGAGAACAGGTGAAAATACGGAGAAACTTTTTGAAGTATAAATCAGGGGAGATTAGGGACCTGTCAGATGACCTCATTTTCTCAATAAAGTAACAGCCAAGGTCATCTGTGGAGGGAAGAGGGAGACAAAGGGGAGAAGATTAGTGTTTCTTCTTATGTATGCGTCTAAAGTGAAGGAGGTCCCTAATCTCAGGCAGCCTATGGCTCTTTTCTGCTCAGTGGAGATGGTCATGTGATGAAAGAGGGTAAAGAAGGAATAAAATTTCCACAGATTCAGTTAATGACAGATGAGTGAAGGTCTAACAATATTGTGTAGATGAACATCTTGAAAAGGCTCAAGAATGCTGATCTACCCAGCACTTCTTTAACTGGGTCACACAACTCCTTATGGGGTCATGAAATTTTAGCAACTGTAAAAGGTTTCTGAACTCACAATGATCAAAAATTAATTCAAAATCGAACACATAATGAATTGGAGGTGTTTCTGGCTGTGCTTGCCCATGTTGCATCAAGCAACTTCACTGCAGCCTTGGTTCTGAAAACAAAGCATGTGCAATTTGCACTGCACGTGCTCTCAGACTATACAACACAAGCAAATGTCGCTTAAACTTGCAAAGGGGGTTTCAAATGGAAAAAAGTTTAAGAAACTCTAAATTTTATCCAATGACCAATCCCAATTCCAAAAGACAGAAGATGAAGCATGCTACCCACTGGACACTGATGGATTCGAACTACAGAATAAGACCTATATATTTTTGGACACATAACATGGGAATTTGTTTTGCTTCACTATGTTTATTATTTTTTTTATTTTGTCCAATGAGGGGGAAAGGAAAAAATATTTTAATTGGGAAAAAAAACAATTTTAAATGCAGGAGGCCTGGATGTGCTCAAAAGATCATAGGACTTAGGGCTGGAAGAGACCTTAGAGGCCAGAGAATCCAACTATTATATATAAGGAAACTGGGGCACAGAAAAGAGAAATGAATTGGCCAGGGTTACAAAACTAGTAATCATCTGAGGCAGCATTTAAACCCAGCTCTTTCTAATTGTAGTCCAGCATTTGCTCCTCAAAGTTCAGTCTAGCTCTGAGATCCTACAAATCTCTGAGAGATGACGGTTCAGTCAGCAGAATTTCTAAGTTTCATTCTTTGACTTCATTTACTAATTTATTGACTTGTTCCCCCTTGTGAAGGTGTCTGAGAACAACCCCCTGGTCACTAGCCTTCCAGGATGTTCTAAGTTGTTGCTTTGTAGGCCTCTTTGACCTTTCGAGAAGGGGGGAAGTAGGGGAGAGGGGTGGGCAGATATCTGCTTGTGTTCTTCAAGGTCATTGCTGTCTACTCTTTCAACAAAAGAGTCAAGAGAGGGAAAAGGTATAATCCATTAAAGAGGCCAGGTTTAGTAAACATAAATTTAATAGGTTTTAGGTATGCTCTGAAGAGCTAAAATCATAATTTGTCTTCAGACATTGATTACTAGGACTGCTGAGAAGAGTAATCTTTTCAAACCAGACCCAACTATTTGTCCCAGGTCTGCCAATGAATTTCAGTTAGGTGCTTATAGGTTTTCTTTTTTTAAGATTGGATTTTTAAAATTTTGTTTTTATTCTTGTTTTTCATTCTTGTTCTTTACTTAAAGGCCTCAACCCCTATAAATAGTACGGTGGAAAGCTGGGGACAGAAACAGACAGAAATCAAAGAATTTTTTTTTCAAATCATATTATTCTGCTTTGTTCATTACCACTGTTTTTCCTCTAGGCTTCTAAGACCTTTTGATTGGGTGTCAAAAGTTAAAATAGCCCACAGTCATTAGCATCCATATTTCATAATTTTGAATAATATCATGAACATTTCATCAGAAAAAAGATATATTTTCCTTTGAATATGAGATTTCCCAAAGTTTGCAATGCTTTCTAGACATTTGAGCATTATTGATGCTTTCCTCATTTTTACATCAATGACATTTCCAGATGTTTATTTCTCCCCTGCCCCTACTAATTGTCCTTTGTATAGCATGGGGCTTAGAGGTGGGGATGGAGGGGAACAGGCTGCATTCTTTAATGGGAGTTTATTATCTCACAACTGGGATCATTTTTCTCCCTTCAGAACAACCTAAAGTTTATAATGAAATAGAAGAATGATATTTAATGACCAAAATTCATTTCAAAATCAAATTTTCTATAACATGTCTATTGCTTAAAGTTAGGAGTACCCACATAAGCTTCTGGAGGACTAAGGTACATTTACCTCTGGGTCTTAGAACGCTCTGGTAGGTATCATTTGGCCAATTTTCTTCTTCTTAAATGGGGTAATTTAACCAGACAGTGCTGACATAAACCAGGAAATCAAAATGAGGAAATTGGCCCACTCCAGGTCTAATATCACGCAGTTCTTTGATTCTAATTTCCTTGTCTATGGGTTACTGGTAAAGACTTTCATGTTTTCTATGGAGAAGGTGAGTCTCTCACTGCTCAGTTTCCTGTCTAGCTCACACAGGTGAAACCACTGCATTTACTTGAAAGCTCTGAGGTGAAAGCTCGAGCTGACTCATGCTACCTGAGTGCCATGCTGATAAATACTGCATTAATCAGCAAGGCACTCTACAACTCTGGCAAGAAAGCCAGTATGCTTTTTGGCAGAAGAACAAAAAGTTTCTGTAATTGGAATAACATCATCATTTAGACAATTCTAAATGTGTATTTTAAAAAGCAATGATGTCCCAATCTCCAGCTCACCAGGTAGGACATCTTTCTACCATCTCTGTCTTGGAGAATAAATCCATCAGTCACACTATCTTCAGTATCATCTTTAAAAACAGAATGCCCATAAGTCATTCTTAACATCTCTGACTCTGCCTTAGGGAAAAGAAATGCTTTGAGGGCTCTAATTATGCACTGGCAGGACTGTAACAAGGATGGAGAGTCATACTCAACCCTCCCTGCACCTTATCGCCCATATCCAATCAGCTGTCAAAGTCTTGTTGATGCTACCATGACATCTCTTGCATTTGTCCCCTTTTCTCCACTTATATGATTGCTAAGGGCAGCTAGATGGTGCCATGGATAGACTCATCTTCCTGAGTTCAAATCCTACCTCCAACACTTACTAGCTGTGTGACCCTAGGCAAATCACTTAACCATTTGCTTCAGTTCTTCATCTGTAAAATGAGCTGGAGAAACAACAAATAACTCTAGTATCTTTGCCAAGAAAAGTCTAAATTGGGTTACACAACTGAAAAGACTGAACAATGACTGATAACCCTAGTTCACACCCCTACCACTTCTTGACTGGACTATTGCAATAGGCTTCTTATTATTTTCCTAGCCTCAAGCCTCTACCTTCTCAAAGCCGTCCTCCACACAGTTTCCAACATTATATTCCTTTTTTGTTTAATATCTCATTTTTCTCCAATTACATGTAAAACAGCTTTTAACATTCTTTGTTGTTTATTTTTTACATTTTGGATTCCAAATTCTTTTCATCCCTCCTTCCCCTTGCCCCTGGTTGCAAAGGCAAGCAATTTATATAGGTTCTGTATGTGAAGTCATGGAAAATATATTTTCATAATAGTCATGTTGTGAAAAAAAAGGTAGATCCCCAAACCCCCCAAAAAACAAGAAAAATAAAATTTACTAAGTATAAGTTGTTGTTTTTTAAAGTATGCATCAATCTGCATTTGGACTCCATCAGTTCTTTACCTGGAGATGTATAGCATTTTTTCATCATAAGTCCTTCAGAATTATCTTGGATATTGCTGAGAATAGCTGAATCATTTACAGCTGGTCAACCTACAATATTGCTTTTACTATCTACAATGTTCTCCTGGCTGTGCTCATCTCACTTGGCTTCAGTCCATGTAAGTCTTTCCAGGTTTTTCTGAGAGCATTCTACTTGTCAACTCTTACAGTACAATAGTATTCTATCAAAATCATAATACCACGCCTTTTCAGTCATTCCCCAATTGATAGCCATTCCCTCATTTTCCAACTTTTTACCAACACAAAAAGAGCTACTATGACTATTTTTTGTACATATCATTCCTTTTCCTTTTTATTTTTTTTATCTCTGGGACACAGACATAGCAGTTGTATTGATGGGTTAAAGAGTATGCACAGTTTTATAGCCCTTTGAGTATAGTTTCAAACTGCTCTCTAGAATGGTTAGATCAGTTCACAACTTCATCGACAATCCATTAATGTCTCAATTTTCTCATATTCCTCTTCGACATTTGTCATTTTCCTTTTCTGTCATATTAACCAATCTGATAAGTGTGGGGTCGTGCCTCAGAGTTGTTTTAATTTGCATTTCTCTAATCAATAGTAATTTAGAGTATGTTTTCCTATGACTATAGATAGCTTTAATTTCTTTATCTGAAAACTGCCTGTTCCTATCCTTTAACCACTTACCAACTGAAGAATGGCTCTCATTGTTACAAATTTGACTCCATTCTCTACATACTTGAGAAATGAAGCCTTTTCAGAGAAACTTAATATAAAAAATTTTTGCAATTATGATTAACTGTGTATTTTTCTCCATCCTATCCTATTTCCTCCCTGTTTATTCTTCTCTCTGTGTGTGTCTCTCTCTCTGTCTCTCACTCTCTCTGTATCTCTCTCTGTCTCTCTCTCTCACCTTGTCCAACCTCAAAAGTGTTTTGCTTCTTACTACTGCTTCCCCCAATCTGCCCTCCCTTCTATCAGTGCCCCCCTTATGCCCTTCCCTTCTTACTTTCCTGTAGAGAAAGAAAGATTTCTATATCAGACTGAGTGTAAATGTTATTGCTCTTTGAGCCAATTCTGATGAGAGCAATGTTCAACTGCTTCCCCTCCAACTTTTCCCATCTTCCCCTCCACTGTAAAAGCTCTTTAATATCTCTTTTATGTAGATAATTTACCCCCATTCTATGTCTCCTTTTCCCCTCTTTCCAATGCATTCATCTTTCTCATTCCTTAATTTTACTTTTTTAGATATTATCCCTACATATTCAACTCACACCTGTGCCTTCTATGTATACTTCTCACTGCCTTAATAATAAAAAATTTCTTAGGAGTTATAGGTATCATCTTCCCATGTAGGAATGTAAAAAAGTTTAACTTATTGAAAGCTTTATGATTTATCTCTCCTATTTAACTTTTTGTGCTCCTCTTAAGTCTCATATTTGAATGCCAAATTTTATATTCAACTCTACTCTCTTCACCAGGAATGCTTGAAAGTCGTCTATTTCATTAATATCCAGTTTTTCCCCTGAAGGAGTATACTCAGTTTTTCTGGGCAGGTGATTCTTAGTTGTAATCTTGATTCCTTTGCCTTCTGGAATATCATATTCCAAGCCCTCCAATCTTTTAATGTAGAAGCTGCTAAATCTTGTGCGATCCTGACTTTGGCTCCATGATACTTGAATTGTTTCTTTCTGTTTGCTTTCAATATTTTCTCCTTCACTTGAGAGCTCCAGAATTTGGTTATTATATTCCTGGAAATTTTCATTTGGTGATCTCTTTCGGGAAGTGATGGTGGATTCTTTCAATTTCTTTCAAATTCTTCCAATTTCTATTTTATCCTGGTTTTACCCTGGTTCTAGACTATCAGGGGAATTTTCCTTGATAATTCTTTGAAAGATTATTTCTAGGTCCTTTTTTAATTATGGCTGTCAGGTAGTCTACTAATTCTTAATTATCTACCTTTGATCTATTTTCCAGATAAGTTGTTTTTCCATTAAGATATTTCACATTTTCTTCTACTTTTTTCTTTATTAATTTGTTTGTTTACTTTCAGTTTACAAGATTCAGTTCCACAATCCCTTAAGTTTCAAATTTTCTCTCCTTCCCTTTTCTCCCCTCCCCCTCCCCCATGGTGGCATGCAATCAAGTACAGGATCTGCAAATACTTTCACATTAGACATTAGTCACATTATATAGAAGGAAGGTAACTGATGGATTGAAAAATGGGAAAAAGGAAAAAAAACCAAACAAGAAAAAGAAAGAGAGCAGGTAGTTTGCTTCAATCTGCATTCAAACTCTGTTCTTTCTAGTTCTTTCTCTGAATATAGGCATCTCTCTCCATCATGAATCTTTTGGAATTATCTTATAATCCTGCATTGCTGAGAGGAGTCCAGTTTATCAGAGTTGGTCGTCACACATACATTGTGTCTGTAATTGTGTACAGATTTCTCCTGGTTCTACTCTTCTCACTTAGCATCAGTTTGTATAAGCCTCTCCAGGTAAATATGAAGTCCATCTGCTCCTCATTTCTCATAGCACAATAGTATTCCATTACATTCATATATCACAGCTTGTTCAGCCATTCTGCAATTGATTGGCCTCCCCTTAATTTCCAATTTTTTGCCACCGCAAAACAAGCTGCAATAAATTTTTTTGTATATATGGGTCTTCCTCCCACTTCTATGATATCTTTGTGATACATCCCTAGAAATGGTATTACTGGGTCAAAGGGTATGCACTTATTTATAACCCTTTGGGCATAGTTCCAGATTGCTCTCCAGAATGGTTGAATCAGTTCACAACTCCACAAACAATGCATTAGTGTTCCGATTTTTCCACATCCTCTCCAGCATTTGTCATTTTCCTGTTTTGTCATCTTAGCCAATCTGACTGGTGAGATGTGGTACCTCAAAGTTGTTTTGATTTGCATTTCTCGAATCAATAGTGATTTAGAGCATTTTTTTTCATATGCTTATAGATATCTTTAATATCTTATTGGAAATCCTTCTAGTTTATTTGCATTTCATATAATACTTGCTGATGGCTTTAAATAGATGCTACCTATTATTCTAAGGAAAATTCCATTTATTCCTATACTTTCTAGTGTTTTTAATAGGAATGGATATTGTACTTTGTCAAAAGCTTTTTCTGTATCTATTGAGATAATCATATGGTTTCTGCTAGTTTTAT
>CM053582.1:224388305-224412250 GCA_028627135.1 Pseudochirops cupreus
CAAAGAGATATTTCACATTGCTTTCTATTTTTTTCATTTGTTTGGATCTGTTTAATAGTATCTTGATTTCTCATAAAGTCATTTGCTTCCATTTGCTCCACTCTAATTCTGAAGGAATTATTCTCTTCAGAAATCTTTTGAGATTCTTTTTCCATCTGGCAAATTTGGCTTTTTGAGGCATTCTTCTCCTCATTGGCTTTTTGGGACCCTTTTGCCATTTGAGTTGATCTATTTTTAAGTTGTTATTTTCTTCAGTCAGGTTGTTGACTCTCTTTTCATGATTTTCCTGTATCATTCTCATTTCTCTTCCCAATTTTTCTTCTACTTCTCTTATTTGGTTTTCAAAATCCTTCTTAAGCTTATCTATGGCTTGTAACCAGTCTACATTTTTCTTGGAAGCTTTTGGTGAGAGGGTTCTGACTTTGTTGTCTTCCTCCCATTCCATGCTTTGATCCTTTTTGTCCCCAAAAAAGGAATCTAAAGGTGGATTGCTGAGCTTGCTTTGCTTCCTTTGCCTACTCATGTTGCCAGTCAATTTCTTAACTTTTGGGCTCAGTACAACTCTGCTCCCCAAGGGGAGAGCTTTGTCCCAAATTGCTGGGGTTTTCACAGCTACAGGGGCTATTAGGAGGACATCATCTCTGCAGCCCCTACCAGCTTTGGCTCAGTGATCATAAACCTCAGGACCACCACCCAAGGCCACCATCCTGATTCAGGCCAGTTAAGGCAAGAGCACTTAGCCTCTGAATGATTGCTTAGCCCCCCTGCAATCTGCAGGCCAGGAGCTCTGAAGCAGCCACATGGCAGCAGCTGCAGGGCCATTGCCATTGCTTCTTGCCCTGTAGGCAGACAGCTAGACTCCTTGCCCCAAATTTAGCAGAGTTCCACTGACCTTTCATTTAGTCCTTGTTTCTTATGGGTTGATAATTCTGGAAACCACCATAGCTGCCAGTGATCTGCTCTCCTGAAAGCTCCAGCCGTCGCTTGTTCTGGCCACCCTAGGGCTCCAGCCATGGATTCATGTGGTGCTAGTCTGGGCTCCCAGTGTGCTGCAATGAACCCCTTCCCATCAGCCTGCCAGGCTGCCTTCAGCAGGAGCTTTGTTACTCTGTAATTTTGTGGGTTCTGGAGCTCTAAAACTTGTTTGGGGTCATATTTTATAGGTATTTGAGGTGGTTATGGGTGGAGCTACAGAGTTCTCCTGCTTCTAAGCTGCCATCTTGACTGCATCCCAATTTCACACTTTTCTTTGAGGTTTTGCATATAGCTGCTTTGATATCATTGTATACTTTTGAGTTTGGGTTGTGATCCTCCCTGTCACCATAGTAACTATCTATGGTTAGCTTATTCTTTTGTTATATGCTCATTTTTTCAGCTTTTTTTTTTATTTCTAACTTTATGTTAAAGTTGAGTCCTGCTCCTGGGGTGGAGTGGGCACTGTTCCAAACTTCAGATTTTTTTATGCTGCTCTTTTCAGAGCTAGTTCTATGGGTCTATACATTTTCACTTCTTCCAAGGTAATATGATCTAAAGAGAAGTATGGTCACTGTTCTCCTGGCCTGTACTCTGGTCTGTGAGTGACAACAAATACTCTTTTCTACCCTGGAACTGTGACAAGGATCCCTGCTCCTGTTAGTGCTCCTCCTCACCCTGGGATTGTGACCTGGAACCGCATATGGACAATGCAACAGTATCCTGCACCCAATACCAGCAAAAGGTGCCCTGAAATCCCCTCCTGACTAGTCATCTCACCCCCTTACCATCTGTGGACTGAGAGCTATGGAAACCTCTGCCCCTGATTCAGTCATACCCAAGCCCTGCTGTTGGTCTGCTGGGTTCATCTTGCACTGGCATGGAATGTTCTAAACTGTGTTCCATTCTCACCCCAGTGAGACAGAGCTTTTCTGTCAATCTTCCAAGTTATCTTCAGCTAGAAAATTGTTTCACCCTAAACTTTTGTTCTTCTAGCATCCCAGAATTAATTTTGAAGCATTATTTTAACATTGTTTAGAGGTGAATTTAGGAAAACTAAGGCAAATTCTTGCTTTTACTGCACCACCTTGGCTCCACCAGCAGTATCTGGCATTTGGAAGATGCTTAATAGATGCTGGTTGAGTAACTGAGTGGAACATTGGAGCTCTCCCTTAATTAGAAAGTCAAGGAAGCATCATACACTTACTAGTTGTGTGACCTTGGGCAAGTCTCTCAACCTCTGATTGCCTCAGTTTTCTCATCCATAAAATGGGGATAGTAATAACACCTACCTCGAAGGGTTGTTGTGAGGATCAAATGAGATAATAATTGTAAAACATTTAGCACACTGCCTGGCATATATTAAGTGCTATTTAAATATTAGTTATTGTTGTTACCCAAAAACAAACCCTACTTAGTAATTATTACTTGGTCCTGACTTATAATTTCATGATCTGAAATGAAATTCTAGTGTGGACACTCCCTACACCAAGAAAATCAGCAAATCATCTGCAACTTATAAACTTAGCTGCCTAGGACCAGAGAGAGGTTAAATAACTTGCAATTGTATGTCAGGGGCAAAATCTGAACATTCTTCTTTATTCTAAGTGAGTCCAGTACTCTATCCACTATTGCATTAGTTTCCAAATTTTATTGATTATCCATTCATAAGTAAAATTTTGAGAATACCATCCCAATATGCATTTAATTTACTTATTTATGAGTTTCATACTTGTACAAATATTTGTGTGTATTATAAAGTGTAAATGTTAAATTTCAAAAGAATAAGATAAAAATAAAATCACATTGAATCCCAGAGTTAATAAGGAGCCACTTGGAATTTATTGAGTAGGGGTATGACATTTTCCATCCTGTGGTTTAGGAACATCCTTCTAGAAGCTGTGTGTGGATATTTTGCAGAAGGCAGGGAGACCAGTCAGCAGATTATCTCAATAATTCAGAAAAGAGCTGCTGATGGACTGATGCAGGGTGATGGCTATTTGAATGCAGAGAAGTGGACAGATGTGAAAAAAATTTCAAGGCAGTAAAAATAAAAAGGTTTGGCAACTGACTGAATATGTGGAAGGAAGTGAAGTGAGGAGTTGAAGATGAAACCAAGGCTGTGGACCTAGGTGACTAGAAGTATGGTGATTCCCTCCATAGTAATAAGGCAGTTTGGAAGGGAGGGGAAAGTTTTGGGAGGAAAATATAATGTATTGAAGTCTGGGATCCTGTGCAACTTCCTCTAACCCATCAAAAATGAAAACAGGAGCAATGGAGCTATTTTTCACCATTCACTGCCCCAGAGAGCAGAGGCTTCACTCTCCCAGATGCCTGAGCAAGCCACAAAGATCTGGCAGCAACAAGCAAGAATTCTGGAGGACGGAGAATTCCCTCAGTGTCAGCAACTGCTGCCACCATTAAGTACCAGGTTACAGTTAGGTTAGAATTATCCTTATGTGCCAAGACCCTCAGCTCAGAAAAGGATATGGAGGGCAAGGCTCTCAAATCAGCTAATAAATTAGGGATAATAATAGAGCCTACAAAAAAAATAATAGTGCCTGCCTCTCAGGATTGCTGTGAGGATCAAATGAAATAATAATTGTAAAGCACTTACGGTGACTAGAACCTAGCAAGCCATAGATAAATGTTAGCTATTATTATCCACCATCTATGTATTCATATCTATCACCTAGCTATTCATCTTTTATACAAAGGATACAAGTGTTGGACAAAGGTAGGTGCAGCTGTCCTGGAGACAAGCCCCAGGCTTGACTATTTTGGGAAAGTTGGGATGTAACTTCTTTTTCTGTCTTCTAATTGGTTGAGCATGCATCTCTTGGGGTCAGGCCATAGGTCCCCACTTTGAGACTGCTACGCTAAAGCATGATGCCTGAAGTTAGCAAAATAATTAAAGTATGAAGATACCAGATGGTGGTCTAGGGTGAGTGCCTCCACCACTCTGTCCTGCTCCCTACCCTGTGCAGTAGCCTTCTCAGTATGCCTTATATGAACTTCCCAGAGTCTCTTGCCTCCCTACCAGGGAGAAGTGAGCCACTACCCAACATCTGTGAGCATGATTTATTCAACTTGCTCAGAATGTGGATCATGATACTTGCCCTGGGCAAAAATTTCTAGCTCTGCCCTTTGATTAGTACCTCTGGGCCTAGCCCCACTTAGATTCAGAAGGCAGTATAAACCAGGGCAAAGGGCAAACAGCCTCTGACCAAGTGACAAAGCTCACTAGCCCAGCTCATCAACCCTGCTCTTGTTCACTTCAAGGTTTCTAGAGCTTTCCTACCTGTCTGCCTGATCCCCTAAAACTATGCACCTGATTATTCCTTCCAGTCTTAGCTGAACCTGAGTTCTTGTATCAGTCCGTCCTCTCCTGCTTAGTAGGATTCCTAGACCTAGACCTTTCTATCTAATGTTATGCCTGTATTGTTCGTGTTCATTTTCTTCAGATTTCAAAAGTAAACATGAGCTTCAGATTACTTTGGGGTGTATTGCCATTGCTAGCCCCAAAGAAAACTAAATTTACATTCACTAATTATTTGTTATTGTTCATTCATGTCTGACCCTTTGTGACCCTTTTTTGAGTTTTCTTGGAAAAGATACTGGAATGGTTTGTCATTTTCTTTTCATGTTCATTTTACAGATGAGGAAACAAAGGCAAACAGGGTTAACTGACTTGTCCAGGGTCACAAAGCTCGTAAGTGACTGAGACTGAATTTGAACTCAGGAAGACGAGTCCTCCTGATTCCGGGCACTCTACCTGCTCTGTTTTAATATTGCAAATGGTTAGAGATATTCTCCCCTATTAAGTTTCTACCTATCTGCCAACAATCAATCAAATAAGCTTCCATATTTAAGTAATGCCTACGTAATTAGGCTTCTACCTAACTACTAACTGGCAGAAGAAACCTGCCCACTGTGATCACTGAAATGTTGGAACTGCATAAGGAAAGGTACAGAAAAGCTCAAGGTGTTTCTGCTACATAGAAAATAGACTAGTTTGTCTGACAGGAAATAAGAATGAAAAGGGAGGGAAGATTGATAGAACTATAGACCCATACCATTTCTGCTAGCCCCAAAGAAAACTAAAGCTGGAAGAAACTTTAGGAATCGTGCTGTATGATTGGACCCTCCCCAACCCCACTCCCTGCTCCACCAAGGTAGAGGGTCCAGATTGTGGAGGGTCTGGAATGATAGGTTAAGAAGTCTGGAGTTTAATCGTAAGGCAATGGGGAAAATTTCTAAGAAGAGAACTGCAGTCACATTCATATTTCAGGAAGATTAATCTAGTAGCAACATATAGAATAAAAGAAAATATGCAGAAGTGGGAAAATGTAGCAGAGAGACTGGTTAGAAGAATATTAAAAGAATTCACTTGTGTGGTAATATAGACATGGTGAGGTGTGTGCAGATGTGTACATCTCTACTTTTCAAACCAATACAACCACCCAGATGTTTGATACAGTGCAGATACTTGTAGGAATAGAGATTAGACAGTCAATCAAGTGAGTTGAGGGCTTTGACCAATGTTTCCTTGGTCATCACAACCAATGATATGTATGCTTTCTTCTATGGCTGACAGTCTGCGGGGTCTTCTCTTTTTGGAACCTCTCTTATTTCCAGATCATAACATAAAAATGGGTAGTTCCAACTGGGCCAGCCCATCTCTGATCCCTGTTTCTTCCTGCCCTTGATTGCTGGCTAGTATCACCAATGTCACATTGCTTCAGGTCACGCTTCAGTGTCCTTGAATCTCCTGCCTGCCTGTGCTTTGGCTTACCTGCTTACAATCTGCTACAGAGGAAGTTGGCAACCTTGTGGCATCCAGCTTCACTATAAAACCAATAGAGCTCAGCTAGGCTGGGAATGCTTTTGATGCCTGTGGAGACTTTACTCTGCAGAAGCACATTACAGATAAGCCAGAACAGTGGAATGAGATATATTCTATTGTGGGAAGTGTTATATAGCATGGCATTGGCAGGGCCCCACTATGTTCAAAGGCTGACTGGCATACAGATAGGAGAAGGAAGACTGATATAAAGAATCCAGTGAATATTTTTTCAATTATAATGTCAACCAAACCTTGTACACAAATGCATCTGGAAGAAGAGTCAGAACAAATAAATCATTCTTGTCCTTATTTTGTTAAAATTTACATTATATGTATGTATATAAAAATATGTTATTTTCAATACTCTGAACAAGTATAAACAACTATAATATGGGAAAAAGTTCCAAAAAACCCTAAAAATTCAAACTATCTTTTTATTAGAATAACACTAAAATGAGAAACAGCATAGAATATTAGCCAAAGGCCTGGCTTTAGAGCCAGGAGGAACTGGGTTGAAACCTTGTCTCTAGCATCAATTAATTGGTCAATCAATTAACAGGCTTTTATTCAACACCTACCAGGCACTAGTCTATGCTCTGGGGATACAAAGACAGAAGAGAAACAAGTTGCTGATACCTACCTGTTAAGAAAGTTCAGTCCAAACCAAAAGAAAATATGGTGCACAATTTATCGTAAGTGTGTACCATATTGTCATAGTTGCCAAAAGTTATGACTTGGTAAAGGTCAAAAAGCCAATGTACGTCAGAGACAGGATTGGAATCTAGCTCTCCCTAAGTCTGACCCCTCTTATCCAGGTCACTATGCTGCCTTTCATTTCGATTTTAATCTAATCAAAAAGTAAATAGTTTGAACTCAAAGATTTCGATTGAGAGATTTTTAATCTATATTTTAGTTATTTATATTTAGTAAAAATGTCATTAAATTTATAATGAAAAAGAGGAAAGGAACCCAGTACAAACTTAGCCCAGCTATAATCTATAAAAGTCCTGTTTTGCTGACTCTGACTTCCAAGAGAGATCTTCAGGTTCTTCTGGGACATCCTCCCTCCTTCCCTTTGATTGTGTTACATTGCTTATGTTGAACTCTGGTGAGTCTGCTGTGCTGAGAGATTTTGTGTTGACTGCAAATACAGCCCAAGGTGAGAAGACACAGTAGGTAATCTGGGCAATAGCTATAATGACATATTCTGCATCATCACCCAAATGAGATATTTGGATGGTGTAACTCCTACCCTAATGAGAAAAGAGGCAGAGCTATTGGCTTTTATTATGTCATGGTGAGTTAACCCTCTGCTCTTTGAGGAAGGACTGCACCCTTACCCTCGGTCAGCTTTCTCACAAAAGCCTTCTGTTGATCATTGGGAAGATTATGTCTGGTTTAAC
This sequence comes from Pseudochirops cupreus, assembly GCA_028627135.1. Taxonomy (NCBI): domain Eukaryota; kingdom Metazoa; phylum Chordata; class Mammalia; order Diprotodontia; family Pseudocheiridae; genus Pseudochirops; species Pseudochirops cupreus. The sequence continues at coordinate 224,395,527 of CM053582.1, forward strand.
AAAAATCTACATTTTGACACTTCGGTTACTTATGGCAACCCGAAGTTTAGCCTTTTCTGCATTACCTGATACAACAGTGGTTCTCAACCTTCCTAATTCCGGACCCTTTAATACTTGTATGTGGGCAGATCCACCTGGAGATGGATAGAGGAGCAGTGTCTCGGTTCCTAAGACCGTCAGAAATATACGCTTTCCAATGGTCTTAGGTGACCCTGTTCGACCCCCCAAAGGGGTCGTGACCCATAGGTTGAGAACTGCTGCAATACAACATTGACTAATGGCTAACAGCAGCAGAATCCCGACCCAAGGATGGGGGGGTTAGGATATGCCATGACTCAACAAATGTGGGAATGGATGCAACGTACTTGGCAAACCTTAAAGATACATAGGGGCAGCTAGATGATGCAGTGGATGGAGCACTGGGCTAGGAATCAGGAAGACTCATCTTCCTGAGTTCAAATTTGGCCTTAGACACTTGCTAGTTGTGTGACCCTGGGCAAGTCACTTAATCCTGTTTGCTTCCGTTTTTTCATCTGTCAAAAGGAAAATGTAAACCACTCCAGCATCTTTGGCAAGAAAACCCCAAATTGGGTCACAAAGAGTGGGACATGACTGAAAATGACTGAAAAACAACGAGCTACAAAAATGCCAGTTGTTGTTGTTATCATTATTGTTAGCATATAGTCAATCACCAGGTCTCCAGCTGAATGATATCATTCCCTACGCCTTCTACTGCACAGAAATAGTTTAGATTCCACAAACTGACTCAGTCATAAAGAAGGAGTCATTTTATTGCTCACAGGACATGCTATGGGGTAAAATCTTTCGTACATAGGCCAAGTAGGCCTGCTATATTTCCTTTTGCTCCTTATAAAGGGATTGGTTTATCACCTGTTAGGAGGGCTTGTCATCTTCTGATATAACAAATCCAAGATAGTCATATTTATAAAGCCCTAAGAGAATGCGTAGGCTGAGAAAAATTTAGAACACCAAATAATGTGTTTTTACTTCCAAGAAGAAATAGCATCATAACTGATATAAAACTGTGTGTTGTGTTTGTTTGTTTGTTTTGTGGGTAAGGGAATTGGGTGCCTTTAGTTTTTACTACTGAAACTAATTTTAAAATTACATTTATTGTGTGGTAGAAGGAGTATTGCTCCAGTCAAAACTTTACCCACCCAAATAGTTCGGAAGTTAGAAGATGTGGATAGATCAAACTTCAATGTGATTCTATATATTGATACCCAACAGTCCTACAGTAGATTTATTGTCATATAATTTTTGGGTCAAAGGCTATTATCAAAGTAGACACTGGGATTTGGAGTCAGGGTGACTCCTTTCAGTAAAGATGTCAAGATAAACTTATATATGGTTGTGGATGAGTGAATTCCACTCACTGGGGCACCAAGGAAATCACTTCATCTTTGTAGGCCTCAGTTTCCTCATTTGTAAAATGCAAATTAAAATACCCAGCCTACCTCCCAGGATGATTGTGAAGATCCAGTGAGACAAACCCTTTTTTAACCATAATGCACTATATAAATGTATTATAAAAATATATCATATAAATGTATTGTTACAAAAATAAGTAAAATAAATGTGTTATATTCCACGCATGAGGATACTGTTTTTAAAGAAATTCTTTTCCCTTTACCAAGGAAGTACACGCATTTACTTTATAAGATGCATAGAGCCAGGGTCAAATTCAATCTCTGAACATAACTTTAACTTCCAGTGGTACAAGAGAGAATTAACTCCTAACTTTGCTTGGGAGACTGAAATGTAGCCTTGGCCTTTTCAGGTCTGAGAGGTGAATAAATAGCCACATCATCCCCAACCTCTCCTCTTCAAGACAGCCAGCTCCCTCTCAAACTAAAGGGGGAGGAGGATTATTTCTAGCAGGGCCCCTGGGTCTAGCATCAATATTTTTGTCATCACTAAGCAGAGACACTGGCAGCTGTGCGTACTGCAAAAATGACTGTGCTCCAAGTAGCATATTTCCCATAAACACACAGAGCTGAGAACATTCAAAAACAGATGGAATGCCTGCTTAATGCTTGGATCAGATCATAGGGTCTTACATGTGGTTTTGTTATTGGGGACAATGATAGCGACATAAAAAGAGCACTTGAGGGATTCTGCTCTCCCTAACATCTGTAGTTGCACTCATTTCCTTAATTTGACCAGACAGGGTTTTTCAGGCAGTGAACAATAGGTGACAAGCATTATGGTGTTGGAGGTAGGCACTAATAAGGGCATGGGAGACATGGAAATAGCATGAGGGGTTTTATTAACAACCATGGGCTACTAAAGATTAATTGCATTTGCAAGAAAAGCAAAGCAAGATCCATATAATTCTCCCTAAGTTTGGCCATGAAGCCTGAATTGAAATGTTTGTATTATCAGAATCAGGTCAGTTCACCCGATTACATTTTGTAGGCAGATTATAGTTTTCCTAGTGACTCTGCTTTTTCAAAGTTGGCATTGCTCTTCTCCACAAGACCCTGAAATTACCAATTTCCCTAACGGAAAAAAAGAAAAGAGAAGAAAAAGGCTAAAAGAGGTCATGCCCAATTCTCCTTCACAGATTTAGCCTTGTGTGCCCACTTTCTTATAAATATGTTGAAGTTGAAATTCCTACTAAGCTTCCCGAGATTGGTACAATTTCTTTTACAGTTGGGTTAGGGTTTTTTTTGCATCATTGTGGGCAAAGGATGAACAATCAGGTAACATCTCTATGAATACTTAGAACAAATTCCAATGGCAGACCAACAACTCATTTTTACATGAGACTCACAAGCTTTGAATTCCAATGGCAAGAGCAAGTAAGGTTCACCTCATTTGTATCTGAGCCCTAATCCTTCTCAACTTGCTTTGAGGGTTTCCATCTCCCTTCTGGTTATCATGATACAGACCAGGTTTAAGTCAATGGCTTCATTTGATTTGCACAGGGTTTACAAATTAGTTAGAATCTCACAACACCATATAGAAACTAGAATGCAATGATCCTTCCTTCCTGTTGGTAAAAAATTGCATGGGATTAATACTCTGTGATTCATGTATATGAAATGTTCAGAGACTTGGGTGAATCTTTTCATTCATCCAAAAAATATTTATTCAACATCTACCATGGTAGAAAGGCACAGTGGCAGGTGGCAGGGGAAATGCAGCATTTACAGCCCTCATGGAGCTTGCAGTCTCCTAGGTCAATGACTTTAATTCAAGATATTACATGAAAAATCAATCAATATCTTTTATTAAGTTCCTACTATGTGTTTGGGCATTGTTCTAGGCATTGGGAAAACAAAAATCTACAAGCCTTGTTATCTTACTTGACTAAGTTCTCTAAGCAAGAGGTCTTGGATCTTGCTATCTGTCCCAACATTGTACCTTTACAACCACTGGGTCCTCCATCTGCCCTGTGGCCAAACACCCCTATTTGTATTGTTTCCTCAAGGTAGAATATGAGCTTCTTGAGGACAGAGACTATCTCACTTTTCTATTGGTGTCCTTAGAACTTAGCACAGCCCATGGCACTTAATAAGTTAAAAACTTTAATAAGTTAACTTAATAAGTTGAAAACCACTTAATGTGGTTTTTTTTTCATTCATTCAAGACAAAAGTGAAACAGCGAAACACTCAAGGAATCAATATTCTATTATGTTTATATCCTCTGATAAATAAATCAGAGAATTGCAAAACAAGTACTGGAAAGCAAAATGGCAGAAACCAGGCATAGACCAACATCTTACACCATTTACTAAAATGGATGCATGACCTAGATATAAAGACAGAGATTACAAGAAAATTAGAAAAAACATGGAACATAATAGTTATCAGACTTATGGATAGATAAGCTATTTATGAACAAGAGATAGGAATGAAATCAGGCGTAAAACGCACCATTTCAATTACATTAAATTAAAAAGGTTTTGTACAAATAAAACAATTGTAGCCAAGATAAAAAGGAAAGCAGAAAATGGGGAGGGAGAGGATTTGTAGGCAGTTTCTCACATAAAGGTCCATTATCTAAAATATATAAAGAATTTTGTCAAATCTATAAGAACACAAGTCATTCCCCAACTGATAAATGATGAAAGAATGTGAACAGGCAATTTTCTAAGGAAGAAATCAAATCAGTGCACAGTCATATTTAAAAATGCTCTAAATCATTCATTATTGATTAGAGAAATGCAAAATAACCTTGAGACATCATTTTACAGCTACCAGATTGACTAAAATGATTGAAGGAGAAAGTGACAAATGTTAGAGGAGATATGGAAATATTGGGACACTAATTAATTGTTGGTGGAATTGTGAACTGATCTAACCATTTTGGAGAACAATCTGGAATTATACCCAACGAGTTATTAAACTGCCTATACCTTTCGACCCAGCAATACCACTACTAGGTCTATTTCCAAATATGATTAGGGAAAAGGAAAAGAACCTATATGTTCTGAAATATTTATAGCAGCTCTCTTTGTGGTAGCAAAGAACTGGAAATAGCAGGGGGACAGGGCCAAGATGGCAGCATAGGAGAAGCAAGTTCCACAGCTCCCATATAGCCACTTCAAATACCCATAAAATATGACTCTAAACAAATTTTAGGGCTCTAAAACTAACTAAAATACACTTCCTGCTGAAGGCAACTCGGCAGGAAGGATCATCACAGGGCTGGGAGCTGAAATCAGCCCAGCCTGAAAACGGGGCTAGGCCCTGGGGGCAGCCAGGACAAGCCACAGCTGGAGCCTTCAGGAGAGTGGATCAGCTACAGCTGTGGCAGTTTCCAAAATTAACAAGCCATAAGAAACAAGGACTAAGAGAAAGGTCGGTGGAACTCATCTAAATTTGGGAGAGAAAAGCAGTCCAGCTAAACTGCCTCCAGGGCAAGGAAGTGGCAGAAGCAGTGGCCCTGCAGCTGCCTCCAACTGGCTACTTTAGAGCTCCCAGACTGCAGATTGCAGGGGGGCCAGGCAATCATTCAGAGGCTAAGTGCTCTTGGTTGAGTGGCTTGGATCCGGATCATAGTCTTGGGTGGTGGTCCTGGGGTGTGTTTTCAGTGAGTCAAAGCTGGTGAGGGCTGCAGCAGCCTCCCAATAGCTCCAGCAGCTGTGAAAATCCCAGAAATTTGGGACATAGCTTTCCCCTCTGGAAGCAGAGTTCCACAGAGCTAAAAAATCAAGTAGTTGACTGGCCAACATGAGCAGGCAAAGGAAGCAAAGTAAGAACAGCAACCTAACTCTAGATTCTGTCTTTGGTGACAAGAAGGATCAAAGCATGGAATGAGAGGAAGATAACACAATCAGAACTCTCGCACCAAAAGCTTCCAAGAAACATGAAGAATGTCTAAAAGCCACAGATAAGCTTAAGAAGGATTTTGAAAACCAAATGAGAGAAGTGGAGGAAAAATTGGGAAGAGAAATAAGAATGATGCAAGAAAATCATGAAAAGAGAGTCAACAACCTGACTGAAGAAAATAACACCTTAAAAAATAGATTAACCAAATAGCAAAAGAGGCCCAAAAAGCCAATGAGAAGAATGCCTTAAAAAGTCAAATTTGCCAGATGGAAAAAGAATCTCAAAAGCTTTCTGAAGAGAATAATTCCTTCAGAATTAGAGTGGAACAAATGGAAGCAAATGACTTTATGGGAAATCAATACACTATGAAACAGATCCAAACTAATGAAAAAATAGAAGGCAATGTGAAATATCTCCTTGAAAAAGCCACTGACTTGGAAAATAGATCCAGGAGAGACAATTAAAAATTATTGGACTACCTGAAAGCCATGATCAAGGAAAAACTTAGAAAGCAACCTTCAAGAAATTTGGAGGGAAAATTACCCTGATATTTTAGAACCAGAGGGCAAAATAGAACTTGAAAGAATTCACCAATCACCTCTTGAAAAAGATCCCCAAAAGAAAACTCCTAGGAATGTTATAGCCAGGTTCTAGAGTCCCCAGATCAAGGAGAAAATATTACAAGCTGCCAAGAAGAAACAATTTGAATACTGTGGAAACACAATTAGGATAACCCAGGATCTAGCTGCTTCTACATTAAGGAATTGAAGGGCCTGGAATATGATATTCCAGAGATCAAGGGACCTAGGATTAAAACCAAGAATCATCTACCCAGCAAAACTGACTATATGCGGTGGAGGACTTTCAAACATTCTTGCTGAAAAACCAGAACTAAAAGAAAGTTTGACATTCAAATACAAGAAGCATGAGAAAGTAAACATGGAGAAGAAATCATAAGCAACTTATCAAAGTTGAACTATTTACATGCCAACATGGAAAAGTGACAATTGTAACTTATGAAACTTTTCTCAGTATGAGGATAGGTGAAGGGAATACAAATGTATATATACATATACATACACATAGGTCTATATAGGAGGGTTTATATATGTGTACGAACACATATCTGAGTATGTGTATATATGAGTACATAGAGGGCACAAGATCAATTGAATAGGAAGGGACAGTACTCTAAAAGGTGAAATTCTGTGGTGGGAGAGGATTAGAATGAGAGGAGACAGGCAGAGACAGAATGGGGTCAATCATCTCATATAGAAGAGGCAAGGGATAATTGTTACAATGGAGGGGAAGAACAGGAAGGGAAAAGGGAAAGGGTCAAGCTTACTCTCATTGAATTTGGCTTAGGGAAGGAATGACATAAACTCTAAACTGGGTATCTTGCCACACAGGAGAGTAGGGTGGATGGGGATGAGAGGTGGGATGACAGAGGAGAGGGCAAGGTGGGGCGGAGGGGGTGGGTTGCTGGAAGTGCACACTTCTGTAAAGGGACAGGGACAGGGTAGAGAAGAGAACAAGGGCAGTGAGGGATAGGAAGGAGGGAAATATAATCAGTCTCTCGCAATATGTCCACTGTGGAGAGGTTCTGCGTAATTACACATGCAGAGCCTGTATTTAATTGCTTGTCCTTCCAGTGGGGGTGGGTGATGAGGGAGGAAGGGAAAGAATCTAGAATTTCAAGTTCTATAATCAAATGTTAAATATTTATATATACATATATATGCATATATACATATTGTCATTATTATTATTATTATTAACTACATCCAACTGGGAATTAAGATACACAGGCACTGTGGTAGGGAGATCCATCCTGCCTTACTGGGAAGTCAGAGGGGCAAGGGGGAGGACATAGGAGAGAGCAGATTGGGGAAGGGGTTATACAGTGGGATGGCTGTTTTGAAGTGTTGGAAAGATGGGGAGGAAAATTGTAACTCAAAATCTCGTGGAAATGAATGATGTAAACAAGAAAATAAATAAATTAATTTATTTAAAAAAACTGGAAATTGCAGAGGTACTTATCAAGTGGGAAATAGTTGAACAAGTTCTGGTATATGATTTTGATGAAATATTACTATGCTATAAGAAATGATGAGCTCAATGATCTTTGAAAAACATGAAAAGACTTGCACAAAATAATGAGGAATGAAGTGATCAGAATCAAGAAAACATTGTATACAGTAATAGAAATATTGTATTAAGAATAACTAAGCAAATAAGTCATTTTGAATATTATAATACTCAAATTAACCAAAAAGGGACATGTGAAGAAAGATGTTATCTGCATCCAGAGAAAGAACTGATAAATTGAAGTATGTATAGAATAATTTTACATATATATTTATATATATACACACACACACACACACACACACACACGTATACATATACATATACTCCTATTTGTGTTTTATGGTAGCTATCTCACAGAGGAGAGGGAAGAAAAAAGTAGGGGAAGGGAAAAAGAAATTTACATGATATCTGTTATATATGTAAAAGTAATAGCAACTTGTACATAATACATTTGCAGTTTCATGTACAATCATCTTTTTTAATTATGGTATGTTATAGAAATGCTTATTTTATTCTATAAAATAAAATTTAAAATAATAATAAAATTTGCCTTGGGATAGAATGTGAAGAACCTCAAGTGTAATTTTTTTTTTAAGTAGAAAGGAACAGGACCTACCAGTAGCAGCAGTGGAGCAAAAACTATTCAACAATAACTTCAGGGAAAACTGGTTTTTAGCACTCTTGAAGATATCAGGTTTAGACCAGCAACTCATATCATAGACAACAACTAAAGTATCCAAATGGATACATGACTTGGATATAAAAAGGTCACATGATACACAAATTATAAGAGAAAGAAAATAAATCTGTATTACAGCTACGGATAGAGGAAGAGTTGTGTCTTTTTTATTTTGTTTTGTTTTGGTTTTAAGCATAGATGGGATCACAGAAGATAGAAATAGTCAAAAAAAATTGAAAAGCTTTTGTACAAAAAAAATTAATGCACTTGAAATTAGAAAGGAATCAGTTAATTGGTTAACAAGATTTCTGATAAAGACATCATTTCTAAGATATATAAACAACTGATTAAAATTGATTTAAAAAAATAAGAGTCATTCTCTAATAGATGAATGGTAAAAGGATATGAACAAGCAGTTCTAAAAGGCTGAAATCCAAACTATGAAGAACTCCATGAAAAAAATACTCCAAATCACTAATGATTAGAGAAATTTAAATTAAATAAACTCTGAAATTCTACTTCAATCTTGGCAAAAAAAAGGGGGGGGCATAGGAATGACAATTGTTGGAGGGACTGCAGGAAAACAAGCACGTTAACACACTCTCGGTAGATGTTGAGCCATTCTGAAAAGCAATTCAAAACTATACTCCCGAATAAAATAGTAACATTTTACATGATTGCACATGTACAACCTATATCAGATTGTTTACTGTCTCAGAGAGGGGAGTGGGGAGAGAGGAAGGGAGGGATAGAATTTGGAGCTCAAAACTTAAAAAAAATAATGTTAAAATTTTTAACATGTAATTAGGGAATAAAATATTTTTAAAAATGAAAATAAGGTACAGGACTAAAGCCATGAAATAAAAATAAATAAACGAGTTGCTATGTATGTATGCTTTGTGCATAGTCTTTGACCTACTGATACATATACTTTTTTGGTCTATATACCAAAAAGAAAGATAAAGAAAAAACAAGCCATGCAAGTCTTCTGCTAAAGAAGTTTCAGGGATTTTCTACTATCTATAAGATAAAATATAGACCCATTTGGCTTCACAATTTAACTTCAGCCTTCCTTTCCAGATATCTTCCATTTTAAATACTCCAAGTTCCAACAAAACTAGTCCACTTGACATTCTCTATTCACATTTCCCCACTCACCCTTTGTATAAGCCGTCCCCCAATGACTGAAAGATATTATCTCCTCACCTCCACTTCATAGATTCTTCACCATTCCCCTCAGGTTCCACATCCTATGGGAAGTGTTTCCACATCCTCTTAGTTGTTAACATTCTATCTCCTCAGGTTATCTTATTATTTATTATATTATATATAAAATTATTATATGATACATAATTATATATCATAATAATTTTATATATAATATAATAAATATATATAATATATTATTATGTCTTATATGTCTGCTTACACAACCCAATAGAATGTAGCTCCCCAGCTACAGGGAATTTTTTTCCATTTTATTATTTTTATACCCTCAATGTTTAAAAAGGTATCTCGGACAGAGTAGGAACTTAATGTAAGTTTGTTGAATTGAAAGCCGTGGGAAGATTCTAAGAAAGAAAGAGAATCCAATTGAGCTCTAGTATAGAATTGGTAGAGGGGAGTATAGGAGAGTATGAGAAAAATTGGAATGAATGAGAGTACCAGATTGTGAAGGGTCCTAACTACCAGAAAGAAGAATTTTAGTTTTACTCAGTGAGTAATAGAGATCCACTGAGGATTTTTGAGATCTATAACCAGGACAATTATTCTGGTAGTAGTATGAAAAACATTGGAGTAGGCAGAAAGGGAGAGGCAGCAGAGGTTATGAGGAAACTATTGTAAGAGACTTCTCTGTTTGGAGAAGAGGAGGGGGAGATAGGACGTGACCCGTGACTCATTGAACTGAACTCCAAAAAAGTGATGACTATAGCAACGTGTCTAAGACAAGTGTGACATGTTTAACTGGACCCATCTGGTAGCTCCTTCTGTCCCTTTCCACCAATTTCAACATGCTCCTGGGCACTATTAGTCCTCCATATTTTCCAGGCTGGGCCAGATGACACTAGAAATAAAGATGGGGTTATTTCATCCCAGTGGATCTGCCTTCACTGGCCTCTGGAACTTGGGGGAGGAGCTAAGGAAAAGTTTCCACAGTTAAATCAAGCAACAGTGTTTATTAAACACCAAATCTGTGCTCTGCACTGTCAGGTAGAAGGGTTTATCAGTCCATTCTGATAAACAAGCCCGGGAGACATGTCAGAAGCTACACATTACGGGAACATAATATGTTTCCAACCTGGAGAACAAAATTGACTGTGAATAGAGAGATGATCAAAGATATCAGATTTGGTTTTTGTGTTCCCTTGACCTTGTTACAAAATATCTCCTGTGCTCTTCATCTACCACTTGCAGTCACATTCTCACCAATGCCTTTTATCAAAGAGCCAAGACAATTTAGTATTCAGTTCAACTTCAGCAGAGGAAAGATATGCTTTTTGTACACGTGAAAATTAATTAAATTTTGTAGTACTGCACACTAAATTATTAAAGCCCTAAAGTAAAGTAATACTTATTTTTCTAGCTCATCTTCTTTGATGGAATTTATAATAATCTATTCCAAATCTTTCTGTTGATTTCCCCCATCTTTTTTTTTTCCATCAGAGTAATAGTAAACATAGTTTTAAGGAGAAAAAGAATGTTAACATTAGGCAACCCTCTACTCTCAAAGAGCTTATAATCTCTCTAGGAAGACAAATATATGCAAAAAGTAAAAAAATAACAATCTAAGATAAGTTATAATCAAGTGTTCAATTACACAGTATAACTTACGTTCTGAAGGGATTCATAAAAGTGAGGAATCAGTTCTGGCTAAGGTACTCTAGGGAAGCATCAGGAAAGCCAGAGCCCTTATTAGGGGCTTAAAAAGGAAGGTAAGGTTATAGCAGCAATATACTTCAATCAGCTTGTCTGGACTTGGGTCTAATTTGATGTTTTATTAATTATCTAAACTTATGAAAGTGATGGAGAAAATGCTAACATTAGAGACTAAACTTTTAGCATTTCATGCATTTTTGGAGAACCTGTTGTTAAATATTTATCAACACCCCCCAGATATGGGCAGGAGAGTGGATCACATGTCAGAGAACAGCAGAAATATAGGGTGGAGCCAAAAAGAATAAGAAATATAGGATGGAGCAGAGAAAGGGCAGAGATTCACCTGAGCTTTCCCCAAGGGCCCTCCAAACACCTTTAGATAATGCCTCAAAACAAATTCCAGAGTGACAGAATCCACAAAGCGATGAAATGAAACAGTTTTCCAGTCTAAGACAACTTAGAAGGTCAGCAAAAATACAACTTGAAAATCATCTAACTACTACCTTAGATTTCTCAGAGTCTCATCTTATAAGACCTTGTATAAAGCAGAAAAGGAAGAAAACAAGAGCAAAGTATCACAGATATAGAACAGGAAAGGATCTCAGAATTTATCTAATCCCATCCTCTACCTTATTTTACAGATGAAGAACCCACGGCCCAAGGATGGTAAGTGAGTTGACCCGTTTTGAAGTGGAGGAAATTATCAAAGCAAGATTTGAACCCAGCTCCTTAGCCAGTATACTTGCCACTGTGGCATGGAGGGATACAACAGATATCCGTCAGCTGCCAGATACTATGGGAAAATGTGAGAGGAGCCATGATCCTTTTAACTGTTTTACGTAGGAAAGCTGATACAAACAAAGTAATAAGCTAAATTTGGTTTTTCTACCTCTTAAGGGATCTTTGTCAGGATGTTCAGCTCCTGGAAAAAGTTAGTAACCTCAGTCTTCAGACGTCCTCTGCCAATTAGTCATCCTGGAAGGTTATTCAGGCCCCTTTTCAAAAGCCCAGAGCTTCCTCAGCAAGGCTCATTTCCTTGCCTCACTGAATAATGACAATTAGCAAAGTTTTTAGTAGAAGCAGCAGCATTTGCAAGGTAGGGCTCATTAATTACTACGAAGAACTCTGGAGAGCTTAAGAGGAAATAACTGTGTAAAGGGGGGGATTAAGATGTTGCCAGAGACCCTGAAAACACAGAGAAGTCTGGAAGCACATACTGTTTATTCCAGTTTCCACAGGGACTCTAACAGCCCTGTTCACTATGACATCCCCCAGGAATTTTAAAGACTCACACTCATCCTCCATTGGTTTGTTCCCTTGTTCATCCTCCTGTGGACCACTGGGGGCTCTTTCCTAAACGTCTCTGTGTATTTGGCATGTGTACTCCTGGTCTCAATTTATTTATCACTTAACCTCCAAACACCTGTGGCAACAGTGCTCACTCCCTCCTCACTTCTGCTCCCTTGGATTCCTCATTTCCTTGAAAGCACAGCAAAATTGCCATTTCCTTTCTTAAACCCTCAGCATTTCATGGACAGCTAGGTGGAGCAATAGATAGAATGACAAGCTTAGAGAGTTCAAATTTGACCTTACACACTTACTAGCTGTGTGATTCTGGACAAGTCACTTAACCCTGTTTGCCTCAGTTTCCTCATCTGTAAAATGAACTTGAGAAGGAAATGGCAAACCACTCCAGTGTCTCTGCCAAGAAAACCCCAAATGGGGTCACAAGGCATCAGGCAGAACTGAAATGACTGAACAACAAGTAAGCTATTACAAAAATTACTTAATATCTTTTGTATAGACTTTGCATTTATTTATGTGCATATGTATAGATTATGCATATGCTTGCATACACTTTGTATGCACTTATGTATATATTGTCTTCTCTTATAGAAGGGAAGCTCCTTGAGGGCAGGTTCTATTTCATTTTTAACTTTACATCCCCAGCACCCATCACAGTGCCTGACACAATAAATACTTCAGTACCAAAAGGAGGAGCCAGCAAAGCTTTGCTACTAATTGGCATCTCTCTGCCTTTGACATCAGAAAACAATCTGAAGCACTTCGACAAGACACTCTCTCTAGAGAGTGGTCTCATGGGTGCTCCAAGAGGTGAACTATGATTGGAGGTAGACTAGAATGGAGAATTCAACCACTAGATCTGTCATATGAATAATGTAAGCACTTGACAAGTAGTTCTAGCATAGAGATTTGATGTTCTATCTTGGCAGAAAATATATGACCCAGCTATTTCCTACACTGACTAAGAAGGACTGGAAATCTGCAACTGGGTGCATTGAGGTACAGGACCACCTCCTCCAGAGGACTATCCTGCCAGTGCCCAAAGATCATGACACTGTGTATCCTAGATTCTAAGTTCTAGGTTCCAATGGTAGCCTTGTTTTGGTGGTGACTCTGGACCAGATCCTATGTATTCTATTCCCTCTAAATTCTAGAAAAATCCTTTCTCCTTCTTCCCTTGTCCACCTTCTTCCTATTCTTGGGTGTTTTCTAAATAGGTTATATTGTCTTCCCTTGAGAGTTAAGAAATGCCAAGTAAAAGATGGAATATTTTGCCTCACTAGCCCTTCTCATTCTTCTACAGAGAGAGCCCCTTTAAAGTCCGACCACTGAGCTTCTCAATGAGTGATGGTTTGATGACAATCAGAGCCTAAAGAGGGCCAAGTGCTTATGTTAAGTTATTCATTTTTAGTTTTATTGATGTTTTATTTTTATATCACATCTACTTTGAATATATCTCTCACCTTATCCACTCATAAAAAAATTCAATATCTCCTTTCTTCCTATAAAGACCAAATTTTTCAGCCTGACTCAGAAAAGCCCCCATAATTTTGCTTCACCTTCATCACTGTGATCTCCTCCTGCTTCTCACTGTGAACCTTCTATTCCAGTCAGTTTGATTTACTTATTATCACACAAATACTCTAGGTCCTCAAGTGCAGCCCTTTGACTGAACCCAAACTTCACAGAACAAATCCCCTTAATAAAAAGATTTGTTCTGTAAGACTTGGATTCAGTCAAAAGACCGCACCAAAGGACCTAGAAGGCCACATGCAGCCTCAAGGCTGCAGCGCACCTGCATCCTTACCCATTCTTCTATGCTTTTGTCCATACCATTCATTCTCCACACATGGAATGTCCCTTACTTTTATCTGTTTGTGTAAATCGAGGTGGGTGCCATGGATACAGCACTAGGCCTCAGGAAGATCTGAGTTCAAATTTGGCTTCAGATACTTAATAGCTGTGTGAACCTGGGCAAGTCTCTTAACCCTGTTTGCTTCAGTTTCCTCATCTGGAAAATGAAATGGCAAATTACTCCAATATCTTTGCCAAGAAAACCCCATATGGGGTCAGGAAAAGTCAGACATGTCTGAAATGACTGAACAACAAACAAACTAAATCCCACCCCATCCTTTAAAGGACAATTTAAGTACATCTTCTTCAGGAAGTCCTTCCTAAACACTGACTATTTCAATTCATATAACCTTTTTCCTTCTTTGAATGCTCCGGGGTTATTTTCTATGACATTCATTTTTGTCACTAACCCTTTTCTAATACCTATTTCAAGTTCAGTTTTCATCTCCTGGTCAAAATTGTAAGCTTTTCAAGGAAAGGAATTGTAGTACTTCTCCTACAAAGTGGTGAGACTCCTTCATAATGCCAAGACCACTAGGTATCAATGAGGAAGACCTGAGTTCAGATCCAACCTCAGATATTTACTAGCTTTATGACCTTAGGCAAATTACTTAATCTCAGTTTTCCTCAGTTTCCTGAGCTATAAAAATGGGGATCATAAAAGCACCTACCTTCCGGGGCTGTTGTGAGGATCAAATGGAATATTAATAATAAAGTATCTAGCTCAGTGCCTGGTACATAGACATGATATGAAATCTTTATTCCCTTTCCTTTCTCAAGTAAAATCACAGCATTCAATCAACACCTGTTTAACCCTTTCAGATCAAAAATAATCCAGAATTGCACTGTTTAGATCCCCTTCATTCTGCTGGACCTTATCTGTTTTTTGATGTGTTTCTGTTTCGGGTTTTTTTTTTCCCCAACAGGTAAGTTTGGTAATGGCTGGAAGCAAAAGGAAATGAAAGGCTTAATTGCATCTTCTTCAGTTAGTCAGGCAATCCTGAGATGAAAATAGGTTTACTGGTGCATAAAGGGCACAGCTGCTCAACAACCCTCTCTCTTATCCACCTTTTTGTCTTCCACAATTATATATTTATCTCAAGCATGAAGATAAATATTTCCTATTTCTAAATTTCCCATAACATGCTAATGCCTTAAAGCTATTTTGTATTAAACCAGCCAATACATTTTATTTTTCACTCTGAATTTAATGAACAGCAGAAAAACAACATATTTATATACAAAGTGACAAAGGAGATTATATGTGAAAACATGACTTTGTATTGCATATATCTTGATTTCTTTGAAAAGTACATAACATATTCAATATGTTACTTTCAAAACTGTACTATTAGTCTGTGTTTCCTTCTGAACTTTCTTCAGTTCTCTTCTGTATATTTTTAAAAATGCTTCAATGGTCCTATTTCTCCTCTTTTGAGGGGTGGGGTTGGAGGAGGAAGCCTTGTTCCTAGCTCCTCTCTTCCCTGAAATCTTCCTCAAATAAAAAATCAAAATAAAAACACAATCTTTGTGTCAAATAAGCATAGTCAAGCAGATCTTGAATCTTGAATTAAAAACCATTTTTTTTAAAGTTGTGGATAAATGGTGTGGTAGTGCTAAGACTTTGGCTGAACCTGTAAGTTATTCAGCATGTTTGAATTGTATCATATACATGCTTCTCTTCCTCTTCACACTTCTTTGATTATTATAATGCCTCTTCTATTCATTCTTCCACATACATGTTATTTTTTTTTGAACATCTTCACAAAAAGAAGCGCATATCTGTGCTGCTCTGAGATACCAAATACACAGAGTCACTCAATTCAATTCAATTGGTTTGTTCATATTGTAACATATGAATACATGGAAAACCAAAATATGAGAAGAATGTAATTTCGTTATCAGGGAGTTCATGATCTGGTCATTCCTTCCACCAACATAAATCAGAGCCCAACTAAATCAAGTCATAAAGAGTTGTTTAAGTGGCTTACCAATGAGTACACAGCAAACATCACCAGAACTTTATTCTAAACCTACCGTTCTGTCTACCACATCAGGCATCCTTTCACAATATTCACAAATAGTAAATATTTAAGGTTCATACATTGTTAGAGCTAAAAGGAACCTTTAAGATTATCTAGTACAGCTCCCTCATTTTACAGACAAGAAAACCGAGTTTGGGGGATTATAATGTCAAGCAAAGGCAACTTCCAAGGTTCGGATTACCAGCATAGTAAACCCCATTTATTCAGCAAACATTCACAGAACAGAGAAAGTCAAAATACAGTGTAACTTGTTCCTTTAGCAAGTAAGTTCTCAATTCAATACAGTTACTACTCCACCCCTAGACAGTACATTCATTTAGTCTGTCAAAAGTCTCTTCTCAAATGGAAATTAGTCTCCAACCATAAACAAAGTACATTCATTTGGGCAATCACAGAGCATAAAAAAAACTCAAAGGCTTCCCATCCCTGAATCTCAAAAGGGGCAGGAGAGCACAAAAGGCCATCCACCCTTAAGTTACAAAAAGGTTAAGCTCAGCATTGAATACCCAAGGAAAGGGCCTTCTTTCATTTTCACTCTAGGCAAGCCCTCAGCAATCTCAGTTCCTGGGGAG
>CM053582.1:224412750-224425504 GCA_028627135.1 Pseudochirops cupreus
TTGTGGAGTTCTAGGATTGGTTTAGAGTCCTATTTTATGGGTATTTTGGGGTGGCTATGTGAGAGCTGCGATATGTTGCTGCTACTATGCCGCCATCTTGGCTCCGCCCCCTTATCATTGCTTTTCATTACAAAACTGAAGATTCGTTTGATTCAATTCCGCAAACATTTAGTGAGCATCTGTGATGAGCAAGCTATGCTTTGTTGGTCCTTCGTACACCCCTGGGCGTTAAGCCATGGTCCCAAAAGGTGTCCCAAGTCCCACCTTGGAGACCACTGGGCTAACATTCTTTAGTTGGAGCCTTCCTTTCTCAATGCTCAGAATTTCAAATTTTCTAAAAGTGCTTATTTTAATCTATGGCTATCTGAATTGGTATTAACGAGCAGTAATAGAGACAGGCTAGAAGTCTGATGGCAGAACACGACCAAAACATGGCTAGAATGATGAGCTTTGATAAAATGCCTGGGGAGGATCATAGGATCATAGGATCATGGATTCAGAGTGAAGAGAATTAAGAAGGAAGGCAGTAAAAAATAAAGGATTTTTTATGGAACAAAGAAAAGAAATAAAATATAATAGCATTGGGGAAGACTAGTCTCAGGGATTCAGATGTTTGAATCAGGTACAGTGGGTTTAGATACAGTTTTGAAGCTCTGCTGATGACCCAGCATGATAATAGTAATAGCTAGTATTTATATAATGCTCAAAGGTTTGCAAAGCACCTTAAATATGTTTTCTCAGTTGATCCTCACAGCAGCCCTGTGAAATATATTATATAATGATAATATTATAATTAATTACTAATTAATGCTAATCAATAATTAAGTGCTGTCCTGGTTACCTGGTGACTATTTATAAACAACAACAGCAAAAAACACTACACAGCAGATGGCTCCTACTCATTTCTCGCTTTGTGTGTTTGCATAAGTAGCAATCTTACCTTGTTGTGGTTATCTAATATGCTGGATGTTTTCCTTGGCCATGTTTTTACTGTGACTATCTGGAAGGAAGAGGGGATTCAAGAGACATTCCCCTAGAACTGCACATGAATTGTTCCTCATTCTCCATTATATATTTCATGTATTATATCTAGGGTCTGGCACTCTAGTCACTGACTCGTGATAGGGTTATCTTGTCTGTCCCTTGTAGAGTGGAATTCTATTGGAGAGTCCTGTTGAGCTATCTAGCACTTATATAAATCTTTAAGGTTTACAAAGTGCTTCGTATAGGTTATATCATTTGAGCCTCACAATAACCCTGTGAAGTAGGTACTATTATTACCCTCATTTTACAGATGAGGAAACTGAGGCTAAGAAAAGTTAAGTGACTTGCTCAGGACCACAGAGCTAGGGAGAATCTAAGGCAAGATTTGAATCGGGACATGGTGCTACCTAACTGAACCTCAGAGCCCCTGGCACGAAGAGTGAATAAGGATTGCGTTAAAGACTTTTATCTGAAGTTTAACACCTTAGGAAGGCAGATTGGTATTTTGGAAAGTATCCTGGCTCTGCAGCTTAAGGACTTGGCTTCAAATCTTGCTTTAGGTTGTTACCACTTTTATAACCTTGGGCAACTTCCAGTTTCCTTAAGGTTCCAGTTTTCTCATCTGTGAAATGAGAAGGTTGGACCAAATGATCTCGGGAGTCTCTTCTAACTCTAAGCTTATGATCCTCTCTGACCTTGTGTTTACACCTTTTTAAATATAGGTGAAAGTAGAATGAGGGAGCTAGAGCTAAGACAGGTGAAGACTAAAGAAAGAGCTGATTATAATAAGAATGCATTTATTAAAAACTTTCCTCTTGCTTCACTTTTTAAGAAATGGACATACATTCAGTACTTAAAGTTATGTGATCTTGTTGATGTGGGTTTATTCTATGTCATATATATTCTGTGTTGTATATCTCAACCCAGTGATACCTTCTCAGTCAGTATGAGTCTGGTTTGTAACATATGCTAAATATTTGATAAGATATCCACCCAACATGCTGGGTAACATGCAGCTACATGAAGATGAACATTAGGAATGAAGGGTAATCAGCAAAAAGTAAAAAATGAGAACTCCCTACAAGGCTGAGTGGAGTCTACTTGCCATGGCTGAAATTACAGGGTAAATAAAAAGGTTGCCTGGTGAAATAGTGCAATAGCCCCCTGAAAAGATATGTACTCCTTTAGGATGTTGTATGGCGCAGAGGAAAACCCCTGGTCATCTGACTGACACTGAAATATGTTTCACTTTTCTGAGCCTGGGTTTCTTTTTCTTAAAAAAAATTTTTTAGCCCCGGTTTCTTCATACAAAATGAAGCAGTTCAGGGGTGGGGAACCTGCAGTGTCAAGGTCACATGTAGCCCTCAAGTGTGGCCCTTTGATGGAATCCAAACTTCACAGAACAGTGAAGTTTACATTTTGTCAAAGGGTCACACTTGTAGACCTAGAGGGCCACATGTGGCCTCAAGGTCTCAGGCTCCCCCTCCCCTCTCCCCCTGAGTTATCTATATAACTGATAAGGGACATATGTCTATGTTTTCAAATTAAGAAAATGAAATTTGATGACAAAGTTGTCATGAAAGCAATCTCAAGGAGGTCAAAATATAGAAATTAAAAGTTTAGGTTAGTATGGAATTTAGAGACAGAAGGTGATGGTGACTGTACAAACAAGAGAATGCTATGATTTCAGATGACCAGTCCCAGTTATTAGCTAAGTTAGAATGGAGAGGGTAATATTTCAGAATGCCCCAGCTCCATGGGGCTAGGCGGGAATTCAAAAGAATTATACAGGAGGGCCCTTTCCCTTGGGAAGCTTTTAATGACCCTGAGGAGACAAGACTGATGGACATGGAACAGATAACTTTATAAGACCCAGAGTGGTGTATTAGAATAATACAACAGTAATGAAGAGACCTGGGCTCTAATACCCAGGTATTAATCTTGAACTTTGGAAAACCACTTCAACTCTCTAGTCATTGGTTAGCTTATCAGAAAAATAAGTAGGTTGGACTAGATCATCTCTGAAGTCTCTCCCAACTTTAACATTTTATGATTCTCTGCAATATCCTTTAAGACCATCACACTCCCTTAGCTCCAATTCCATGCTCACCAAGCAATCTTTTAATCTATAATTTGGTTTTCTAAGTCTGTCAACCCACTGAGAGGAAAATGCCCACTACAGGAAATGCCCTGGTTCTGGTTATTGGGCCAGATATACTTCCCATTTCAAATTAACTTATTAGCTTTCTCATCTATAAATCAGTCTCCTGTGATTTTTTAAAAATCATGAATTAATTCATTAGGGTCTAATCACAGCTAATACATTTTAGTTTCTGGGTCTGCAAGTATGAAAGTAGTACAATGGGAAGAAAAATTAATTCTGCAGTCAGATGACCTGGGTTCAAATTCTACCTTGGGTACTTATCACCAGTATTGCTTAACTTTTCTATGCCTCAGTTTCCTAATGTGTAAAATGAAGGGGGAAGGTTGGACTAGTGGATCTCGGATCAGTACTAGATCCATGATCTTATGACCAATAAGATTGCTGGACCAGATACTGAAGCAGAATTAACCACATCTAAGTATAGTAATCTCTGTTTTGGTGTTGTTCAGTCATTTTTCTGTCGTGTTCCATTCTTCATGACTCCATTTGGGGTTTTCTTGGCAAAGATACCGGCGTGGTTTTCCATTTCCTTCTTGTATCAGCAAGCACCCTAGTATACCCAGGGTGGCTGCTAGCACAGATTCTTAGATCTGCTTTTCTAAAGGAAAGCAACTCAAAATGGGTTAACAATCTTACTTTAATCAATCAAACAAATATCATTTACCTTAGTTCAGGGGAAAAAGTCAGCACCCTGAACTTCAGAGAATACAAACAGAAGAAAAACAGAAGTTACAAGCAGTCAAAGAAACAAATCAGCAGACAGGCTTCCAACCATCTGATACATTACATCCATACCTATTCAGTCACCAGTGAGGGAAGCATCAACATCTGGGTTTTTCAAAGCTGGGGGGCTCAACAGCTTCCCAATGGCCAAATCATATAACTCTTCTCAAAGTGAGCCCCAAAGCAAAACCTCACATCAGGACGTATATATAGCCTTCCCCTGGCTCAGAGAATGTCACAACCCTCTTGACCCACTGCCCAATCACAAAGCTACAAGGTGACAACATTCGGGAAAAACAAGCCTCTCGCCACAGGCTCCATGTGACCACATTCAGCCTATTAGGGGGCAGAGTATATTTTGAAATCAAGGAAGGTTCTCAGAGCCACTTTAAGCCACTTAAGCAAAGGGCCTAGGGGCAGGGAAGATCTTCAGATTCCCATAATACTTCTCCAGATCATTTTACAGATGAGGAAACTGAGGCAAACAGGGTTAAGTGACTTGCCCACAGTCACTCTTTAGCTTTTTCATCTATAAATGAGTCTCCTGTGATTTTTAAAAAATCATGAATTAATTCATTAGGGTCTAATCATAGCTAATACATTTTAGTTTCTGGGTCTGCAAGTACGAAATTAGTACAATGGGGAAAAAATTGGTTTTAGTTGTTAGTTAGTTAGTAGCTTATAAAGCTAGTAAATGTCTGAGGTTAATTTGAACTCAGGGCTGGTGCTCCATCCATTGTGCCAGAACTTGACTTGATATTGACACTGTGTCCTTATTTGTGATTAAGTGAAATAGTTGACTCTGGCACCCCCTCTCTGAGGACCAGGTCTGTTAGATTTTATCTACCGTGGGTTTCTCAGGGATCAGAGGGTTGGAATATCTTTTCTACTGCTTGGGTTCCCCCACTTTAGGGGTCCAGTGACTAGCACCTCAATTCCATTTAACCACTTAACATTGGATAAAGTTTTACAAAGAGATATTTACTTAAAAGATATAGAAAAACAAGCATACAAATACTCCATCAGTGTCTTGGTGGCAAAATGCCTTCAACCCCATCCATCATGTCATGGGGGGAGGGGGAAGATAAAGCTCACAGTTGGGTTCCTACCTAGCATTAATCACACCAAATTCAAGCCCATAACTGGCAGTGCTCGTACCTACACCCAAGCTCCAAAGGCTATTGGGTTGGCTATAATACCAGCCTGGATTCCTGGAGTTCTGGCCCCCTCATAGCTCACATAACTGGACCACCCTGGAGACTCCACTCCTTGTATCTAGAATGGAAAAGAATCAATGAAAAAACCAAAGACCAGGTCCATTCCTCAATTTGTGGATTGGGGAGAGGAGGCAGCCAAATGGTCCTCCCTCAGACACAAATGCAGAAAAAGCTCTTCCTGCTGTTGTTAGGCAATTTAAGAAGCACCCACAATTCCAGAAAAAAGGTTGTCAACAAAGAATGTCCATATATGTTCCAATCTTTCATCTCCCAGAAGCAAGTCTCCAGCATCTTCCACATGGATGATGCCATCACAAGTATGTGCCAAACCTCCGTTACACTTACTTCTTTTTTTATATTTTACCTAAATCTCTGTAGAGATTTGAAGTAAAGCACCTGGAGAGTTGTGCAAAGATGAAGAGAAATAGTATTGTTTCATCCTATAGGAAGCATCTCTGGGCTCCTCTTCCTTTATCTCTTAACCTCATACTGTTTAGGGGCACCCAAGAATAAAAAGTAACATGGAGGAAGCCGACAAATTTGGCAAAAAATCCAAAATAGCTTAGTATCATTTAGGGTTTCACAGCTACAAAGAATGCCAGTTGTCTCATTCCATAGGAACAATGATCCTGAGTTACTGAAAGACAGGGATGGGATTTTATGCTAGGTCTTTCGGGTGCCAAATCCAGTACAATGTTTGAAGGCTTCTTTAAGTTTGGGTATCCAGCGTCACTTGGAAGCATCATCAGTCCTTCCAATAAAAATAAAATCAGATGAAACAAAACCAAATTAAACAAAACAATAGTGTTTTATCAATAGCAACAAAAATGAGGGATAATATCTTCCTCTTCCAACGCTGTCCCTTTCAGGTTTTCATGTTGGATTTTCCTAAAGCCCCAAATGAAAGTATTTGCGTTTACAGTCTGTAAAGGACGTTAAGAGGAAAACTGGAGTCATGGTAGAGGAGATGAGGAAAAGGGAGGAGAAAATGAGGATCAAGTCATGTGAAAATCAGAGACAGCACGTCCCAAAGAAAACAGGCAACAGGGAAGTGCGACATCCAATTTCTTGGAAGGGGGAGGAAGAACTGTAATTAAATTTTCTGATCTTGTTAGCCAATTTCTTCACTCACTGCCCCTGAACTAGAGAACGGGAAGGGAGAAAGGACACTGTTGCGTCAGCGATGGTAGCGAGGGAAATTAGGTTTTCACGGATTATTGGGTTAGTTCCACTTCTCCCACTTTTTAATTTATTTGTCTGCATGTTCTCCAGAGCTGAAAAGGCTGAGAGTCTTTTTTTCATTTTTCTTTAATTAGATCTGATTTTGGAGTATGAAAACTTGGGAGGGGATAGTATGACAATAGCACGATGGTGGCCTTCAGCATATCCACCTTTTTTCCCCCCTTCTGTTCCATTTTGAACCCTTCTTCAGAATGGAAGGGAATCTTAATAGGAGGCTTTCTTGCTTTTGTTTTCTACTTCTAAATGTTACTAATATCATTGTCAGTCACAAAATAGCTTCTGGGCATTCTAAAGTATAAATAATAATGAGTATTTATTATGCTCATTTGAATTTAAACAGAAAAGGGAGAATTTATTTCCATGCTGCCTTTCCTTCATTCTCCTTTCTTTGCCCTGCTTTTTTTCATTATGAAAGAAATAAGAGCAGGAATTAGTGTTATGGGTCCTCTGGGTGTTGCAGAAGGGGTAATAATGCCTCTCACTGTTATTTTCTTTTGAGCCCAACGAATTAGTCAGAATAATAATAATAAAAATAAAACAAATGAGGCTGTGGTAAATGAGTTATATTAAGACCTAAACTTAGTCAATGAATAATCCCTCAAAAAAAATCTCAAGGGCAAGCACTTCACAAATTATAAGGGGTGTTAATGGAGCAAACACTAACAGAAATGTCACCAATCTTTTTCTTTTAGGAAGTCAGTGGAATACTGGGTAAGAACTCCAGTACAAAGACTCTGCCCATAGTTGGAAACAGTATTCAAAGGACCTCTGTTTTTCTTTTTTTTTTTTTTTGGAGGGAGGAAGGCAGGGCAATTGGGGTTAAGTGACTTGCCCAAGGTCACACGGCTAATAAGTGTTAAGTATCTAAGGCTGGATTTGAATTCAGTTCTTCCTGACTCCAGGGCTGGTGCTCTATTCACTGCTCCACCTAGCTGCCCCAAGGAACTTTATTTTTCAACCAAGAGCATAGAAGGAAGGGATCATTCACTAAGCAATCTTTGTATATTATGTCTAATAAAAGTAGACATCTTTTATGAAATATCACTTGGAAACTCAGAATTTAAATTTCTAACACATAATATTTTCCCCCAAATGGTTATATTTAATGTCAGCCATTGTGGGATGGGAGATGGGTATTAGATGGCGAAGGAAGTTGGGTCAGATGTGGAAAAGGAAGAGAAAGTAGAAATAATGATAATAGTAGTAAGTAATAACTAGCATTTGTGTATTGCTTTAAGATTTACAGAGTACGTTGTGTATATTATCTCATTTGATCCTTACAACAACACTGTGAGGTAGGTGAATTACCATCCCCATGATGCAGATGAGGAAACTGAGGCTGAGAGATTAAATGACTTTCTCTGCGTTACCCAGATAATAATGTTAAAGGGTTAAACTGGGGTGTGAACTCAGGTGTTTATGAATCCAACTCCCAGGCTCTATCTACAACATCATCTACTGAACAATGAAGGAAGTAAAAAGAAGGTGGAAAGATAAGATTGGAGGAAGAACAGTGAAGACAGAGGGAATTGTTAGGAAACAGAGAAAGATGAAAGAGAAGAAGATAAGTGAGTAGGAAGAAGATAAAATGCAAAGAAGAAAGAGAAGAAAAGAAATCAAGAGGAAAAAAGAGAAAGATCGAAGGAGAGTGAGAGCTGTCAATTTATCTTTAATCTTTGAAAGATTAGATTGACTTAGAGAAATTGATTTATCTATTATAGATTTGTATCAGCGTGTCACTTCAAGAGTCTATACATGATTTCTTCTGTTGCCTTGGCATGGGTTTCTACATCTTATATTGGCATAAGTTTCTACTTTTTGCATTGACATAGGTTGCAACCTGTGTAGGTGGCCTTTGTGAGTTGCTGTGACAAAAAATTCATCATTCTGCAGACAACAGAGTGATGTACCTCTAAGTTTTGTTACTGTGGTCCTCAGACAGTACAGCCTATCTCTGAGCTCATGCTTACAGAATTTCCAGCTTGATAGGACCAATCAGAGGTGGGCATGGCTTTAGAGAACTCAGCATCATGAACTGCACCATGATGACTCAGCCACTGAAAGCAGATGCTAGTCAAAGATGTGTCTTATTATACTCAGCATTAGAAAAGAGAGAAAAAGATACACTGTAAGATTTCTAGTAATTTTAATATCTATAAATTACTGTGGATTTCTTTTAGTACCATACTTTATTTACCTTTGCTGAATCTCTTAAAAATTCTTTGCTTTTAAGCACTAGACAGGCAAAAATTAAGGGCAGGGGAGCAAACCAAAAGAAACCTGAGTGCTGCCTGAGGAGGTGGAGTGAAGTTGGGGATAAGGATATTTGGTGGATCTTAGTGGAGGAATTAGAGCTGGCACCTGGCTTCTTAATCCTAGCGTTGATCAGAATCTATGAATATATTTCTAAAGGCCAAACTCACTGTTTTTTACACATAGGCACACACAATGAAATCAAGAACCTTCACTATTCTATTGACAGAGGAATCCTTATGTAAAACAGCAACAAAAACATCCTTTAAGCACTTTGAATATAGGTCATTTTTAAGCCTCTTTCTGAGACAGTGATGGAATGAATTTTCAGTGCCATTTGACTCCCATTAATCCTGTTTGAATGAGGCAGGTTTAAAAAGCAAATGGCTCCTGGAAATTTTGGAGTTAATAGATCTGGAGTTAGTAAATTAACTCCAAATAAATTTGGAGTTAATAAACCCTACTGTTACTCCTTAGGCTTCTTTTTGACTTTTCTATATCTCCCATGGTTCTTCAATCCTTATTTTGGCAAATACGTTGATGTTCCTTGTCTCTTTCTCCTGACATGTCGCATTTAGTTGTACTTTCATGCTACTGATAGAACTTTGGAAAAGGACCCTGGTTTGGACCTGATAATACCCTGGCATGGCTCTCTGCTCACTTTTATCCCTTATTCTTCATAGCTCACGGAGTATGGGAGCTGGTTTTTGAGAGTTGGTTGTTAAATTTTTCAGTGTGAACATTTACACCTTGGAAACTGGCAAATGATACAAATCAGGACATTATTTGTTTGTTTTGTTAATTTTCTCTAGACTTAAGAAAGTAATAGAGAAGGTGTTTATAATATAGATTATACTTAAAAGTGTGTCATGGTACATCTTTTTTTTTTCTTTTTCTGAGAGCTGGTTGTTAAAGATTTGCAAGGAAACCCCTCTTCATGTCCATTATAAGCAAATTTCTGACCAACTTGGGGCCTAGGCTTGAGAGACCTTTCCTATCACCCAAATTGCTGCAATGGAAGGGTTGTGTCAGAAAATTGGAAGTATTTATAAGAACTTGAAAGGACCAGAAAAATGATCTACAGCTCATATTCATAGAATTATGTGACAGGATTTGAAGTAGTTTAGCTGAGTCTTAAGAGAGAAAGGGGAGAGAGAGAGAGAAAGAGAGAGAGAGAGAGAGAGAGAGAGAGAAACAGAGACAGAGACAGACAGAGACAGAAAGACAGAGACAGAGACAGACAGACATACACACACAAGAGAGAGAGAGAGAGAGAGAGAGAGAGAGAGAGAGAGAGAGAGAGAGAGAGAGAGAAACAGACAGACAGAGACAGAGACAGACAGAGACAGAAAGACAGAGACAGATAGACATACGCACACACACAGGAGAGAGAGAGACAGAGAGAGAGAGAGAGAGAGAGAGAGAGAGAGAGAGAGATACTCTGAGTGACCAACTTGAGTATAAATGTATCCTCAAATGTGCTAGCTACATAGTCCCTCGTGACATTTCTACAGGTGAGTAAATAAACAAGTTTCTTACAAACACCAACAAAACTGTAAGAAAGAGATTTCATCGGCCACGCGCTTTTGCAAACAATAAGATTTTGTTTTGGTATCAGCATGATGAATACTATTCTTTCAGCTTTCCTTCTTTAATTTGAATTTACATGGCTATAAATCAGTGCTCAAGAACTCATCTGTGTTGACCAATGCAAAAAGGAATCCCATTGTTTTCGAAAAGGTTGCAACAGAAGAAGTCTAAGAAATAGCATATATGCTAAGTGATAACCCTTTGGAGGATTAAAGATGATTAAACTTTAGGAGACTGTGTTGTGCCAAGTGCTGAAATCTCTACCTTGAGATTATACATATGATTTAATTTTTTCCAATTCATCTCTTTGCTCTTCTTTGGCCTGGATATTGGTCTAACCTAGTTTAGATTCTGAAACCTGAAGGTGAAAGTTAACATAATAGAGAGGTATTGTTTATGTGTGGACCTTGTAGGAATACTCAATTCTATATACAATGGATAGAGTGGAAAAAGAAATGAAATTTGTATTTTTCCTTCTCCTTTCTCCCCATACACTACTCTACTTGTATTAGCTACCAATAAAGAGGGCAGAACTGGTCCTACTGCTTATATTGAAGGTAGATCTTCAAAGACAACATCCTAAATTTGTCCTTTCTTTATGTTTGTGTAGGTGAACATCATGACCACCCTCTTTATGTTTGAAACGACCTATAGGAACTATGTAAATGGGAAAGGAGGTGATAACTCTCTGTGTTTAGTGCCCCCCACCCCCACTTTCCAGAATTTCTCTTTATTTTCATCTCTTCCCATCTCTAACACTTTTTCATCTTAATAGTCCATTTCACTGCTCTGGAAACTGAAAATTGAGCCTACACAGATGAAACTTTAGGCATAAGGCCAGAGAAAGAGCAAGTTAGGTGGCTCTGTTTCCAGGATGCATGAGTTAATGCAGGGTGAATGCCAGGGGCTGGGAAGATATAAAGGGAATAGAAAAGAAAAGGAATGCATCCCAGGAATTTACTGCCATGTGCTTTTGGGATTTGGATTTCTACTGAAGGTTTCCATCTATCCCCTTCTTTCTAATTTATGTATTTTAGCAATTCCTCTGAATTCAGAACTCAGACCTGCATCTCCTTGCCTATATTCTTGTTGCCTATTTCAAACTTACCGAATGCCTATAATCAGTCCTATTTAGATGGTTAAGCAAAGCTCTTGATCCAGTTCCCAGTGCCACTCATCACATGAATAGGTTGTTGCAAGTGATAGGACTCTCATTCTAGAACAGTGGTTCTCAACCTTCCTAATGCTGCCACCCTTTAATACTTGTATGTGGGCATATCTGCATGTGGGTGGACCTGCTGGAGATGGATAGAGGAGCGGTGTCTTGGTTCCTAAGACCATTGGAAATATGGGTTTTCCAATGGTCTTAGGTGACCCCTGTGCAAGGGTCGTTCAACCCCCAAAGGGGTTGGGACCCACAGGTTGAGAACGGCTGTACTAGAAACTAAAGAGCAGGAATCTGCTCCTAACTAATTTAATTTAATATTATTTAATATTCCCTAACTAATTTAATTTAATATATTAAAGTAGGCTACATGTTACTGTATAGATACAGGATCTTTTTTTAATGAATTAATTTATTTTCTTGTTTGCATCATTCATTTCCACAAGATTTTGAGTTACAAATTTTCTCGTCGTCTTTCCCCTACCCAACACCTCAAAACAGCCATCCCACTGTATAACCCTTGCCCCAATCTACTCTCTCCTATGTCCTCCCCCTTGCCCCACCAACTTTCTGGTGGGGTAGTATGGATCTCCCCATCACAGTGCCTGTATATCTTAATTCCAAGTTGGATGTAATTAATAATAATAATAATATTGATATAATATATATACATAAATATTTTTAACATTTGATCATAGACCCCCAAACTCCAGATTCTTTCCCTTCCTCCCTCATAACCCACCCCCACTGGAAGGATAAGCAATTAAATACAGGCTGTACATGTATAATTGCGCAGAACATCTCCACAGTGGGCATATTGTGAGAGACTGATTATATGTCCCTCCTTCCTATCTTGCCCCCCCTTGTTCTATTCTCTACCCTGTCCCTGGCCCTTTACAGAAGTGTGTACTTCCAGCAACCTTCCGCCTACCCTGCCCTCCCCTCCATCATCTCACTTCTCATCCCCATCCCCCCTACTCTCCTGTGTGGCAAGATACCAAGTTTAGAGTTTATGTCATTCCTTCCCTAAGCCAAATTCAATGAGAGTAAGGTTGACCCTTTCCCTTTTACCTTCCTGTCCTTCCCCTCCATTGTAACAATTATTTCTTGCCTCTTCTATATGAGATGATTAACCCCATTCTGTCTCTCCCTGTCTCCTCTCATTCTAATCCTCTCCTACCTCAGAATTCCACCTTTTAGAGTATTGTCCTTTCCTATTCAATTGATCCTCTGCCCCTCTATGTACTCATGTATACACATACTCAGATATGTGTTCATATGCATATATAAACCCTCCTATATAGACATATGTGTATGTATATGTATAGATACATTTGTATTCCCTTCACCTATCCTCATATTGAGAAAAGTTTCATAAGTTATAATTATCATTTTTCCATGTTGGCATGTAAATAG
>CM053582.1:224431421-224441731 GCA_028627135.1 Pseudochirops cupreus
TTCATGCCTTCTCAACAGTGGGACAGAGTTTGCACCTTCCACACATAGCATTTAGTACTAAGTGCTGAGTATCTTGCTAAACTGATTACTATTACAACAGGCCAAATCCCAACTCTTAGATTTCAAGTCCCACAAGGGTAGGGACTAGATTTATTACTCATGCTTACCATAGTACTTTGTATATAACATTATTTATTTCACAGTACCTAAATGATACAGTAGATAGAGTGTTGGACTTGGAATCAGGAAGAATTCAAATCCCACCAGACATGAGCTGCGTGACGCTAGGCAAGTCACTTAACCTCTCTCAGACTCAGTTTCTTCATCTATAAAATTAGAATAGCACAACCTACCTAACATGGTTGTTGTGGGGATCAATGAGAAAATATACATGAACTGCTTTGCAAAAACTTGCTGTTGTATTATTCACAGGATCAAAGGATTTTAGAGTTACAAGGGACCTCAGAGGTTCTAACATTTATTCACTAAGTATTTATTCTGTGCCTACTATGTGCAAGGTACTTTGCTAGAAGCTAGGAATACATAGCCAAAAATCCTTACCCTCAAAGTACTTATATTCTACTGGGAAGAAATATAATATTTATCTAGTTCTTGAAGATTATCAAAGTATTTTCCTCACCAACACCCCTGTGAGCTAGGCAGTGTACTATTACCTCTAGTTAACAGATGGCAGACCTAAGGATCTCACACATTAAATGACTTGCCTATGATCACACAGAAAGCAAGAGTCTAAAATAGAATTCAAAGTCTTATATTCTATCCAATAAGCCAGTGCTTCCCAAAGTTTTTGATCATGACTTCCTATGGGTGATTGTGTGTGTGTGTGTCTGTGTGTGTGTGTGTGTGTGTGTGTATGTTGGTGGGTAGGATGGGGGTGGGGGGGAGA
Organism: Pseudochirops cupreus; assembly: GCA_028627135.1. Lineage (NCBI taxonomy): Eukaryota > Metazoa > Chordata > Mammalia > Diprotodontia > Pseudocheiridae > Pseudochirops > Pseudochirops cupreus. The sequence continues at coordinate 224,432,329 of CM053582.1, forward strand.
TGGAGGGTTGGAATTTTTCCAATGGCAGCAGTGCATGCTGCTCTGGATTCCTGAGTTGAGGTTAGATTATGATACCCTGAGAGGTCAATGTCACTCTCAAAATGGGGCAAAAGTTGGTAGTTTTCATAGCAGCAGGAGAGAATGAAGTAGGAGAATAATGAGTTGTAATAAGTGCTGAGTGATTATGTTGGAGACAAGTCCCATGATTAAAGAAAAGGTAGCATGCAACCCATCTTCTTTCTCTCTGATTGATTGATTACATACCCCTTGGGACCACTTTGGAGCACTAGATCATGCTGCCCAAAGTTCTCAGGAATTAGTCCATTCCTTAGCTGTGTAGGAATCATCTCTAAGATATTGTTGATAAGTGGTCATCAGTCTCTACTGAGGGGTTGAGGGGTTGGGAAGCAAAAAACTTAGTCCTTGTGGAGGCATCCTAATTCACTTTTCAACATATCATTATTAGAAAAGTTTTCCTAAAAGTAATGAGAAGAAGCCAAAGGGAAAACCAACAAGATGAATCTCACTTCCACATAACAGCCCTTCAAACACTTAAAAAGAGCTTCCAAATCCAGTCCCTCCCCCCCAACACATCCATAACCTTCATATCCAGTATCACCACAACCAAACCCTCCTGTGTTCATGTTAAGCATCTCCAGTTTCTTTAACTTTTTTTAATATGTTCTTAACTGAAAACATATGCAATAAACTTTTATGCCTTCTTCTCTCTCCCTCTATCTTGTTTCACTTGGTGATCTCATCAACTCCTACAGATTCAAAATTATCTCTATGTAGATGGTTCTCAGATTTATTTGTCTAGCCCTAAACCTCTTCTGACCTCTTCTGACCTCTAGTATCACATCTCCACCTACTGGACTTCTCAAACTGGATGTCTCATAGACCCCTTAAACTCAACATGCCCCAAATTTACTCATTATCTTTTTCCTAAATCCTCCCCTCTTCCTAACTATCCTATTAGTGGAAGGTACTACCATCCTCCCAGTCACCCAAGCTTATAAACTAGGTATCATCCTCAACTCCTCTCTTTCTCTCACATTTCCTATATCAAATCAGTTTCTAAGTCCCATCATTCCTATCTTCTCAATATCTCTTGTATATTCCTGCTTCCTTCTGTCTCACTGCCACCAATCTGGAATAGTTAGGCTGGCTTGAACTATTTATCATAGTACTCCAGTCATGCTTTAGTTTGTAGAAAGACCAGAAGCAAGTGTATATTTTGTAGAGGTAAAAGGTCAGTTTATAGGGCAACAAGAAGATACACAGGGAAAAAAGGGAAGAAGATGACCTAAAGGCAAGAGGTAGCATGTGCCCCAGAAGAGTAGGTCAACAATATGGCTACATGAACAAGAAAATGTGGTCCAAAGTTAGGCAAGATTTCAAAATTCAAAATATCAGAACAATTTCTTCCAAGTGTTTTTTGTATAATTTGATTCGCTCAATGCATGGAATTTCTAGTATCTTTTTTAACAGGCAATAATTTTGTTTTATTTTGAATTGTTTTATTTTTTCAGTTAATAAGTATTTCCTCTCTCGCAAGAAAAACAAAACCTTTGTCATAAATATGATATAAAAACAAAACCCTTGCCATAAATATGCATAACCAAACAAAAAGAAAATTCTGACATTGACCATGTCCAGAAATATCTGCTTTATTCCACACCTTGAGTCAATTTTCCCTTGTTTTCATTTTTTGGTCATCTTTGCCAATCTAATGGGTATGAAGTGCAATCTAATTTGCATTTCTCTAATTATTAATTATCTTTCTGGAGTGTTTTTCATAGGGCTATAGATAGCCAGTGTTTCTTTTCTTGAATATTATTTATTCATATCCTTTGACCACTTATCAGGTAGGAAATGGTTCTTATTCTTATCATTTCAATCAGTTCCTTCCATATCTTAGAAATTAGACTTTTATCAGAGAAACTTACTTCAAAGATTTTTTTTCTAGATGTTTCCCTTCTAACCTTAACTAAATTGATTTTGTTTGTGAGAAAACATTTTAATTTTATGTAATGAAATCTTTTATTTCAACTTTTGTGATCCTCCTTTTCCATTGTTTAGTCATTCATTGTTCCTCTATCCATAGAACTGAAAAGTAATTTCTTCCTTGCTCCTCTAACTTGCTTATGAAGTGAAATTTTGTATTTGTTACATGTTCATTTGGCATTCATCTTGATAAATGGTGTGAGGTATTAGTCTAAACCTAATTCTTGCCAGACTTCTTTTCGATTTTCCCAGAAGTTTTTGTCAAATAGTGAGTCATTACCCAAGTATCTGAAGTCTTTGAGTTTATATCTGACTATGCTGTGTGGTCACTGTACTCTCCTAATTGCTTCAAATGAGCTTCAACTATGGATAGCTCCTGTTCCTCCTAACATTTCCTGTACCAGAGACAGCTATGCCCCTGGTTACCGCATACCTATACTTCTAGAAAGAGCCTATCCCTTTTTTCTGGGATGATGGAAATGTTGCAAGTTGAGAACATGATCTGATAGAAGTTTAAGGAATATATTTGTGTAAGGCCATGTGTTGTGGTCCCAAAGAGATTCATCTTTTCTACATCCTCGTTCACTATTGGTATTGCCAAAACTTTTCTGTTCAGTTTCTTAATAGATTTAATATTCTTGTGAGCTTAGGGTAGTTTGCCTTTGGCAATAGTATATTTTTGGCAGGTTGTATCCAATAAATCACGCACATACACACAGATTGTTCCTTCAAAACAAGGTATATGTGTTTATTGAATATGCAGAATTTAAATGTTGATTAATAATGACGGGAAAATTATAGCTCAAAACAAGAGTATCAATCTACCAGATAATGTCATGGCCTGAGGAAATTTAGTACAAAAAAAATTTTAACATTCCACTGAGAAAAATGTGTGTGTGTGTGTGTGTGTGTGTGTGTGTGTGTGTGTGTGTACCTTTCAAGTATGCTGCTTGAATTTGGGATGTGTTTCCTAAAACCTAGAAGCCTCCAGGAAAATGAATGCTCCAAGTCTCAGGAAAAGGAAGTTCCTAACATCCAAGAAACCAATCAGACCCAAGGTAAAAAAAAAAAAATAACAGTTACTGAAAAGTGATCATCTTACTCTCTCTCTCCAATTGTTTGTCCCCTTCTTTCCTTTCACCAAAAGCCTCACAACACAAACCAAATTCTAGACTATGGTACTTCAGGCAACTAAAGGATAAAAGGAAGGCTTCCTAAGCTGGAGAAGGGAAGAACGTTTGATTAGATTTCTGTAGATGCTATTAATTGTTCCCTGTCCTATTGTGGGAATCTCTTAAGCTTTCTAGACAGCCACAAGGAAGCATGTGATGACGGTGGGAAAGGGAGGGGAGAAGATCAAAGAAGATAAAGTAATTACATTTATTCCAACCTCTTTGGTTTGGTAATTTTCATTGCTTTACTTCTGTTTGAGTTTCTCTGGGTCTCTTAAGTGTTCTTTTCTTGATTCTTTCCAACTTTTGTCCCTGGGAGGTTGGAGGTGAGGGAGCAATGAAATAAGTGGATGTCATTTTCACTTGACAATTTTTGGCTTTTCCTTTCCTATAAGAGTCCTATGGTCAAATAACTAAGGTTTGAGCTACTTTAAGGGAATAGATTAGTGAAATCCTCAGATCTATCCAATCTCCACCAAACCATTTCTCCATTGTGAACTAAAATTTCTCCCCAACAGAATGAGTAATCTTACACAAGAGATGCTAGGAAAAATCAATGAGAGATTTTCCAGGAGCTACAGATCATTGTACCTGCCCCCAACCACATAAAATGCAAGTTTCCTTCTTCAGGTAATCCAGCCCTCCTTCTTCACTCTCCCCTATACACAAAATAGAGCCTAATTCTTCATTCATCCACATCTCATTCATCAGAACCCAAATCCAAATCAACCAGCTCCAAGAGGCCCTTCCTGGCCTGAGCATCTGGAATCTTCTTAGCCTTTTCCCTCCCTGGGTTTGAGCATGTCTTGCTTTCTGATGCCATTTGGCTGTGGAGGTTATAGTGGTTACAGCTTGGAGTGTAGGGTGTCTGGGTACTGCTAGCTGTCAAGTCTAGCATCCTCTGGTTAATCAGTTTCCAAGCACTGAAGGATTCTTCTTCCCAAACTGGCAAAGTGAATACTGCTTCTTTTGCACACCTGCTGTCCCTATGGCCAAAGAATCTGAAAATATTTTAATGTTCTCATCAATCTGTGTTCTCCTGTTCCAGCAATGCATTTAGAGATGGTTTCTTCTGCCAGCATAAAACTGTTGGGTCCTGGCTCCCCAAAATGGACTATCATCATGTAGAGACTATCTCTCCCTCCCATCCTCTACTCTCTTCTATCCTCTTCATCCTTCTTCTCCTACTTACCTCTCATCTTCCTTCCTTTTCGCCTTCCTTTTTTTCTACTCTTCTATCTCTCTATTTCTCCATGCAGCATGTACTTCTCAGGTAAGATACATATGCCCACATGGGTTGTTTAAATGTAGCTCCTGGGAAGTATTCATAGATATCTCTGGAATCTTGCTCACCTCTCTCCAAGGGAGACTGTCATTCCTGCCTTGATGAGAAACAGAAGAAAGACCTTAAGGCTAGTTACTAAGTTTTCTCAGGGATGTACTAGACTAGAAATATAGATATCTGCAAACACCCCCCTCCAAAAAAAAAAGCCCCTATTGCTGGTCTAGAGACATGTCTGAGTCAAAACAGAAGGCTGCTTTCCTGGACTTTATCACTTAAAAGGGGAGTGTTCTAACCTTATACCCACTGGCTTGGCCCCTTCCCACCAAATACCAGTTACACAAAAAATGATCACAAGTAGTGAGAAAACCCATATATCCAAGCAGATAGCAAACAGAAATCAGAGAAGTTCCACAGATTAAACTATAGTAGAAAATACACAAGCATGAGTGAATTCATCAAAAAGGAACATGATGAGATTTCAGATCAAGACCTCAAGAGAGAGACAGGTCCTGATTTCCACCAAAAAGAAACTCTTTGGAGTCTGAGGGAAGTTAAGCTAGAAACCAAGGACATATTGAAGAGCTGGCTTTCTTTACCTGTCTCCTGCTACCAAAGCTTTTCAATCTTTCCACAGCTCTCCTCAAAGAGAGTCTGGAACATGCATAACACTCTCAAAGAAGAAAAGAAAAATGTATTTCCTCTCGAAATTTTTTTGCATCAACTCTGTCCCTAACAAAGCCATGTATAGTTATGTCCCTATTCTCTCAACCAATTAGGAAATCCTCGTTAAAATGCTTCAGGCTTATCTAAAAGTCCATTTGACATCTATCTATAAGGTTTAAACGGTGTAAGTGTGGAATCTATATGACCAGAAGGACTTCCTCTTACAACAAAAGTTTCTGAAGCTTCCGCAGAATATCTCTTTGGCAGAAGTTATTTTGATGGGCCATTCTGGCTAGTCTAACCTGTCTTGCTTACCTTTTATTATCCCTGCCTTTTCCTATTACATTTAACCCTCTCTCTCCATATCTTCATTTCCCTAGAGGAATATGTCCAGGAATAACAAGAGTGAGCACTCCAGAGTGTCTAAAGTGAGTAGACAAGGGGAAAAAATTAAGAACTACAAGTTTAAAGGAAAACAAAACTAGTTTATTATGATTATCGTATATGTGTTATATTTATGATTAAAAATTATTCTCCTTGGTGGGGGACAGAGGGGCCAAGAGAGACATTTGAATAATGTTCCTTTTGGCCTCTTTTTCTACTCCCTTTTTTGTGGGTTTTGTTTTAAAATATGTTTTGTTAATGCCTTTTTATCTTTACAGTCATTTTCTAACCCCTCCTAACACCAGAATGAACCATCTTTTGAAACAAAGAAAAGTTAAACAAAATATCATATTAAAAACCATCTCTGACAATGTATAAAATATCTCTTGCATGAGGAAGAAGATATATTTCATTATCTTTCCTTTGCAACTTTCATTGACTTTTCAGTCACTCAGTTCAATTGTCATTTGCAATGCAGTGGACAGAGTGTGGGACTTGGAGTCAGGAAGTCCTGAGTTCATATTTGGCTTCAGTTATTTACTAGCTGTGTGACTCTGGACAAGTCATTTAACCTCTGTCTGTTTCGGTTTCCCCATCTATAAAAGGACAATAATAATAATAACTACCTCTCTGAGTTGGCTTGAGGATAAAATGAGATGCTTTTTGTAAGAGCACTTTATGAAGTTTAAAGAGCCATATAAATGCTGGAAATTGTTACTATTTACATTGTTGTGATTATCGCGTCTGTTGTTCCCGTGGTTTTGCATATTTCACTCTGGATTTTATCGTTCAGTCGTTTCAATCATGTCTTACTCTTTGTGACCCCGTCTGGGGTTTTCTTGCCAAAGATACTAGAGTGGTTTGCCACTTCCTTCTCCAGATGAGTAAATTGAGACAAACAGGTGAAGTGTAGCCACTGTAACACAGCTAGTAAGTGTCTGAGGCCAGATTTAAACTCGGGTCTTCCTGACTCCAGGTCCACTGTTCTATCCCCTGAACCACCTAGCTGCCCCTCACTTGGGATTTGTTTATTTAAATCTTCCTGAATTCCTAATAATCATCATTTCTTACCAAATAATAATATATCATATTTATATAACAAAGTTTTTTTCCAGTAATTAGCCAGTCATTGAGTATCCTCTTTGTTTCCATTTCTTTGTCACTACATAAAATGTTGTTATGAACATTTTGTTAAGCATTTGACTTTTATTTCATAGTTTTATTTCTGTCTTTGACTTTCTTAGGGTATCAGCCCAAAAGTGAGATTACTGAATTAGAGGGCATTGACAGTTCAGTTACTTTTCTTGGATAATTCCAAAGTGAAATCCAGAATAATTGGGCTACTTCACAGGTCTGCTAACCATAATTATACCTCTCTTCCCATATCTTCTCCAATACGTTTAACCATTCCCATCTTTTATTATCTTTTCCAATCTGTATTGTTCGAAGTAAAGCCCCAAAGTTTTTTTAATTTGCATCTCTCTTACTATTAGCAATTTGGGAAACGCTTTTACATAGTCACTAATGTTTTGCAATTCTTCTTTTGAAAATGCTTCATATCTTTTCATCAAATATCTTTTGGAGAATGGTTCTCAATATTATGAATTGATGTCATTTCTCTTCATATTTTAGATATCAGATTTTTATCATTGAAATTCAAAGCAAATATTTTATTGTCCTTACCATTAATTTTCTAATTCTGCCTTCATCAATTCTATTAGGGGAAAAAACACATTTCATGCAGTCAAAATTGCCATTTTTACTTTTTAGGAACTCCTCTCTTCCTTGATAGCTAGGAATTCCCTACATATTCATACTTGTAAAAAGTACTTAATCTCATTCTCTTATATTTTCTTAAGGCATGACATTTTATATTCAGGACATGTATCTATATTGAACTTATTATGGTATGATGTATAAAGTCTTGATCTAAACCTGATTTTTTTTTCCACACTGCTTTTGGGTTTTCATAGAATTTCCTTTCAAAAAGGGAATCCGTCCACCAATAAGTTATGTTCTGAGTTTATCAAGCAATATATTACTGTTTTGAATTAGCTCTGTTTCTTGTTTATATCATATATTCCATTTATCTATTTTTCTTATTTTTAACTACTACCCAGTAGATTTCATAATACACTTTAAAGCCTGATAATACTATTCCTTCTTAGTACTTTCTATTATTATGTCTCTTGACTTTTCTAGAACTTTTGTTCTTCCAAATGAATTTTAATATTATTTTATTCATTTCTAAAAGGTATACTCTTAAAATCTATTTAGCATAGGATTTGATCTGTAAATTCATTTAGTGTTTTCTTTTTTATTATATTGACTCAGTCCAACAGTGAATAGTAAATAGCTCTCCACATAGATGTCTGTTTTTATTTTTTTCAAGAGTATTTTGTAGTTGTATTTGTGTCTTTTATGGATCTTGGTAACTTAATACCTAGGTATTTCATCCATTTTAAAGCTTTTTAATAGAATCTTTCTTGTTTTTTCTATTTTTTTAGTATGGTATAGAAATATTGATTATTTTGTGGATTTATTTTGTATCTTGCTTCCCTGCTATGTTATTAGTTGACTCAATCAGTTTCTTTGGTGATTTTTGGAGTTTTTAAACTATAACATCATCATCTGCAAATTGGAATAGTTTTCTCCCCTCTTTGCTGATGTTTGTATTTTGTTTATTTTCCTCTCTTATCTTATTTCAAGAACTATGTCAAATAATAGTGGAGAGAATGACTATCCATGCTCTCCCTCTCTTTGTATGAAGAAAAATTCTAAGGTTTCTCCATTTAAAGATTATACCTATGAACTACTGTCCAAACTTATTTTAGTTGCAAATGTACAATTTTAATCACTTTAAAGAATTATCCCTCCATGTCTAAGCTTTCTAGTGCTTTTAATGTAAACAAGTGCTGTTTTTGTTTCTGCATCTATTGAAATAAATAAGTATTTTTGTTATCTTTGTTGTTTATATGATTAATTATGCTAATTGTTTTCCTAATGTTGAACCATCCTTGCATTCCTGGTACGAATCCAAAGTACTCAATATGAATGATTTTTCTGAATATATTTCTCACACTTTACTTGCAAGGATTTTATTGAAATTTTTTGCATCAATATTCATTAGTGAGATTGGTCTATAGTTCTCTTTCTCTGCCTTTTTGTTTCATATTTGAATATAAAGATCATATTTTTCTCATCATAGAAGTATAGCAGAGTATCTTCTGTCTATTTGGAGAATATTTTTGCAACACAAGTATTAATTACTCTTTATGTGATGGATAGAATTTTTTGATGGATGTAATTTAATTTTAAATCCATCTGGCATGTGGATATTTTCTTTGAAGATTCATTTATAGCTTGCTTAATTTACTTTTCTAAGATTGGAATGTACATGAATTCTATTTCCTGTTTAGTTAGTCTGTATATTGTATGTTTTTACAGATACTCATCAACTTCCCTTAAATTCACAGCTTTTCTAGCATTTGATTGTAAGTGGTAGTTTGTGATCATTCTTTTTATTTTCTCTTTTTTGTGAATTCACTTTTTTTTAAATGTTATTGTCCTCTCATTTTTCCTTTTTTTCTTTTTTGGGATTTTTTTATTCTTAAATTTATTTTTAGTTTTCAACATTCATTTCCACAAGATTTTGAATTACAAATTTTCTCCCTGTCTTTTCCCTACCCCCCACCCCAAGATAGTGAGTCTCCTGAGTACCCCTTTCTTCAGTCTTCTCTTTCTTATATCTTCCCCCCTATCCCCTCTAATTTTCTAGTAGGGAAAGATGGATTTATATACCCCAGCTCCTGCATACCTTATTTCCAGTTGCATGCAAAAAACAATTTTTTTTAACATTTGTTTTTAAAACTTTGATTTCCAGATTCTTCCC
>CM053582.1:224441831-224479153 GCA_028627135.1 Pseudochirops cupreus
CCCCCCCGCTTTCCTATAGGGCAAGATACCCAAATGAGTGTGTATGTTATTCCCTCCTTAAGCCAAATTCAATGAGAGTAAAGTTGACCCATTGTAATGGTAATTAATTTGAATTTGAAGACCCCTTTTTGTATTGGCAAGTAAGCAGGTACTTAGCACCTTGTTTCAGTTAAGCAAAGGTAGCAGGTACTTAGCACTTAGTAACTGATCAAACCTCTGTGAAAGAAACAGAAGGTATGAACTCCTGTCTCTGGTTGCTGACATAACAGGAAGGGGCTGGCTGAAACAGGAAGCTAATGCAGTGTGTATATAAGGAAAGCCCCAGAAAGGTATGCTCAGAATTTCTTGGAAAAAAATCTGGAGGCAGAGCAGCTACAGAAGAGAAATGAGAAGAGAAAGAAAATCAGAATTTCCTGAGAACTTGTGGTGACAGAGCTTCTTCTGAACAGGAGCCCAGGAGCCCCCTGCCCCAGGCTGGATAAGGTGATTCTGATTTTTTGAACAGGCTGCAGAAGACTGAGGAAGCACGACCAGGATGATAAGACTTTGTCTGTGGCTTGGTTGAGCCTTGAATTCCCAGGAACAGAACTTGTGAAGGATTTGAGATGGACTGGACATTGTGAGCTCCAGTATGCAGCAGGAACTGTCCAGAGAATTGGACAAGGACCAGGGGATTGTCTGCCTCTGAATCCAGGTGACTGTTTGGTGGATTCAGGTAGGCGATGGGACCATGGAAAGGGATCCAGGGAATCTGAGAAACCACCCCAAATCAAGATGAAAGAAGACTTTATTTGGATACTGTGTACTGACTGAGCAATTGTAAATTTACTAGTGACCTAGGGGTGGAGGGCCTGTGTATTTTATAATGATTGTACGTAGTGATTAATGACACTTACTAATTGATTGATGAATAAGTGACTGACTGAGTTAACTTAGTTGCCCTATAAGTGGTAGATTTTGACTACTGTACTTTGAGATGACTGTATGACTGAGTAAGGAGGCAAACCTCTTTAGGGATACCAGATGATTGTTCTTTGTTCAAAGCTTTGTGGCCACTATGGTGGAAACTATGTGGCCATTTTAATGATAAGCTGTTATGAATACTATATTGTGATTTTTCTGTGATAAGTTGTAATATTGTGAATGCTGTACCTTGATTTCCTGTGAATGTTTTGCTTTGATTTGTTATGGAATAAATAGTGTGTTAGCTATAACCTTAAAAGCTGTTCACAGTAGCATTCTTCTGGAAAGCTGTTCATGCATGGCGTAACACCCATTCACCTTCCTGAGTTTCCTCTCCATTGTAACAGTTTTCTCTTGCCTCTTTTGTATGAGATAATTTACCCTATTCTATCTCTCCTTTTCTCCTTCTCTCATTATATTCCTCTCTCACCTCTTAATTTTATTTTTTAGATATCATCCCTTCTATTCAACTCATCTTGTGCCCTCTGCCTATGTATACATGTACACACATATGCACACACTCACATATGCATCTATACACACATACACTTCCTATACATACATATATGTATGTGTACATACATATTCCCTTCAACTATCCTCATCCTGAGAATATTCTCATGAGTTACAATGATTGTTTTTCCATGTAGGAATGTAAATAGTTCAACTTTAATAAGTTCCTTATGATTTCTTTTTCCTGTTTACCTTTTCATTCTTTTCTTGCTTCTTATATTTGAAAGTCAACTTTTCTGTTCAGCTCTGGTTTTTTCATCAAGAATACTTGAAAGTCTTCTATTTCATTGAATTACCATGTTTTCCCCTAAAGCATTATACTCAATTTTGATGGGTAGGTGACTCTTGGTTTTAATCCTAGCTCCTTTGACCTCCAGAATATTATATTCCAAGCTCTTTGATTCCTTAGTGTAGACGCTGCTAGATCTTGTGTTATCCTGATTGTGTTTCCACAATACCTAAATTGTTTCTTCCTGACATTTTGTAATATATTCTCCTTGACCTGGGAGCTCTGAAATTTGGCCATGATATTCCTAAGTTTTTTTGGGGGGGGATCTTTTTCAAGAGGCAATCAGTGAATTCTTTCCATTTCTATTTTGCCCTCTGCTTCTATATTATCAGGGCAATTTCCCTTGAGAATCTCTGCTGATGATTTCTAGGCTCTTTTTTGGATCATGGCTTTCAGGTAGTCCAATAATTATTAAATTATCTCTCCTGGATCTATTTTCCAGGTCAGTGGTTTTTCTGATGAGATATTTCACATTACCTTCTATTTTTTTCATTTATTTGGATCTGTTTTATAGTATCTTGATTTATCATAAAGTCATTAGCTTCCATTTGCTCTAATCTAATTTTGAAAGAATTATTCTCTTCAGTAAGTTTTTGAAACTCCTTTTCCATCTGGGCAATTCAACTTTTTAAAACATTCTTCTCCTCATTGGCTTTTTGGGCCTCTTTTGCCATTTGAGTTAGTCTATTTTTTAAGGTATTATTTTCTTCAGTATTTTTTGGGTCTCCTTTAGCAGACTGTTTTTCATGATTTTCTGGCATCATTTTCATTTCTTTTCCCAATTTTTCCTCCACTTCTCTTACTTGATTTTCAAAATCCTTCTTGAGCTCTTCCATGGCCTATAACCAGCTAATATTTATCTTGGAAGTTTTTGATGCAGGAGTTTTGACTTCATTGACTTCTGATTCCATGTTTTGAGCCTTTTTGTCTCCAAAAAAGGATTCTATGGTCTGATTGTGATTTCCCTGCTTGCTCATCCTGCCAGTCAATTCCTTGACTTTTGAGCTCTTTGCCACAGTAGAACTCTGTTTCCAGAGTGGATTGAGCTATGTCCCAAATCACTGTGGTTTTTGCAAATGTTGTCAGATGTCTGAGGAGGGTACCCTCTCTAGAGACACCCAAAGCTCTGGCACACTGCCACACACTCCAGGACCACAACCCAAGACCGTGATCCAGATTCAAGCAGGTCAAAGCAACAGCAATTACCCTCCGAATGGTTGCTTGGTCCCCCTAAGATCTGCATACCAGGAGCTTCGGAGGCAGGCACACAGCAGCAGCTGCAGCTGGGGAACCTCTGCCACCTCTCACCCAGGGAACAGGGGCCAGACCATGTTCTTCTGTCACCTGATTCCACCAGAGTTCCCCACTGACCTTTTACTTTTTATTTGACATTTATGGGTTGACAAGTCTGGAAACTGCCACAGTGCTAGTGATTTACTCTCCTGAAGTCTGCTCTGGCCATTCAGTGCCACTTATCAGGGCTGCCCTGCAGGCTAGAACCACACAATTCACACAGGACTGTGCTCAGTACCCAGCACAGTGCAATAGACCCTTCCCTTTGGCCTGCCAGGCTGACTTCAGTGGGAGATTTGTTTCCCTCTGTCACTTTTTCACTTTTTGGGCTCTGTAGCTCTGAAATTTGCTTAGAGTCATATTTTACATATATTGGAGGTGGTTGGAGCCAGACCCCAGTGGAGTTCCTGTTTTTACTCCCTTCTTATTTTTTCTTAATTAGATTGGCTGATGATTTATGGATTTTGATACTCTTTTGAAAAAAAAACTTATAATTTCTGTAGGCTATTTTCAAGTTTCTTTGTTTCTCTTCTGTTTTTAAAGATTTCTTCTTTTGCAACTTTTTAAGGTTGCTAGTATATTTATGGAACCATCCTTTTTTTTTTTATCATATTTCAGTTTATTAGGTCTCTTTTTTCATTATGTTAATAAACATTTTTAAGAGATACAAATTTTTCTCAGGCTCCTTTAGCTACATCTCATAAGTTTGGGAAAGTTGTTTCATCATTATCATTATTTTTAAGACAATTATTCATTATTTCTATGATTTGTGCATTGACCCAATTCAAGATATCATTATTTAGTTTCCAATTTGTATCTTTTGCTCACATTCATCTAGGAACAACTAGATGGTACAGTGGATAGAGACCAAGTCTGGAGTCAGGAAGACCTGAACACAAATCTGGTCTCATACATACTAGATTTGTGAGCAGAGTCGAGCCTTTTTCACTTCTGTTTGCCTCAGTTGTCTTATCTGGAAAATGTGGATAATAATAGCACCTACCTCTCAGAGTTGTGGTGAGGGTCAATTGAGATAATAATTGCAAAGTCCTAAGCATAGCACCTGACACATAGTAAGCACTATGCAAATGTTAGCTGTTGTTGTTGTTATTTCCTTTATTCCTTATTAATTTAATTACATTATGATCTGTAAATAATGTGTTTATTAAACATTTGTTCATGATTTTGTATGCCTTTGAAAATGATTGACTTTGGAATGCTAAGTGTGTATATTTTGTAAAATTCCCATTAAGAAATATTGATACTATCAACAAGGGAATAACTTAGCTATTCTTAGCAATACAACTATCCAAGACAATTCTGAAAGACTTATGATGAAAAATGCTATCTGCCTCCAAAGAAAGAACTGATGGAGTCTGACTGCAGATCAAAGAACACTATTTTTAAAATTTTTCTTTCCTTTTCTTTTTGTCTGTATATTCTTTTGCAACATGGCTAATATGGAAATATGTTTTGCATGACTGCATATATATGATCTGTATCAAATTTCTTGCCTTCTCAAGGAGTGGGGAGGGGAAGGATAGAGGAAGAGAATTTGGAACTCAAAAAAATTTTCAATGAATGTTAAAATTGTTTTTACATGTAATTGGAAAAAAAATATTAAGAGTTTTAAAATTCAGAAAAAGAAATCATCATACCAGGACCACATGGACTAATAAGGAACTTCTACCAAGCGTTTAAAGAACAATTTATTCTGATGCTATAGAAACTATTTTTTTGAAAAAGATAAAGGAATCCTACCAAATTCCTCCTATGACACAAATATTGGTTTGATACCTAAACTAGGAAAAGCCAAAACATAGAAGGAAAACTATAGATCAAATGCCAAATTTTAAATAAAATACTTGCAAGGAATTTACAGTAACATATCCAAAAAATCATACACTATGACCATGCTAGATTTGTACCATTAAGGCTGTTGTTGTTTAGTCATTTCACTTGTGTCTGACTCTTCATGACCCAAATAGGGGTTTTCTTGGCAAAAGTATTAGAGATGCTTGTTATTTCCTTCTCCAGATCATTTTACAGATGAAGAAACTGAGGCAAACAAGGTTAAGTGACTAGCCCATCTAGTAAGGCTCTGATACTGAATTAGAACTCAGGTCTTTCTGACTCCAACTCCCTGTTCTATCCACTGTGCCACATTACCATAATTGACTATTTCAATAACAAAAACAACTAAAATCATATGATTATTTCAATAGGTGTAGGGATTAAAACTTGGCAAAATCCAATATTACTATTAAAAACACTGGAAAATATGGAATAAATGGAATTTTTCTTGAAATGATAACTAGTTATATCTAAAATCAAGAGCAAGCATTATCTATAACATAGAGAAATCAGAAGCCTTTCCAGCAATATCAGGAGTGAAGCAAAGATGTCTATTATCAACATAACTATTTGATATACTAGAAATTCTAGCTATAGAAATAAGACAAGAAAAGAAATTAAAGGAATAATCACGGGCAAAGTGGGGAGAGGGAATATTCACTTACTTGGAGATGTAATTGGTTTACTTAGAGAACCCTAGAGGATAAACTAAAAAAAAAACTAGTCAAAACGATTAACAACAACTTCGACAAAATTACAGGATATAAAATATACTCACACAAATTATCGACATTTCTATATATACCAATAAAATCCAGCAGAAAGAGATAGAAAGAGAAATTCCACGTGAAATAACTGTAGATGGTGCTTAGGAGTCTATTTGTCAAGGCATAACTATATGGACACAAATACAAAATACTTTCCATATAAATAAAGACAAATCAAAATAATTGGAATTGTTCATGGATAGGCTGAGTTAATATAATAAAAATGATAATATCATGTTAACTAATTCATTTATTCAATGACATACCAATTAAAGTACCAAAGAATTACTTTTAGAGATGAAAAAAAATAACAAAATTCATCTGAAGGAAGGAAAAGTCATGAATATCAAGAGAATCATTTTTTTCTTTTAATGCAAAGGAAGGGGGCCTAGCAGTACCAGATCTCAAACTATACAGCAAAGGAATTATCATCAAAATATTTGGTATTGGATAAGAAACAGAATGATTGATCAGTGGAATAGATTAGGTATACAATATACAGAAACGAATGGGCACAATAACACAGTGTTTAATAAAACCAAAGATCCCAACTTTGCAAGCAAGAACTCATTATTTGATTTAAAAAAAAAAACTGCTGGGAAAACTGGAGAATTATTTGGCAAAAATGTAGACATAGACCAATAATTCATACCATATACCAAGACAAGGTCAAAATAGATACATGATTCAGGAGTGGGGAACCTATGGTCTCAAGGCTACATGTGCACCCTATTTAATCAAAGGGCTGCACTTGAAAACCTAAAGGGCTACATGTGGTCTCAAGGCTACAGGTTCTCCGCCCCTGAAGATATAAAGGGTGATACCATAAACAAACTTAGGGGAGTACAGAAAAAATTACTTGTCAGATCTAGGGATGGGATAGAGTTCATGACCAAACAAGAGATAGAGAGGTTCATGGGAGATAAAAGGGATCATTCTGATTATGTAAAATTAAGAAGGCTTTGCACAATGTATAGCAAAAGTTAGAAGGAAAGCTGAAAATGGGGAAAACATTTTCTTACAACTAGTTTCTCTAATAAAAGACCCAATTTTTCAAAAATATATGGAACTGAGACAAATTAATAAAAAAAATAGCCATTCCCTAATTAATAAATGGTAAAGGATGTGAACAAGCAATTTTTAGAGGAAGAAATCAAAGCTATCAATAGTCATATGAAAAAATACTCAATCATTAGTAATTAGAAAATTGCAAATTAAATTAACTCTGAGCTACCACCTCACACTCATCAGATTGCGTAAGGTGACAGAAAAGAGAAATGACATACCTAGGTGGGGATGTAAGAGGATGGGTACACTAATGCACTGTTGCTAGAGTTGTGATAAGCCAACTTTTCTAGAGAACAATTTTTATATCCCAAAGGGTCATAAAACTGTGTATAACCTTTGACCCAGCAATACTGCTATTAGGTTTAAATCCCTTAAAAATCAAAGGAAAAGGAAAAGGATCTATGTGTACGAAAATATTTAGAGCAACTCTTTTTGTAGTGTCAGAGAATTGGAAACTGAGGGGATGTCCATTAATTGGGGAATGTCTGAACAAGTTATGGTATATGAATGTGATAGAATACTATTGTGCTGTAAGAAGTGATGAAGAGGATGGTTTCAGAAAAACCTGGGAAGATTTTTTTATAAACTGATGAAAAATGAAGTGAGCAAAATGAGGAGAACAAGGTACACAGTAACAACAAAGTTTTAATTAATTTAATTAGTAACACAGATCAGCACAATTCCTAAGAACTCATAATGAAAAATAGAAAAGAAAGAAAGGAAGAACTCATAGGTTCACAAAATCAGGTTTAGTCTATAATTACTTCCTCACTGTATTTTCCTTCTTGTTTATCTTTCTATTCAATTTATCCAGGTCTGAGAATATTCTGTCCTTAACTCTCCCCCACCAACCAGAAGACCTGGAGGAAATTCAAAGCTTCTCATCTACCACCCACTAGTTCTTATCTGGGTCCCCATCCTACCCTCTCTTTTCCTATCCAAGAGATGTTACTCAAATTTTAGCTCACAGGCCAAATCTGCTCCACCACCTGTTTTAGTCTGGCCCGTGAGCTAAGAATGGATCCCTGTTCTATGTTACACAATGATATGCAATATTGATTTGTTAAGGAAAAGGTGAAATTTTTTTCTATAAAATGTTTTCTTCATCTGCCTACTTTCTTATTGAGTTTTCCCTTTAGACCTGCTTCTTAGACTCTTTAGCTTATTCCTGTTCACTTTGCTTTCTCTTTGTTGCTGACACAATATGCAAGATAATTTTTAAAAGAAAATCAAAGAACAAACATCCAACATTCATATCCTTATCTAGCCCTAGCCACATGAAAATAAACATTCTATTTCTTAATCTTTCACAACTATCTGAAAATATTTAACTTTCTGCTGTTTGGTCAATTTGAAGGATGAATGCTTTGCTCATTTCTGGATCCTTTTGAAGGAAATATCCAAATTCTTCCCTTTATTGAGCATACAAATATTTTCTTTGATGTTTATTTTCAGTTTTACAGTATTGACAGCTAATTTCATTTGCTCTTCATAATAGGATATCCAAAATTTTCCTTATTTTCTTATATTTATAAAATAATATTATTACTTTGATTTTTTTTAATCCTCAGAGTATGAAGGATTATTTGTTAATGCTTGTAATATTTGTCTCTTGGTGTTAGAGTTCTGAAATTTGACTCATTGTTTCTTAGTGATTTAAACTTGGGGGGGTGGTGCTTTCTGCTGATGTACTATAAATTCTCTTAATCTGAACTTTGCATTTTGCCATTCCCTTCCAATATTTCTAGTCAATTTTTCTGTATGATTTGCACCTAGAAAATCTCCAATCCTGCCATCTTTCTAGGATTTCCCAGCTTCCACTGTTGCAGTAAAAGTAGAAACATGGAACAAGAAGAAAACAAACAAAATTGAAAATTTTATGGCTGAGCAATGAGGAAAATGAGGACACTTTCCCTTTGCAAAACATATGTGTGGCTGATTTTGTTCAATGACCTTCTAAGAGTTAATCAATAAAATAATACCATCATATTACAAAGTACTAGGTGATTAGACACTTGATTAATAGGGCAGCTTTTCACTGCTATAATTAAAACACTGCATGGTTTCTCTTGTAATTGATATTTAATGCTTTCATGGCAAGCCTATAGAAAACAGATTTCTTTTCCAGCCATTGATCAGTAGGTTGATTGGATTACATATGGCTAAGAGAGCCAGGCCCTGCATTTGTTGATAAGTAGAAATCTAACTGAAGAATGTGTTTCCATTCCTCTCCAAAGAATCAGGTCAGAAAATTAATTGGCAGCATAGGAAGAGTTATGCAGGTCACATCATTATCTCTTACTTAGAAACTAAGGAGGGACAGGACATAAGGCAATTCCTTGGGAGGAAAGTGCCTGGGCTGAAATTTTGAATCAAAAAGACCTTAAGTAATCAGCATATCAACTTTGAGATTTACCATGCAAATTACCCAGCTCTTACATTATCCATACCCTTGGCTGCTCCTCTTTCTCTTCTAAGCCTCCTGTGGTCCTTTTCCTACTCATTAGTATTTCTGCTTGAAGACAAGTGGGACAAGGGAGAGCAGCTGAAATTAGGCCATTTTTTCCCTTGTTAGTATCTTTTGTATAGGTTCTGGAGGAGAGGCTAAAACCAATGGATTAAGTAAAATTATGGATTATATGTGGATTCCACTTTCCTATGCTCATGCAATACAATCATACGCCATTTAAGGTCATTCACTGGTCCCACAAACATGTGCCTTTAGGCAAAACACCAGTAAGAAGAGCATTTAGCTTCATAAAATAATGTTAGAAATGGAAAAAGTGACCTGCTGGCCACCAAATTTGGTTCATAAATTTTTGGACTAGGAGAGAAAGAGGGAGAAGGAAAAGAATTAAGAATTGATGTGACTGGTATTTTGTGTATTATAAACAAGGGCGGAAGGGTGTGTGTGTGTGTGTGTGTGTGTGTGTGTGTGTGTGTGTGTGTGTGTGTGTGTGTGTGTGTGACCATCACTATAGAGAACTCCAGTGAGGAATTTCATTTACCATTCAGATCCATACTTTCTCTGCAATTTAGGGTCTGAGAAAATTGCCTGGGGCACTGAGAAATTAAGGGAGAACCAGCATCAAAAACCATTATGTTTTAGAGATGGATCTCAAACTGAGGTCTTTCTGTTTTTGAGGCCAGTTCACTGTCCCCTATGCTACTCTATCTCTCCATTTTCTTATTATTCTTTCCTAAATTTGTTAGGGGAAGGATGTGACACATTGGATAGAAAACCAGGCCTGAAGTAAGGAGGACTCATCTTCCTGAGTCCAAATCTAGAATCAGATACTTACTAGCTGTGTGACCCTCGGCAAGTCAATTAACCCTGTTTGCCTCAGTTTCCTCATCTGTAAACCGAGCTAGAGAAGGAAATGCATCTTTGCCAAGAAAACCCCAAATGGGGTCATGAAGAGTCAGACACAACTGAAAAACTGTTAACAACAACAACAAAAAAATGTCATGGTTTATATCAGCCTCCAGGTTCAATATCTTTAGCCTATACTATCTGCCATCTCTAAACCAGGCAGTCTCTGAACCCTGACACCATTGGTAAACCCCAAAGGTTCCTTGATGAGCTCAGTCTACCACTGTTAATTCACTAGGAACCAGCTCCCAAAGTCTAGTTTTTATTGTGAGTTCAAGGATCAGAAAGTGAGAGCGACTTGAACAGGATCACACATTTAGCAAGTGTTGACCTAAGACTTGAACCAGGTCTCTTGATTCCAAGTCGTGTGCTTACTCCACTGCAAAATGTTTAAGGTTTTTTTTTTCTCTAGAGGCAATCAGTTTAAAGTTAAAAAATAAAAAGCTAAACCCCTATACTCCTCAACTGGGCCTGTTACAAGAAAGGAGTGGGGCAGAGAAATGTATCTTTAAAGGTTTCTCTTATATTTAAAATGGTTTTTAAATGCTCAGAACAAGAACAAAAAAAAAGAAGTATCCTTTAGGAACCTAGTGGTAGAAAAGGCAGGCCTGCAGAAGCTGTCAAAAGGAATTGGTCATAAAATCCTGCCTATTCAATTCAAAGAATCCTCATGCTGGGGATGAGCTTGGTAGGAATTTGATTGGGTGACAGACAGTTGGAACATCAAAATGACCTCTCCTGGTTAGAAGAAGGAGACAGGCCTACACATATTGGGGGAAAGAGGTCAAATATTATTTCTGTGTATCTTTTTGTTCTGATCTGGAAAAGGAAAAATCACAGCTGAAGGAACAATTTGAGAAGCCCAGACAAAGAGCAGGAAGTTATTTGCAGTGGTCAGGTTTCCTGGATAGGTAATTAGAGGTAGAAACAGGCAGTTAACAACTCCTCATTGACAAGACAGATAGAAAGGCTCTGATGGTACCTCAAACTCTGTGGCCTGCAGCAGGCTGACTGGAGCAGAGAGATACAGGGGCAGTCTACGATTTCAAACCAATCTCATCTGTAGTCCAAAGTGGTACTAGAAGGTGTTGCAAGCTGTGCATATGTGCTAGACAGCTCTGACCATAAGAACATATTTTAGCGTGAGTTGAAGGCAGTTATTACTTAGAATGGAAAATAGAATCCTGGGTCAGGTAAGTTAAACATAGGTTGCATATGGTTACAATTGAAAAGAAGGTAACAACATATGCCTAGGTGTCATTTATTTAAATAGTTTTTCAAGTAGTGTTTTATATAATCTGGCTCCAGCTTTTACTCAATACTACTGATATTGATATACTCTAAATTCTCAGGGAATATGGACTATTCTCTATGCTCATCTCATCTTTTTTCCTTCCCTGTCTTTGCTCATAGAGGACTCTCCCTATCCCAACTATGTCTCCCATTTGATGTCACAATATGGACAAAATCTCCTCTGAATCCTCTCTCCCTCACCTACAGCAAAAGTAATCTCCCTTCCAACTTCTCACAGCACTTTGCCTAGCCTTCTTTTCCCAGGTCTTACTCTCCTTGTAGCATGGTTATTGTGTGCCTCTCCCCAAATTAGACTGCTAATTCTTTGAGAGAAGGGATTGTCATATCTATCTTTCTCGGTCCCTGGGGCAGTGGTTTACTCTCCTTAATAAATGTTGGCTGAATTGAATTAAATTGGTGTAGTTGACATAGCACTGGACTTGGAGTCCAAAGATCTGTCTCAGTCACTTATTAGCCATATGACTTTGGGCAAGTTACTTCCTCTTTCTGGGCCTTACTTCCCTCATCTGTAAAATGAATGGGTTGGACTATGTATCTAAGGTTCTTCTAACATGTTGTAATCAAACTTTCCTCTCTGTTCAGCCATTCAATAACAATTTACTAAAACCTCCTGATATTTTAGATCCCCTTAATTTTGCTGGACCCCTTTATATCTGTAAGATCAAGAATAAATCACTTTGATATTTTGAGCCATAGTTTTTTCATTTCTTAAATATGCATAACAATTATTGCTCTACCTACTCCTTGGCTGCTTGTGAGGAAAACCGCCAACTATAACATAGAAATACAGTATAAGATACTACTAATATTTATACTATTAAGCTAATTATTTATACAAAAAGCTTAATTGAAAGATTCATGTACAGTTCATCAATCTCTTACTTCCCTGAGTAATCATGCTTAGGAATAGCTTCTCTTGTTGTCCTTATTTCAGTCCAACTGACAGTACCTCCCCAAATTATCAAAAACAGCATTTAGGAAGAACTAACCTCAAGGAAATATACCTCACAGATTCAATCTTGTAAGGTAAGAGCAAACACCACAATCACATATGAAGCATTTTCATCAACACTCTTCATAAGCTTACCCAATTTCTGAAATTCTCTATTTCTGTTAATCTTCCCAGTTACCCAGGTTCATAACCTCATAAAGGTCTTTGACCCTTCTCTCTCCCTCACCCTTCATATTCAATCAGTACACAGATCTTGTCAACTCTATACAATATCTCTCACATTCATCACCTTCCTTCTACTCACACAACCACCACTTCAGTTAAGGCCCTCATTGTCTCTTTCTGGAATTAAGTCAATGCTTTCCTATGTTGTTCCCTGCTTATAGAACCTCCCCTCTATAATCCATCCTCTGCACAGATGCCAAAATCATCTTTTTAAACTACTTACCATATCAACTTACCATATCAACTCCCCTACTCTTCTTAGAGCTTCTAAGATAAACACAAAGTGCTTGGACTAGGGTTGAAATCTCTACAATCTAGCTGCTACTTCCATTCCTATCTTTACACTGTTCTTCACACTCTACATTTCAGCCAAACTGAATCCCTAATTGTTCCCCAGTACTCCCATCTCCTGCATCCATGTATTTACATAAGCTAGTCCTAATGCTTATGTAAAGTCCTATCCATTTGAGGCCCTTTTCATATAAAGCAGTTTAGTGCTAAATGGGGGAGAAGGGCAGGAAAACACTTTGATATAAAGGAATATATTGAAATCAATTGTTAAAAGATATCAGATATTGTTGCTATAAGACATGAACATGCCAAAAGTGACTAGGGAAAAAAAAACTTTGGTCTAATAAAAATTGTTCAAATATGTGTAGGAAGAAATTGATTTTCAGGTGTTATTTGAAATATTTGGGGCATAAAATGAGCTGTGGCATGAATATAAAGTATTTTTATTTTTTAAAAAATGTTTTAAAAAGAATTGATGACCTTATGATGGATGTTGAATGACATGTGTGAACATTTTGATGTGGTTTAAAGGGAGTAGAGATATAACTGTTTTATTAAAAACTACAAAAATGTGAGTTCAAATAAACAGTTTCAAGATCAAAAAATGACATATTGGACCATATTGAAAACTGGGAGCTACAAGGCATTGTGGTCCTTCAGTTCAATGGCATCTAGCCATTCCAAGATATAAGAAGATAAAAGAAAAATAGAGAAACCACATTGCTATTTGAAGGTCAAAATATTATTTTAATAGAACTGTCATTTTGGGGGGCAATATTTGGGAAGCTGTATCTTTTAAGTGAAAGATGAGTCATTGACTGCCAAAAGATTAATTTAAGTCACTGAAATATATGGGATAGAATACATGTGTCAGGGTTCTCTTTCAGAGTACCCTAACTTACCTGCAGGGGCAACCAATTACTACCCTACTTAATTGACACTAGCATACCTTTTAGAACAGAGGAGTCACGGCTCTGAGGTCCAAACAGAAAAGGTTTATTAAGGTCTCTCTATGGGAAAGCCTTACAGCCAGATCTTAAGGCCTGCTTCAAAGATACCTCCAAGGCTTAGATCTTATATATACCCCAGATCCATCTACCACACGTGACAGAGCCCAGCTGAACAGAATTGTGAGAGGGGGAGTGCAATTACAAGGGTATGAAGGCCCCAGGATGTGGAGACAGGATCAGGAGTATCAGGTAACTGCACGCAAGAGAGTCTTGAGCAATGCAGTATCCCCTGGCCAGGGACAGTGCAATATGTTCTGACCTCCACGTGACCCAACTAATTCCTGGGCCTCAAACACTTCCCTGTGCCTCGACATAACAGTTTGCAATCTGCACATATTTCTAATCCTCACATATATGGACAATAGAAGGCAGAAGCAAGCGAAGACTGAAGCAACAGCAGTTTCTGCTGAGATGTTTGAAAAGATGAGAAATAAGAACAATCAGTTGACAAAAAACTTCAACTATCCAATCACTGATTGATAAGAGAGAGGCAAAATTCATTGAATAAAAGCTTTAGTTTGAGATATTGCTCTTCAGTGATGCTCCGCCCATCAGAGGTAAAGAACAGTGAAGCATCTAGAGAGTGTTCCCCCTTTTTACTCATCTGGTTTGTGGGGAGGGAGGAGCCAAAAGGGGCAAATGCTGCTACTTTGCTGAATACAAAGAGCTACCTGTCCTCATTTGCCTTTCTCAGAGTCAAACTGAACTCTTTCCCGTGAGTTCTGTTCTGACTAGACAATATAGCATCCTGGTGAATGAAGAAATGATTAGTATAGCCCAGAGATAGCCAGACAAATGTGCTCCCCGGTTCTCTGACATAAAGGAAACATGTCTAAATTAAGAGGTAACATTTTCTCAATATCTTTTCCAGAATGATTAAACGAGTGTTTGAAAGAGTTTGAAAATACTGCATTAGTTCAGGTGTAAAAGAGAAAGACATTTGCCCACCTAGAGAGCACTAAGGGCTAATAGACGAGCAGTCAACAAATAAGTGGGGAGTTTTTTGTGTGGTGCAGATGTTCTTTAAGGGACCAATGACACAAAAAGCTACTTCCCTGCTAGATTTCTATAAGTTTCTACTGGGTAGTTTTACAGAACAAATCATCTTATTTAGGAGATTTGTTCTGTGAAGTTTGGATTCAGGCAACGGGCCGTACTTTCTTGAGACAGCAGGGTCCCCACTCCTCATCTCCCTGTTCTTCCTCATAGAAACTGTGTACATCAGAGGGACACATGGGATCCAGGTTTATGTGTAGACTGTGACATATTTTATGATTCATGCACTGGCTTTAATATATAAGTACCTGTGATATTAGTTATTTTTTCTTACCTTATTATCAAGTAAATGGTTATGTTTAAGATGTAAAGGGGTCACTATTATAAGTTTCTGGTTAATGTATATAGAAGCACATTAGTGGGGGCTTAAGAGTTAAGATGGTAAGAGGTCAAGTCAACAAGCCTTTATTAAATGCTTATTATGTGCCAAATACTATGCTAAGCACTGAGAATATTAATAAAACAGAGAATGCCTGCCCTCAAGGTGCTTACATATTAATGGAAGGGAGATAACATATTTTTAAAAGTTGAATATGGAAGAAGAGAAACTATCCATTTGGGATATGGGGGAGATGCATGGTAAAGAAAGTCCAAATAGTCAGGAATAGAGCCTAGGTAGGAATGAAGATGTGGCTGGTCTGGGTACTTTCATTAAAACAGCCAAACAAAGGAGGTATAGAGAGTAAATGTACTTCTGGCATGAGAATTCCAGAGATTAAGTGAACTTCCAGGGTGAGAAGGTTGCTGTGGCATGGTAAAGTAAATCCAGAGTCAGTAGATCTCAGAGAGATTTAAAGATTATATTTCCTCTGTCAATTGGACCAAACCAGCCTCTAACCTGTAAGTGGCTAGAGCAGAACAAAACAGACCAGAGACAGCAGAGTCAAGAATCAAACAAAAGTTTAATTTCAAAGTGAGGGAAACAGTTCGCAAGCAAGGACATATGAAGGAGCCCTGCCCCTAGTGGGGAGACATGCTTTAATGTTGGCAGATCTCAATACTTACACCTATGGCTATGCAGTGAGCTGTAGCTGTGATAATTAGGGGTAACAGCAACAATAAAACAAGTCTGATCCATGTCAGGACTTCATGAATAGAAGATGAATATAGCAGGTATTTTCCTGAGCTCAGAGAATACTGGATGCTGGTCAAAGCAATACAATAATTATGTGATTTTGTCAGAGGGTGAGTTCATCAGAGGGTGAATGCAAAGGATTGTTGTTATGCCAAGTTCAGCTTGCCTGGTAGTTCATAGCTTTGGAAAACAAGATGTCTCCTAATATACTTTACTCCCTTTTGGCCAAAGGAGGGGATCTAAAAGAACCCCTACCCTTCTGGCCAGCAAAGGAGAGACAAGTATATACCAAGATGCCACAAGAGGCCAGTTGGGCCAGTAATAGTGTTTCTACCACAGGAGGTCAGTTCCTTGAGGGGACCTATTGGGGAAGTATGTCCCAGGTATCATTGCTAGGTATTGTTTGCTTGCAAGCAGAAAAGAGAAGGGGGCCAAGAATGTACAGGGAAAAATGCCAACACATGCTTGAATCAGGGCCTTGGTGGTTAGGCTTATAACAAAAGGGAAGAAAATGTCAGCTGCTTCTGGGTCTGTATTAGATAAACCTTGAGGTCCCCAGAGGGTTCTGCCATGCACTCAGGAGCAGGGGCTTTTTTTCAGATGATCCAGGAGTACATGCCCACAAATTTGGCAGCTGTGGGAGTTGACAGAAGGACCTGGTGGGGCCCTTAGACAAAACTCCTTATATAAATGTTAGAATCTGAGTTTCTGGTCAGCATAGCATAAGTCCTTAGTTAAGAATCTCTAAACAGCATGTAGAGATGATCCAGTTTCCCACCTACACAGGGCTAGGTTCAAACAATGCAATAAGGTTTTTCTCACAATTCCTATAATTACATAATTTCATAAAGTCAAATACAGTTCAGACTACTTAAAAGTCTCACAGTGTTCTGAGATGGAAGATTTACATGTCACCAAGGTAACCAAGAAAACTTAAACACAAACATCTTAAAACAAAAGAACAAAGCAATACAATAGTTATCACCAATATTAATTTACATCAAATCTCCCTGTATCCTGGTAACCCATTCTCAAAATCCAATATCCTCAATATCTAATATCTAGCATATTTTAAGTCTCTAATATCTCATGTAGTTATTTGGTTCTTAGATATCTTTTTTTTATGACAATATGCCTTATTCTCAGAACAGTTCTACTGGGGGTTCTGCTTCTCTAGTTCCAAATTTAGAGGTTACTAGATAATTCTGATTTAGTATAATCACTTAAATTTGGTTCTCCAATTTTGAAACTTCAGAGAATTTTAATTTCATTAGTTTCAACTACCATTTGTTATTTCTATCCTAACCTAAATCCTGTACCTGATATAAGAATCTTTTTAAAAATTTATGAGGATTTGACTATAAAATGAATTCTTTTGCCTTTTAAAATTATCAGACAAATGCTTTAAAATGATTTCACTTTCTTTACTATTATCAATGCAATTTGTGTGTAAAATCCTTAATCCAATTTTGAGAACCTCTTACTAAAACATACTCAAAGCCTGAATTTCCATAGTAGATAAATTTTGGAAGCCAATCATATACATCTGTATGTAGTTTTTAGGAAAAAAAAAAACAGTCTAATCCTGTTGGATTCTCAAAATTTACTATTCCATTTATTGAGAAAACTTTTTCATATTACATCTTTATCTTATTACTTTGTCTAATCATAATTTTACCACAAATACAGACTAAATTTGTAAGATGTTCATACTTGCATCCTATTATAGTAACTCAGAGGTATTCCAGAATCAATCTATTATTTAATAGGTTTAGCATTGTATGTACAAAACTTCTTGACTATAGAAATTTGCTATAAAATAAAAAGGAGAGATATAGTTATAACAGTGTAGTTATAACAGGGGGGTAAACTTCCTTAGCTCTATTTGATTACAAGCATGAGTTATATCTGACTGTCAATCATGTAGTGACAGCATATCAAAAGCAAGGAGCAGGATTAACCAGGTAAGGAAATTTCCTTTTCAGAAAAGAAACAGCACAATGTGGAAATAGAATCTGGAGGATCCTACTTAGGCTTTGCCACAATCATCCTCACATCGACATACACTGTTAGCAGTTTCCAGACTGCAGCATATGCTATTTTCTACTATTGGATTCATGATAATTCAGACAACTATCCAAGTAATCAGAAATCAAAACAATAGTAAATTATAGTCCCAGGAATTTTTATTTTAAATAGTAAAATTTTACAACTTAGGGCTTGATTATCTTTCCTGATGTTTCCCTAAGAGTTAACATATTATTTATCCTTTACTTATAAATTAAGACTACTGATATTCTAGGGCTTCAAACAAACAGCAAATACCTGACAGTTGACTCATCATTTTGAAGCTACATCTTTAAACCACTTTCATAATAGCCAAGAATTTCAAATGACAATTTGCTATTTTGTATATATATACATACACAATTATCTGCTTTATAATAAGATGTAGCTCATTAAATATTTAACAATTTTCAAATATCTATTTTTATCACATGCTTTTAAAAGCCTAATTCATGTATAACAGCATCCAGATTGAAAAGTTGTTTTGTCTAACAACATTTCTATTATGACAGTCTCTCAAATTTCATAATATAATAGAATTTAGAAATACAATAACACAAACAACATCATGTATTTAAAACATGAAACAAAACTTCAGATGACTTCAATTCAGTTAATTAAATTTCCAAATTATCACCTATAAAAATAATTAATCATATTACCTTTGGCATTTTAAAACCACTTTAGAGTTATCAGGTATGGAAATAATGTAGTGCTTGACATATGCCAGTAACTGTACTGTACTGTACTAAGCAATTTACAATCATTATATTATTTTAATCCTCACAACAACCCTGAGAAGTGGGTACCATTATTATTTTTCTCTTTACAAATCAGGAAATTAAGGCAAACAGAGATAGGATAAAATGCCTAAGATTATACAGCTAATAAATTTCTGCAACCAAAACGTAATTCAAGTTTCCCTACATTTTTCCAGAATTTTTATCAACACCTATATTTGGGAATCTGATCTGAGATGAGAGGGGTTAACAAGGAGAGGGAGAGGGTCTCTGACCTGGGGGAGTTACAAAAGATCTTTGATCTAAACAATCTTTTCTCTTTTCATGGTCAGAAATGTCAAGGAAAGGTTAACAAGCAGTTGCTATGAGGTGCAAACTGTTTACCTACTTTTTCTCTTTCTTCACTCTGGAATTGCTTCCAAACTAGCTGCCTTCCTAAATTTCCCTAGAACAATGAGGGCATTAATCTTGCCATTTATTTTTAAAACTTTTAGAATTTAATTCTTACTTTTCCTTAAAACAAATTATACAGAGTGATATGCCAAAATTTACTAAGATATTTCAGAAGGGAGGGAGTTCCTGGAATTACCCCAAAATTCTCAGTTCTCCCCTGAAATCTTAAAAATTATAAATCTCCAAACCTCTAAAATCTGCTAAGATGTTTTTAGTAGTCCCACATACTCTAAGTATCTGACTTTCTTTCTATAATTTCAACATAGCCAAAGCTGAAATGGCATGGAAAAGGTGTCTTACAGGTTTTTTTTTCTCTTTTCTTATAATCTAATCCCCAATGGAAAACCTAAAGTAGGAGTTAGTCCTGCTTACTGGGACAATTGCTTCAAGTATGAAAGTTCACTAACCTGCCACATCACCTATCAGATTGGCTAACATGACAAAACAGGAAAATGACAAACGTTAGAGAAGATGTGGGAAAGTTGGAACACTAATTCATTATTGGCGGAGCTTTGAACTGATTAAACCATTCTGGAGAGCAATTTGGAACAATTTCATAGCCCAAAGGGCTATGAAAATATGTATACCCTTTGACCCATAATACCACTTCTATGGCTGTATACCACAAAGGACATAAAAATGGGGAAAGGACTCACATGTACAAAAATATTTGTAGCAACTCTCTTTGTGGTGGCCAAGAAATGGAAATAGAGGGGGTGCCCATCAATTGGGGAATGGCTGAACAGGCTGTGGTATATGAATGTAATGGAACACTATTGTGCTATAAGAAATAATGAACAGGAAGACTTCAGAAAAACTTGGGAAGATTTGTTTGAAATGATGCTGAGTAAGGGGAACAAAACCAGGAGAACATTGTACACAGTAACAACTAAAGTCTGTAAACACTGATTTTGAGAGACTTTGCCTTTCAATTCAAGGACCTAAAATATTTCCAAAGGATTCATGATGGAAAATGCCATCCACATCCAGAGAAAGAACTGTGGAGTCTGAATGCAGAATGAAGCAGGCTATTTTCTTTTTCTTTTTTTTTTCTCATGGTTTCTCCCATTTGTTATAATTCTTCTATACAACATGACTCATAAGAAAATATGTTTAATAGGAATGTATATGTAAAGCCTATATTGGATTGCATGCCTATTTGGGGAGGGAGAGGAAAAAATTTAAAACATATGGAAGTAAAGGTTGAAAATCAAAAATAAATAATTAAATTTTTAAAAAAGAAAAAGAAAGTTCACTAATCTTTCCCAGTGTTCTAAACTCTCTGGCTACAGCCCTTAGAATTTTTTTTTTCTGGATGACTGCATCTTCAATCTTGCAAGGTAACAGAATCTACACAGACATTTTATATGACACAGACATTTTATATTTTACAAAAACACACAGACAAAGCAACAAGACAAATACATACAGATACAAAGGGTGCAGTTGCAGTCAATAGCCAGGAACAGGAGCATGGGGCTAACTAAAAACTCAGTCTGCAGGAAAGCTTAAGCTGAAACAGAGTAGGCTAGAACCACCTGGCCTGTGGAGGCTAGAGCCAAACAGAGCAGGCAGGAACATTTGGTTAGGAGAACAGAGTTTGCAGAATGGATATCCTTAACAGAGAGACCCAAAACAAAATGGGTCACCAGAGAGCCCCCAAGTTTTCCTCACAAAGCACGAAGAGTTCTACTAAGGAAGGAGTTCAGAGATTGGAACAGGAACAAGGGCAGAGGATTCACTAGATGAGAGGGGAAGTTACTCTGGAGAAATAAATCTCTGATGGTGTCTGGTCCATTCACACTGGTATTAGAGAGTTCAATGGCCTGGCTCCATGTCCAATCCCACTTCTACCACCAATTAATGTCAACTGGACCAAAATGACCTCTATCCAGAACCAAACAAAGCAGGCTACAGACAGGAGAGTCAGGAATCAAAGAGAAGTTTAATTTCAAAGTGAAGGAAATGGCTTTCAAGCAAGGACACGTGCCAAACCCTTCCCCTAGTGGGGTGAGCTTATGTTATGTAGGCAGATCTCAAGACTTATACCTGTGGCTATACAGTGAGCTGTACTCCTAACAATGAAATTAATTTTATTCATGGCAGGACTTCATGACCAGAACATGAATATAGTAGGTACTTGTTTGGGCTAAGAGATTACCTGGTGCTGGTCAAAGTAATACAACAATTATGTGATTTTGCTGGAGGGTGAAACCATCCAGAGAGTAAGCACAAAGAGTCATTGTTATGCCAAACTCCATGCACAGCTTGCTTGCTGGACCTTATCTCTGGAAAACAGGGTGTCTCCTAATATCTTGACACCCCTCAACAGAGCTACCTTTAGGACCTGGAGAGAATTAGAATGTAATCACATGGTTACATGATGCTTCCCATGGAAGCTAGACCTGAAAGTATGAATATCTGAGTCAATCCAGGATGGTTGGGGGGGAGGGGGGGCGGGGAAGGGAAGTATGCACAGTATCAAAATCTGGAATATCCTACATCTTTATATTTGCTTCTTAAAATCATTATCTTCCTACAACGTTCAGTTCAAATGTCAACTCCTGAGAAAGGTCTTTCTTAACACCCTCCCTCCACTTGGTAATAGTGTCCTCCTTTGTAAATTTACTGTTATTTAATAATAAGTCTTTATATGTTAGTATATACACATAAATTACTTGAGGACAAGTACTATACTTTTTGTCTTTGCTTTGTTTTCCCCAAGTTTCTAGTGCCTTGCACATATTCAGTTCTTAATCGCATGTTTATTGAATTGAATTGAATTTAGCAAAAGGACAAGTATCCACCAGCTTCTGAGGAAATCACTATATTTTTTAACAGTGATACACTAAATGCATAGTGATTTATGTGGAATATACCTGACAGTGCTGTGACAAGCTAAGTCATGACACATCCAAGCACTTTTACCTCCCCTGTGATGCATGTACAAGTCAAACAATAGAGTTGGCTATATCTAAAATGTCAAACAATAAAGTTGGCTTGATCCAAATTTTTACCAAGGAAAGGTAAAAGGGAGAAAGGATGAGAAACTTATCCTAACACTTAAAGAAAAATGGAGAATATTTTTTTTCCTTGAAAGGGTAAGAACAAAAACATTCCTGTCACTGTAAAGCCAAGCACAAGCAACTTTCCAGAAGAATGATACTGTGAACAGCTTTTAAGGTTCTGATTACATATTATAGTGAACACTCTATTCAATAACAAATCAGAGCAAAACATTCGCAGTAAATCAAGGTACAGCATTCACAATGTTACAACTAATCACAGATGATCAAAATAAAGTGTTCACAACAACTTATCATAGAAAATAACCACATAGTTTTCACCACAGTGGTCACACAGTTTTGAACAAAGTATAATCATTTAGTAAATCAATCACTTGGTAACTCAATCATTCAATCATCCTTAAGGAGGCTCACAAAATACAATAGTTAAAGTTCTCCACTCATGGCACACACTAAGTTACAATATCAGTCACTACTCAGCACTCTCTTAAGGGGTAGTGTAAAATACACCAGCCATCCACAAATAAGTTACAATCTTCTCAGTCAGCACACAGTATCCAAGTCAAGTCTTCTTTCAGCTTGACTTGGGGTAGTCTCTCAGATTCCCTGGATCCCTTTCCATGGTCCCAGCTCCTACCTGGATTCACCAAATTGTTACCTGGGTTCAAAGGCAGACAGCTCCCAGCTCCTTGTCCAGCTCTCTGTGCAATTCCTGCACCACACTGAAGCTCACAACATCCAGTTCACCTTAAATGCTCCACAGTCTCTGTTCCCAGGAAGTCAAGGCTTAACAAAGTCACAAACAGACAAAATACAGATAAAATACGAACACCACAGTAATGCTTCCTCAGTCTTCTCCAGCTTGGCTGGCCCTCGGACTCAGCAGCTCCTCAGCAGCTTCTCAGCAGCTCTGGCGGGCCCTTGGACTTAGCAGAAGTTTCAGCTGGTTCCCAGAATCAAAATCACTTCATCCAGGTTCTCAAAATAAAAATCTTTCTCTCCAGCCTGGTCCTCTCTTCCTCAACCTCCAGAACCTGGCTCCAAGAAGATGTGTCTGACCCAGTAGGGGCTTCTTCTTATATACATATGGCATTAGCTCCTTCCTGCTTCAGCCAGCCTCCTCCTGTTACATCAGCAACAGGGGTTCATACCTTCTGTTTCTTTAACAGAGGCTTGATTAATTACTAAGTGCTAAGTACCTGTTAGCTTTGCCAATACAAAGGGATCAAATTACATTACTATTACAGTCACCAAAGACCAAATCTAGTGACTTTTATTAAGTCATCATTCTCCTTGCCTCCTCTGCAGCATTTGACATTGTTGATCAATATCTCCTATAGAAACCTATTACTCCTTTAGTATCCCTAAGACTAGTTATGTTTTCCTATCTCTCTGAATTCTCTTCTTTCTTTCATAGAATCACAGTATCTGGGAGTCCAAAAATGCAAGGTCATCAATCCAACCAGCATTCAAGCAAGATTCTCTTCCACAAAATCTGGTTTTTGCTTCCAGGCTTCTGGAACAGGGAACCCATTACTTCCCAAGACAGGCCATTCTACTTTTGCTAGCTCTAATCACACAAAATGTTTTTTGCCTACATAAGGAACAAACTAGTTAACTCCACATTGTTATAGTTCAATGATTTCAGTCATATCCAATTCTTTGTGATCCCATTTGTGATTTTATTTGCAAAGATACAACAATAGTTTCCCATTTCCTTCTCCAACTCATCTTACAGATAAGGAAAGAGAGATAACTTGCTCAGGGTTACATGACTAATAAGTGTCAGAGGCCAGATTTGAACTCACAGAGATGAGTTTTCCTGACTCCAGGTCTGGCATTGTATCCACTGTACTACTTAGCAGCTCCATCATTTGATTTAATGATTAAAAAAAAAACAGTTGGTCAAATTCTTTACTGATTCTCAAATTTAGCAGTTGGGCTCCTAATTTTGCATAAAATTGAAATCAATTCACCTACACTATATTTAAAGTAGTTAACTCTCAGAGATAAGATCAGAGGATGATCCTATAGTTTCTCTAAGGATAACTGACATGGCAAAAGAATTTTTTGAGCAAATGTATTTGATTGGACCCCGTGTACTGTTTCTTGCCTGCCTTTGGATTTCCCAAGTGAGATTCAGGAATTATTATGCTCCAAGTATCAGGTGAAAAAGACATCCCACAAACCACAACAATACAGAAGCATTTGGTGGCTTTTTTAGAGAACTCACTTCTGAGCAAAGACCATTTCCTGATTACTTGGACAATGCCAACAAAACTGGTCTGTTTTGTGAAACCAAATACTATGTAATTATGATGACTAAGCTTGTCCCCAAAGAAAAGAAGAAAGGAAAAAATGTACCTTCTTTCTTTCATTGTAGAGATGGAACAGTGGGGAAGGATGTTACATTGTTATATTGCATATGCTGTTGGATTTAGTTGATAAGTTGTTTATATTTGAAGAATAGTTTTTTTCTCTCTTTTAAAAAATTCTGTGTTACAAAGGATTGGTTTGCCAGGTCAGGAAAGGGAAAAAGAATTCAAAAATAGGAGGTAATATATAAACAAAATATATCAATGGTAATTCTTCAAAAAACAAAATAAAAATTAGTTTGTTCAAGGAAATGTTTGTCAGAATCTATACTTGCCGGTGTTTCCATGAAGTAAAATAAAAATAGACTAACAGGTCTTACGAGGTTG
Source organism: Pseudochirops cupreus (assembly GCA_028627135.1). Classification (NCBI taxonomy): domain Eukaryota; kingdom Metazoa; phylum Chordata; class Mammalia; order Diprotodontia; family Pseudocheiridae; genus Pseudochirops; species Pseudochirops cupreus. Next base: position 224,466,863 of record CM053582.1, read on the forward strand.
CAGGCTCTCATAAAAGAAAGAATCATAGTAGCCATCTAGTTCAACCTATACCCAAAAGGAATCTCTGTAGCATTCCTGACTGGTGGCTGTCCAGACTCTGCTTGAAAAATATACAAGGGAGAAACAAAGGCAAACCTTTCCAGGCTGAGACGGCTCTAATTGTTAGGAAGTTTTCCTGACATAAAACTTAAATTGACCCTCATGAAGCTTCAGCCCATTGTTCGTGGTTCCAACCTCTCTGCAGCCAGAGAGTGAGTCCAATCCATTTCCCACATGACAGTCTTTAATACTTAAAGACATCCTCCTCATACCCAGAAGTCTTTTCTTCTCTAGGCTAATCATCATCAGTTCCTTCAACTATTCCTCAGTGACGTGAACTCAAGGCCTTTCACCATCCAGGTTGCCTTCCTCCGAACACCCTCTAGCTCATCAATGTCAGCCTGCTTTGTGAAATGATAAACAACAAAGGACATGGTATATATCAGAAATGACATTGGAGGTACTAAAAAGTATTAAGAATAAAGAAGGTGAGGGGATGAGTCTTCCTGTCTCTGACTCCAGGCAATACTGATTACAGGGTAGTACAAGCTTATTCTATGTTCAGTTCCGTATGAGAAAGATTAAAAAAAAAACTTTTCTGATAGTAAGGATCATAAATCTATATAGAACAGGAAAGGACCTCAGGTTTAACTCTCTCATATTGAAGATAAAGAAGCCAAGGTCTAGGGAGGCTAAATGAGCTGCCCAAAGTAACATAGGTAGAAAACATCAGAGAAGAAGTTCAACTCAGGTCTCAAGAGCCATGTTCTTTCCATCAGACCATGGGTGAGTGCCCTCAAAACAAGCTATGGAGAAGTAAGAGTGGGAATGGAAGGAGTGAGTCAGAGCAAAATAACTGGCAGAACTGGTCCTTCATCCATCTTTTCAATAACTACTTAGGTGTCTACTCCTAATCTCAGTACAAATACAACTGGATAATAAAGAATAATCACTATATATTATCCAGATGCATTTGTAGGGTAGAATAGAATCTGCTTCTAATCTAGTGTGGGTTTCTATCTTCGGATTAGGGATAGGCTTGACTCTTCTCTCCCCTCAATCTTCCATATTCAATCAACTGGCAAGACCTCACTTTTATATCCAGAACATCTCTCCTATTCTTTACATTCTTCCTGTTCACATGGCCACTGCTCTAATTTAGGCCCTTTTTCTTTCTTTTCTCTGGGGCAATCTGTAGTCATCCTGATCTATATCTTGCCAGTGGACCTAGATGGCTCTGGAGGAGAAAGTGAGGCTGGTGACCTTGCACAGCCCTCTCTTGCTTAAATTCAATTCACTTTTAAGTCATAACATCATCTTCCTGATGGCATGGCCCTCTTCAAAAATGAAAGACAGACAATAACTACAACAACAACAAGGGAACTAGATGGGGGGTGGGGGGAGAGATAGAGTCTATGAATTCAATTCTGGCCTCAGACACCTACTACTATGTGACCCTGGGCAAGTCACTTCATCCTGTTTGCCCCAGTTTCCTCATCTGTAATGAACTGAAAAAGGAAATGGCAAACCACTCCAGTATCTTTGCCAAGAAAACCCCAAACGTGGTCACAAAGAGTCAGAAATGACTGAACAATGACAAAAAATAGCCTCATAATTTACCTTCCTGCTTCCATTACCTTCTTTCTCCAATATATTGTACACATAGCTGCCAAAATTTCTAAGAATTCCTGATATTCCAAAGGCATAGATCTGATCATGTTACAACCCTACTCAAAAACTGCCATTTCTTGCCTTTAGGATAAAATCCAAAGTCTTCCCCTTAGGCCTTCCAAAAACTGAAGAGCTTTGTTTTCCCCTACCAAAGAAAAAAGCAAGATTTTCCAGAATCTCAAAGATATCCACAGCTATCTCCCCATGTACATAGGAAAATATCTTGTTCTAGGGAATATAGACCAGCTCTATGCTCTCTAGGACAGAGAGAATAAGGCAGATCTCCTACAATTCATCTCTGAAGAAGTTCAGAAGTTGTCTGTATTGATAGCTCCCAGTGGTTCCAAGACAGGTTCACTATATCTGCTGTCAAAAGGACTGAAGTTTAAATCCTGATTCTACATACTACCTGCAGGACCTTAGGCAAGCTGCATCACCCATAAGGGTATCCATTTTCCTCATCTGTAAAACAGGAAGCTTGGGCTTGATGGTCTCTTGTCCCTTCCAGCTCTAAATCTATGAGCCTATCATCTGACTCCTCTATAGTCTTCAGTCTTATTTTATATGACTCCTTATTACACATTCCACAATCTAGATAACTAGCTACTCTCTAACACTCCTCAAGGCTGCCCTTCCTAGGGAGTGGCAAATCAGACTGATTACCCCCAAGGCCTGCACTTTGAGATGCCCCTTAGTAATGCTGGAACCAGGTGGATGAGGCTGCACCAGGACTCTAGAGATAGTAAGTGAAGGCAAGAGAAGGAGGTAGGGCTGCCATCTGGTACTTAAAGAAAAAAAGCAAAAAACATAAAGTGCTTATAAATGATAGGCATTTTGTTCTCCCTCCACTCTTCCTTCTGAAAAAAAAATGCTAACTATGACATTGGCAATGGGAGCTTACTGTTTGACAAAAAATAGTCCCTTTCCCCCATCTATGAATGCCCCAGCATGCATGTCATCTTTTTTCTTCTCCTCTAAAGTTATTCTTTGTCAGGGTTCTCTCTTAGAGTGCCCTAACTTACCAGCAGAGGCAACCGGTTTCACACACAACTCAATGACGCTAGGGTACCTTTCAGGAACAGAAGAGTAATGGCTCTGAGGTCTAAACAGAAAAGTTTATTAAGGTATCTCCATGGGGAAGCCTTAAAGCCATATACTAAGGCAGGCTTCCAAGGATACCTCCCAGCTCTAGGTCTTAAATAGACCCCAGATCCACATACTCCACCTGATAGGGCCCAGCTGAACAGAACTGTGAGAGGGGGAGTGCAATTACAAGGGTATGAAGGCCCCAAGGTGTGGAGACGCCACTCAGGAACAGAGGGTAACCCCACGCAAGAGAGTCCTGAGCAATACAGTATTCCCTGGCGGGGGACAGTGCAATATGCCCTGACCTCCACATGACCCAACTAATTCCTGGGCCTCAAACACTTCCCTGTGGCATGACACAACTGCTTGCAATGTGAACCTCACAATTCTTGATTTTAATTTTAACCAAATTTTATGAGTTTACAAATGTTTTAATGGGGATGAGGGCAGAAAGAGTTCATAATAAGATGTCTTAACCTCCATATCCTCTGAGGGTGCTGTTGCTATATACTAATTCATTAACTGGCAGGATGTAACCTGGTACAGAATAAAATAGATTAGAAACATGTTCTAGTCATTTGGATGATAACCTTCCTAAAATATTGCTTTTATGTCATTTGTGACACCTTTCATTGTTGGACTGTATTGTTGATCAAATGCTTATTAACTGTCTACTATATGCAAAATGAAGTATAGAAAGAAGGCTTCAAAATACACAGTTCCCTCCCACCCAAGAGAGCTTCAGTTGCCCTGGGGAGACAAGACATCAGCAGACAAAAAGAATAAACAATACCAGGTAGACTACTCATGCTGATTCTTAACATTTCATAGTGTATAAATCCAAGAGTTGATTCACAGAATCTCAGAAGGCAATGAGTCCAGCCCATACTGGAAAAAAAGAATCCTTCCTTTCCCCCCCCCCCCCAACCCTCCGGCCCCCAAACTTGCCCAACAGAGTCACATAGCTTTTCTTTCCTTCATGATTTCCACTGATAAGGAACCTACTACATCCAAAAGTAGCACTTTTGCATAGCTCTAAATTATTAGGAAGTTGCTGTCTTTTCCTTAAATCAAGCTTTAATTTGCCTCTTGGCAACTTCTGTCCATGGTGGCTAGTCCTTCCCTTTGTGGTGTAATGTTAACAGGATTTAAGATCTCCCCCACCCATTAATAGGCCTCAAGGTGGAGCCCATTAAGGGAAGCTTGCTTAGGAGAGACTTGCTTGCAGGAAGGCTTTCACACCTTTTGCTAATTTCTAATTAGGCACTGAGTCAGGAGGGTTGTGATGCCTTCTGATTCTGATAAGTCTATATATACTCTGGGTTGGTATTTTGCTTTGGGGGCTCACTTATGAGAAGGATCTTGTGGTCAAGATTCTGAGTGGCCTTATGTTTAGAGCTTCCTGAGTGCTCAGCTCTCTCTTTCCAGGAATGTATGTAAAGTGTATAGTTGATTTAGGCAGTCAGAGCCCTGTCTGTTGGTCTTTATTTCTCTGTTTGCATTTTCTCCAAAGTTCAGGGTGCTAACTTTTCCCCTGAACTAGTGAATGTAGTTTTAAAAAAACTGTTGACCCTTTAAACAGTTATCTTTCCTAGTAAAGAAGACCTAAGAACCTGTGGTAGCAGCCTTCCTGGGTATGCCAGTGTGGTTACAGCTACATGTGGCCAGGCAGAAAAAGCCTATTTTCTCCTCCAAGAGACAGCCTTTCAATACTTCAACATAAAGGACATATCTATTGTGTCCCTGCTAATTATATTCTTGTCCAGGCTAACCTTCCCCAATTCCTTCAACTGATCCTAAAATGGCATGACATCGAGGCCTTTCATTGTCCTAGTTGCCCCCTTCTAGATACTTTCTGACTAAATCATTGGCCTTCCTAAAATACGGCACATAGAACTGAACACTTCAGATATGGTCTTACCAGAGGAAAATACAAAGAAACTATCATTTCCCTAGGTCCTGGACTAATGTAGTCTAAGACTAAATTAGTTTTCTGGGCTGCTATATCATTGGCATTTCTGAGTAAATTTAGAGCTGCACAATTCATTGTTGGTCTGTAAAACTACCGAAAACTCTCATTTCCTGTATCTCTCCAACTAGTTTGTCAGCTCCTTGAAGGAGGTAAATATCTGTTATTCATTTTGTGTACTCCAACAGATGTTGGGATGGATGTATGGACAAATGGATGGCTTTCACTACTCTGTTCAAGAACTTCATTTTTTCCCAGGGTATCATTCTTTTTTTTTTAATTTTCACATTAGTCATGAGAATTAGAACTAATGGGAGGAATCTTAGAGAAAGAGAAGAAACAAAACAACAAAAGAAAAGGAGAACAAATAGTATGTTTCCTTCTGCATGCAGACTCCAGAGCTCTTTCTCTGAATGTGGACAGCATTTTCCATCATGAGACTTTTGGAGTTGTCTTAGATCCTTGCATTGCTGAGAAGAGTAAAGTCTATCAAAGTCATTGCACAATGTTACTGTTACTGTATACAATGTTTTCATTCTGCTCAGTCTTTCAAGATTTTTCTGAAGTCTTCCTATTCACCATTTCTTATAGCACAATAGTATTCCATTATATCCATATACCACAACTTGTTTAGCCATTCCCCAACTGATGGATATCCCCTCAATTTCCAATTCTTTGCCACCACAAAAAGAGCTTCTGTTCAAAAATTTTAAATTATTCCTTATTGCTTTTCCCATCAAGTCCCAAATCCTTTGCCTGTCTTTCAAAGGTTCTTCCTAATCTGCTCCAACCTAACATAATTAATTTTGTGCTCATACACCTCTAGAATGTACTCTTAAATCAAGTTAATCTTACTCTATCATATACCATGCTCATCCTCCACCACCACCCCTTTTCCCTTTATTCCCCTATACACAATTTTACTCCTTTCTGGAATGTTCTCTGAAACCTTAAACATCCTTCAAAACTGAATTCTAAACCAGCCTCTTCCATTAAACCTTCAATGACTGTAGCCCACACTTTTCTTTTTCTAAAATTTGCTTATTCAGATCTATTGATCTAAAGAGAATTCACATTTCTTTGCTTTGCTTTTTGGAGTTGGGAAAGCAGGGCATTTAGAGTTAAGTGACTTGCCCAAGGTCACATGGCTAGGAAGTGTTAAGTGCCTGAGATTGCATTTGAACTCTGGTCCTTCTGACTCCAGGGCCAATGCTCTATTCACTGCATCACCTAGCCACCCTGAGAATTCATATGGCTCTAACATAGGGAAGCTCCCCTGACCAATGCAAGCTGGCACATTTTCTGCCACTATACCATGCTGCTTCTCTTGCATCAGTCATTGTAATTTTTAAATCATGTGTTCCCTTCATATACGTATGGATTTCTTATCATGTGTATCATGATTGAAAAAGCTTGGACCTCAAGTAGTTAGCAGTAGTAAGTTTCTAGGAAGTATCTAATAAATGCTTCTGGATGGATTATTTTTTACAAGTCCAACCCAAAGATATGCCAGCTATTAAGGAAGAGATGCAGAGAGGAGGCCAGAATGTTCATAAAGGAAGGAAGAAAGATGAAGAAAATAATGATAAACTTGTGATTTCAGAGAAAAGAGGCATTGTGATGAAAAATATGGGTTAAGAGAGATTAAGGAGACACATGTGGTTTTTCACCCTGCTAACAGATAAATCAAGATTTTGTTCTTTGCTTCCAACGTTCCATTATCCATCACCCAGATGGAGCATTTCACATCATCACAGGAAATAATTTTCCTGATACTTTGTTCCCCCATGGTTCCCCCTGTGAGTCTTTACTTCTGCATTGTATCATACCTGAGTTCTTCCAAGTACCTACTGGATTCCCCTGAGGTCTCTGACAATCTCAGTACAGGTCCACAATGCATTTGATGAGAGAGACTGCTGATTCATTACTATTTCTGCCTGATAAATTTAGGACTATATAGTTCATCACTTTTTGAAAACACCTTCCAGGACTGTCTTATGTGCTATACTCCCACTTAGCACTATCACTTAGCACTATATTTGGGTGTGGTTGTTGTAGGTTTATTCATCCTTTGCAAAATTATCCTTTCCTTCCTCCCACCACATCTGCTTGCTGCCAATGGGACATATTTTGAGTCCTGGTAGCAAGATTTATCTGCTTTTCTCTTTTGGCTTCTTCCCAGGAGCACCTCCAGGTATCACCAATATGAAGACAGGTTCATGTTACTTGATTAAATATACCCTTCTGACTGAGGTCTAAAAGAATTCAAGCAGTAGGTGCAAATGAAATTAGCATAGTATAGCCATTAGTATATATGTAATTGTTTCATAATTAGAGTTTTACAATTTTATATTTTAAATGTTCATAATTAAAGATAGAATAAAAATTTATATTTTACAATTATGTACATTTTAATTTGAAGCTTTTTGAGCAAAAATTTTTATTGTAGTTATTGTAAGTACTGAATGAATAAGTCTACAATAATATTATGAGTAGTACATTTTATTATTACCCTGGCACTCATAACACTTTTTGTGTTGTTGTTATTGAAAGGGATTCAAGGAACAATACCCAAAAAAAAGTTGACAACAACTGCTATAATGGAAAAAGCACTGGAATTAGGGTTCAAAGACCTGGATTCAAGTTCAGGAACTTGATAAATATGGAAAGTTATTTTTAAATCTTTGGACTTTGTGCTCCTCATATGTAAAAGGGCAGGATTGAGATAATTTTAATAAGATTCCTTCCAGTTCTGACTTGTAGTAATTAAATTCTTACATCTTTTTATTAATTAATCCATTCCATAAACATTAACAGCACCCACTAGGTCCATGTCAGTGTCATGGGCAGGACCAAAAAGAAAAAATTATAATGCACAGTCCAGGTGGGGCATTGGGTTGAGATTCCATTTTCTTTTATCGGTTTGAAAATCAGAGGCTTAGCTACTACAGGATACCAAATATTGAGATGCAGGCTCTCTTTGGATGTTTATTCAGCACCATATGTTTGATGTCTGGATATCTAATGTAACATAGACAAAACAGTCAATTGCATCAAAATGACTGACTACCTTTTTTTCCCATTTTCCATCCAGATAATTTGCAATGTAGAGGCAGCCTAAGTGTGGCTCCTGCAGGAAGTGAGTGGGCTGAAGAGCAGTAGGTGTGGCTCAGCCCAAGAAAGATGACTCCAATCAGCGTGTACCAGAACAGTGTTTGGCAGGCCTGGTTTCTCACAACCTCTCTACCATTCTGATAAATTGAATGCTTGGTGGGAAGGAGGTGGAGCGAGAGGGTTGCTACTGCTTCCAAGTGAATTTTTAGTGTGTATTTCACCATTTTTGAAGTTTAAACTTTTGGTAACTCTGTGGGGCTGAAAGAGCAATTTTGGGGTTCAATGTTTCTGAGTCTAGCTTCCAACCCAATAAAATGACTTTTTCACATTTCTTCCTCTTGTGACAGCTGCTCCCTCTTGATGGTCACTTCATTTGCAAAATTCTCCTTTATAAAATCCAGGGTACTGAGGATCTTGAAGCAAAATCACTTGCAAAAAATAAATGGTTTCAACAAAATATTGTGACTGTGCAGCCACAATCTTGTGGCAATTTTGATCATTATCTCTCTTTCTAGAAAAGCCAGAATATTAATAAACTAGGTTAGGTCAAGTCCAAGTGATACTTTTTAAAATTTAGAGCATGCCTTATATAGTCAAGTCAATAAGCATTTATTAAGTGCTTATTGTGTATCAGACCCTGTGCTAAGCATTAGAGATATAAATACAAGCAAAAAAGAGAGACAGCACCTAACCTCAAGGAGCTTACACTCTAATTGGGCAGATGAAGTGTGAAGAAGCAAGGAAGATATTCATGGAGATTGAAGGATAGCTGCTCTGGACCCTTTGGAGGAGCCATAGCTTCCTGGAAGAATCCATCCATGGTTCAAGAGGGATGAAGGGAGAAGACAGATAAAGTACAGTGCCAAAGTCTGGAGAGTGAAGTGTGGTTAGTCTGGGCCTACCACTGCCTGGGCTGCTAAGCTGGGATATGGATACAGAAAAGAACAAATAGGACATGATCTTTGAAATACATCATGAAGGTACATTAATGTAATGGAAAATTTTTGCTCAGTAAGAAATTATGAGTATGAAGAATCCAGAAAAATATGGGAAGATTTGTGTGAGCTGGAACAGTACAAAATAAGCAGAACCAAAAGAAAAATACATGCTAGGACAACAGAGGAGTGAAAACTCTGAGTAATGGAAAAACCAATGAATCTCCTAGAGAAGAAATCATGAAACATACCTCCTCCCTCACAGTAGAGAAGCAGAGGGCAGTGAGGACTGAATATTCTAGACATTGGCAAGCAAGGTCTTTGTATCATTTGATTTTACTTCGTTGTTCTTCTTGGGAGAAGGCAATCAGAAATGGGATATAAAGACAGGAAGACTTTATGGAGAAGGTGGATATAATTAGAATGGTAGAAGCAGAAAGGCAATGAGCAAAGGAAAGAACATGGCTACATATATAAAAGCAAGAATGAGCATGACATGTGTGTTAAACTACAAGGATGCCATCTAAATGGAACAGGAAACTCATTTGGGAGAGGGTGGGGAACAGGAATGGCCTTGAACACTTGGAACTTGTTCTGATAAAAGTCACTTTTTCTATTTGCTAACTTCTCTCTTAACCATTCCCCTTTGAGAAAAAGGCTGGAGTAGTAAAGAGAGCTGGCCTCAGAGTCAGTATCAGATTAAATGCTACCTCTGAAATATTTTAGCTAAGTGAGCACATAGCCCTGTGACTTCACACATGGAACTCCTGGGTAAAGGAACTTCCCTCCACTAACTCAGTTCAGCATCTTCTCTGTTGTTGGTTATTTAACCAATAATCAATAATCACAAATGTTCCAGTTGTGTCTGACTCTTTGAGACCCTATTTGAGATTTTCTTTGCAGATACTCGAGTGGTTTACTATTTCCTTCTCCAATTCATTTTACAGATGAGGAAACTGAGGCAAACAGGGTGAAGTGACTTGCCCAGGGTCAAATGGGTAGTAAGTGTCTGAGGCCAGATTTAACTCAGGAAGATGAGTCATCCTGATTCCAGGCCCAGTACTTTATCCATTGTACCACCTAGCCACCCAAGCTGTAGCCTTAGAGAATTGCCTGGAGCTTTGAGAGGTCAGGGTCCAGTGTCACAGGGTCACACAGCCAGTAAATGTAAGAGACAGAGTCTTGGACGCATGCCTTCCCAGCTCCAAAATTCCTGTCTATTAGGCAATACTGTCTCTCTATGCGGCAGGTGAAAAAGTCAATTACTCTCTCAGTGCTCCAGGCAACTCTAAAACTATAAGTTATTAATGAGTAACTCAGAGATACTCATTAGCATCAGTGGGGAGGAGCCTCCCCCACCACTGATATATTAGGTTTTGATAAAAAAACAACAATGGAAATTGGTCCAGATTTATCCATGGGAGCTGTGTCTGCAAAAGCAAGGCACCTGTTTCCATCTGGAACTAGCATGCCTTAATTACAGGATCAGTTCTTTTTGTTGAAAAATACTTGTCTTGAAGATTGAATTGACAAAACTAAACACAGAAAATATCAACAACAATGTCCCAGTATTGGTTGATTCTTACCAAGATCACAGAAACTGGACTAGACAAAAAAGTTAGTTTTCATTCTACCAGGTTCTCAATCTGTCTCATTCCCTTTGGAGAAAATTCTAAGCAATTAACCAGACCCAGGCAGGTAGGGTCCCAAGAGTAGGAATAAGGAAGCATGCTGGTTTATAAAAGTTTTTCCTTGGCCAAGAACAAAGAGTGAGGGAGGCTGGGTTAATAAGGAGGCAGCTGGTTCTTGATACTGTTCTATCTTCTTGTTCCTACAGACTCATCGAATACCAGAGTTGGAAAGGATCTTAAATGTCCATTTAGTCTAACCCTTATCCTAAAAGTATTCTCCACTATAATACATCCAACATGTGTTAATTCAGCTTCTATTTGAAGACCTCCAGCCAAGGGGAACTCACTACCTGCCCCTTGAGCTCCATAGGCAAAAAGTGATTCAGGGTCATCCAAGTCTGGAGATTGGCAGAGTAGGCTCATTTTTTTTTCCTTTCTTGCCTTGACCTCTGTTCCCAATTCTGATCTCAGATATAGATTCATTTGATTTCCCCTTACAGAATGGTTCTGATGCTTACTCTCTCCAGGGGCTTACCTGACCTTTCCTGTATGTCTGGTGCTCACCTCTCATTTAGCTGACTCCTAATTCCCGACCTTGCCTTCTTCACAGGTCTTGGACCTTGATCATTGACTTTTGCCTTATAGGTCTTTATTGAAATTTCTACTTCCTGTCATGGAGCCTTAAACCAACTACCACAAGGTACCAAGAAAGGAGTGATGTTTCAAGTTTGGAGGTTAGCAGGTCAGACTCTGTCAAAGAAATGAGTGCAAGGTACTAGAGAAGTTCTATATTAATACAGATGACTACAGAGCCCAGAGTGGAAAGGGAATACAATATGGCTATGAATCTAGGCTTTGCAAATGACCTAAGGGAACTGGGTACAGTTGAGAGCTTCGGGGACCCATTAAGGATAGAAAGCAGGTTTGGGGAAGAGGCTGAGTTAACAGGCTATGAGAGAGAGGAAAAGATCTTTCTGTCAGAACAGAGGACTAGATAAGACAATTAATTTTTAATCCACCAAATTCTCAAGCTATTCTCTGTCCCTTTGAAGAAAAAACTAAGCAATTACCTGGGAACAGGAGAGGATCTCAATGGTAGGTAGAGGCAACCCTGATATTCTCCAAAGACTCCTGGCTAAGACATCTGACATCTGGCTAAGAATCATAAGAGTTGAAAAGAACAATAATAGTCCAAATGTTTATTTCTTTGTGTTTTTTTTTTACATTTTATTGATAGATTTTGTTTTTACATTATAAACATTTACAGATCACTCCCATTTCTTAAGAGGTCTCTTGTTACAAAGTAAGGCAGTTAAATAAAACTTATACTACAGTGGCCTCATCTGAAAGTACATTCAGCCTCTCACATCTGTCAAATTCTCTTTAATTAAAAAAAAGAAAGAAATCTATTTTCTCTTTCTCACCCTCATACCATTGGGAAAAAAAAAGAAAAGAAAAACAAATTTCCTTAGTGACTGTATACAAACATATAGGTATATACATATATATTTATATATGTGTATATTCAAACACATATACATATTCACACACATATACATGCATGCATGCATGTAAATTGTATATATATGTGTGTGCATAAAATATATATGTTGGAATATATAACTGTGTATGTATCCAAGTATGTGTACATATATGTAAACATATGTATATATGTATATAGTTGTATATGTCTCATTCTGTACTCTAAATCCATCACTTCTTTGTAATGGATAGCATATTTTATCATAAGTCCTCTGGAATATATATGCATACACATATACATATATACATATATGTATATATTTATTAATTAAAAGCATGTAAAATAGTTTTCCTAACAGCAACC
>CM053582.1:224479653-224520805 GCA_028627135.1 Pseudochirops cupreus
GGCACAGTTGGCTTTTTAAGGCATTCTTCTCCTTGTTGGCTTTTTGGGCCTCTTTTGTGATTTGAGTTAATCTATTTTTTAAGGTGTTAATTTCTTCAGTCAGGTTATTGACTCTCTTTTCATGATTTTCTTGCATCATTCTTATTTCTCTTCCCAATTTTTCCTCCACTTCTCTCATTTGGTTTTCAAAATCCTTCTTCAGCTGATCTCTAGCTTTTAGGCAGTCTTTGTGTTTCTTCGAAGCTTTTGGTGTGAGAGTTCTGACTGTGTTGTCTTCCTCCTGTTCCCTGCTTTGATCCTTCTTGCTCCCAAAGAAGAATTCTAGAGTTTGGTTGCTATTCTTACTTTGCTTCTTTTGTCTGTTCGTGGTAGCTAGTCAGCGATTTTTTAGCTCTGTGGAACTCTGCTTCAAGAGGGGAAAGCTCTGTCCCAAATTACTGGGGTTTTCCCAGCTGCTGGAGCTTTTAGGAGGCTACCACAGCCCCCACCAGCTTTGGCTCATTGAAAATGCACCCCAGGATCACCATCCAAGACCACAATCCAGATTCAGGCCGCTTAATGCAAGAGCACTTGGCCTCTGAACGATTGCTTGGCCCCCCTGCAGTCTGCAGTCCGGGAGCTCTGAAGCAGCAACGTGGAGGTGGCTGCAGGGCCACCACTTCTGCCATTTCCTTGCCCTGGAGGCAGTTTGGCTGGACCTGCTTTTCTCCCCTAATTTTAGCTGAGTTCCACTGACCTTTCACTTAGTCCTTTTTTCTTATGGCTTGATAATTCTGGAAACTTCCACAGCTGCTGCAGATCTATTCTCCCGAAGCTCCAGCTGTGGCTCAGCTCGGCAGGCAGCTCCTAGGGCCAAGCCACAGTTTCAGGCTGGGCTGGTTTTGGCTCCCAGAGCTGAGATGGTCCCCTTGAGCTGAGCTGCCTTCAGCAGGAGCTATATCTGTGTGTGTTTTAGAGCCCTAGAATTTGTTTAGAGTCGTAATTTTGGGGTATTTGATGTGGCTGTGTGGGAGCTGCCGTACTTTGCTGCTCCTATGCCACCATCTTGGCTCCACCCCCCCAATTCTACCTTACCTTAAACAACAAATTAAGAGTGACAAATTTCATTTAAAAGGTGACCAGAATGAATTTGATTACCCAGATCTATGTTTCAAATAGTATTACACAGAATCTGGGGTTATGACTGTAGTATTATATTTTTCAGAAATGCTATTTATTCCAAACATTCTATATTATGGGATCTTCCACTATTCCAGCCACTCTACTGCCAAAGGTTATAAAGATGATATTAAGATTTAATCTAACCCAATTTTGTTCAAATCTGGGTTCCACAATCTCAGAATCTCTCTATGATTTCTTCTTATGGATAGAAGTCTCATATAATTTAGTCAAGTTTCCAATTTTACCACACATCCCAATTTAAAAAGTTATTTTAAAAATTGACCAGTACTTAATTTTAGTTTGTAAGACTCTCTAAATTCTGGGTAGATCTTCCAAACAAACTCAATTACCTCTTGGTTATATCCTAATTCCCACAAACCTTTCCCCTTTTTCATAAGCCAGGAAAAGGTTAAATGTTAGTTCTATTCCAAAATGCATGCCTCTTTCTTCTGTTCTCCTTGAAACTTTCATTGACACAGCCCCCAAATCTGCCTGTCTCTATTAAATGAAATGCCTTTCTTCTCTTTTTGTGAGCCAGGAAAGGGGTTATGTTAGTTCTATTCCAAAGTGCAAACCTTAAAATTTTCATTGACACAGCCCCCTCCCCAAAACCCACTTCTCTCTAATCAGTGAAGTGACCTTCTCTTAGATCTGAGGGGTAAGTGTTCCCCTCCTTCCTTTTTTTTTCCTTATCTGTCCTTTTATACCCCAGAACCTGACTGCAGTTCAAGAATGTAGAGGGAGAGAAAGGATGTTTTTTATCCTACTCAGATACTTATCACTTCTCTCTCTCTCTCTCTGTCTCTTTCTCTCTCTTCTTCCTCCCTCCCTCCCTCTCTCTCCTTCCTTCTCTCTCTTTCCTGTTCACCCATCAAGCTGCCTGTAGTCAACCCGAGATGGAGGGAGAGAAGGAAAAAGCAACTTTCTCAAAATTATATGCCTTGTTGCTTTCCTGTCTAAATACTTGACTCCCTTCAACCTGGTTAATCAGCATGTTTTTTCTATCTGGAATTCCTATACCTTTCTATTCTCAGTCTCTGAGTCTAGGAACTTGGTAGTAGCTTTTTTCAATGCTATGAGGAGGGGGAGCTAGCCTACTGCCACTATTTTCTTCCTCCTTTTCCTAGTCTGATGAGACATAACTCCATCAGAAGGGACTCTGCGCTATTTGGCATGTTCAGAGCATCCTCCTACTTATGCTGTGGTCTAATACAGAGCACTCTCCCCCAGCATGGAAGTCATACAGGGATTTCCCATGCTCCCCTAGCCTACTCCCTTGGCATTCCTTTGATATCCTGCCTGACTAAGCCAATTGTAAGGTCTGGAATTTCTCTGGCTAGGGAATCCTGTACCCTCCCCATACTGATGGGGTTTATACCAAAGGAAGAGGCCAAAGAGCTCTAGATTTATTATAGGTAGTAAATAGTTTAATCAATTATTATGAATACTTACAAAGCAGGGCAATCTTCAGTCTAGGGCAGCAGCCAGAGAGTTCTGTGTATCTCCACTGAAGAACCCTAAAATCCCTGTGGTAATTATAGAAAACAGACAAAAGCAGGAGGAACTAGAGAGTGAATCACTACTGATTGGTGGATATTATTGATTTTCTGTTTAATAATGAGCTTTGGAGTTAAGCAAACATTACGTGCAAACATAAATTTGGTATCAATCATGTCCAGGTCACAATATCCTTGTTATGATTTTTGTAGGTCATAGTATCTTGAGTTTTGTTTGACTCAGTGACACAAATATCATTTTGTAGCTAAATTATAATTGTAAACAGGTGGGCTTCCACCATTCACAGAGTTTAAGTTTTTATGGCTTTTCACTTATTGTTGTATTTTAGGGTTTTTTTTTCCCCAATAAGAATCCTCCACTCTCCTTCAGTAAAATAGAAGGAGCTGAAGGGAGCATAAACTCAGACCCTGACCAAGGGCTAAGGAAGAGGAGGTTAGTGTTCTCAGGAAACACGGGCTGGAGCCCTTTCCCTCTCTGCATCCCTTCTTCTTTCCCATAAAGAAATCACAAACCTTCCCTCTTCCATCTCCTCTGGAGGGCTTTCCCTTCCCCCCTCACAGTACTTCTTCCAGTTCTATTCACTGTATATTAGGGAGCCAAACTGAGGCTTTTCTGGGGGAGTAGAGAGGGCATAGGAACCTAGATCCCATAAATTGGACTAAATAATCTCCAAGTTCTCTTCCAACTCTAGGATTCTATCTCCTAAGTCAGTGTCAAACTCAAATAGAAACAGGGTACACGAAACCATACATAAGGATAACTTTGTTCAGTCGTTTCAATCATGTCCAACTCTTTGTGACCCCATTTGACATTTTCTTGGCAAAGATGCTGGATGGTTTGCCATTTCCTTATTTAGCTCAGTTGACAGATGAGGAAATTGAGGTAAAAATATTTAAGTGACTTGCCCAGAATCACACAGCTAGTAAGTGTCTGAGATCAGATTTGAACTCAGGAAGATGAGTCTTCCTGACTTCAGGCCCAGTACTTTATCCATTGAGCCACCTACATGCTTCATAAGGATCCCTTCTGGCCACATATTGACTTAGAAAACCATGTACCTGTTTTCTATTCTATTTTATTTATTCTGTTAAATGTTTCCCAATTACATTGAAATTCTGGTTCAGAGGCCCTGGAGAGTGTTTCTGGCAGGCAGTGTGTTTTTGTCACCTCTGTCCTAAGTGACTCATAACTAATTCTCCCTCCCACTCCACTAAATTTGTCCTAATTACTTTTTGTATTATTTTCACATCATGAATTTAAAAATTGATTTGGAGACATATTTCCTCCTTGTTTCAATTGGTGCTGCTTGGCCTGATCAGCAAAACTGTTAGACAATTCTGCTCCCTCAAGTCCATCCTTCACAAAACTGCCAAACTAATCTGGCTTCTCCATAGACTCGGTCATGTCCTCCACTACTCAAAACCCTGAAATGGCTCCCTGTGATGTTCTAAATGAAGTTCCAACTCCTTTGCCAGGTCAGGCTCTCCATTACCCATTATCTGGCAATATCCTAGCTTTCAAACCTTGTCTCATGCTTTCCATTGTGTTCTAAACTCCAGCCAGATTACATACGTGCACACACACACACACACACACACACACACACACATACACACGCACACACACACACACACACCTACATGCCTATGTACATGAATATAGACATATATAGAGATGTGTGTGTATGTGTATGTGTGGCGTATCCTAACACATATCTATCTCTATGCCTTTGCTCGTGGTGTTCTGTTTGATAGAAATGGTGTTCTACAATCACTTGAATTACTACCCACCCTTCAAAACCCAACTCTCTTCCTCCATAAAGCCTCCTCTGATTTCTCCAATTGGTGATGATTTCTCTCACCCATGTGTGAACTTCATATGCTGTTTTATTTAGGTTTCTTAGGCATTTATCATGCATTGTTTTACATGTATGTGTGTATATATACACATAACCATATATGCAATATTTATATACACATATTGTACAATCCTTGAGGCCAAAGTCTTTTATTTTTGTCCTAGTATTCCCAGTACTTAGCACCATGTCCGGCACAGTAGGTGTTAATAAGTATTGATTGATTGATAAGTCTGAAATTCTGTTACTCTTCATCGAGTTGACAGTTGAACAGTAGTGGTTGGCAACTGACAGAAATGACAGCGAGACACTGGTTCCTTTATTCAATCAATCATTTCTTTAGCAAACATTTGTTAAGAACCACTTATAAGACACTGCAGGATACAAATATGTGTAAGACTACTGCCAAGAAGCTTAGTCTAGCAGGGGAGATAAGACACAGACATGAATAATTATAATTCAAAGCAGAATGTGATATGCATATAAGAGAGGCAGAAGCTAAGTACCATTGAGAGTTCACAGGACAGAGAACACACTACAGCAATCAAGGAAGGCTTCATGGAAGATGTGGCATTTGAGCTGGTCTTTGAGTAATAAGTAGGTCTGGGAAATCATCAGAGATAGCAGAGTAAGAGGAAATATTACAGTACAGTTTTGCTGGAGCCAGCTCAAACTGGTTGGCAACAGCCTATTGTCAAAATTCAGTGTGAATATTTACACCTTGAAAATTGGCAAATGCTGAAAGTCAAGGTTTGATTTATTGTTTTGTTGATTGTCTAGATTTAAGAAGATGATGGAGGAAAGAATAATAAATTTGAAAGCCTGTTGTGTGTACTTTTTTCTCCTCCAGAAAACAGTTAACATTTACCATCACATCACTTAGTACTGCCCAGCTTTTTCCAATGACTACTCAAACTAACATAAAGAAAGAGCATCAGATCAAGAGATTATCATGAAATCCAAAGAGAAACCACAGTGAGTCATTTTTTTCTCAGCCCAGGTCAGGACAAGTAGACAGTGAGAGGCCCTAGGGAAGAGGTCCTTCCAGGAAGGCTTATGTGTAGCTTTCCAGCACAAAAGCTGAGCTGGGTCTTCTTTATGCAGGAGGATGGAGGCAAGCCCACAGCTCTATTGCTCTGATGCCCCTGGATCCATCAAAGATGAACAGTTTCCATCTGTATACAAGATCAGGAAGCCAGAATAATGGTGGGCCTGTATCTGAGTACCTCTGAATCCAGATTGGTATCCCAGAGCTTTATAATTCAGATTTATAACTGGGACCAATGGCCTATAACTATGTTTCAAGGCAAAGAATTCAGATCAGGGTCAAGTCTGTGTTATTCTGACCCCAGAGAGGACTTGAAGGGGAAAAAAAAAAGAAAACTGACATCAAGTCCTGTTACTGTATAACAGGAGATATATGGGTGAGCTTACAGCTCTGGAACTCTGACCCCCGAGTAGGATTGCAGATTCAGTCTACAGACCAAGACTACAGGACCGTGCCACCAAATAACCAACTGGGGAAAGGAATGAAGACCAGGGTCAAGACTCTGGTTCTGTCCCTCTGATCCTGAAAAACCCTTCAGCTAGCTGACAGTGACTGGGGCAAGCAGCTATCTCCTGGAACTGCAACCAGGCACAAGCCTGCAGTTGTGTTGCCCACATCTAAATGAGGATCAAGAGCCTTCGAAGTTCAGGTGTACCCTACATCAAACTATTTAGGGCCTGCTAAAAGTCTTCAGGTCCCTGGTCTGAGCCACCTATGAGATACTTGAAGAACACAACCATTTAACACCCAGAGAAAGCAGCAGCAAGACTCCAGATAATACAAATCAGCACCAAACAAAACCTCAATGTTTTCTCCAGAGCTATAGTTTGTCCCTAATATAATGTCTCAATTCAGGAAGGAAGAAGAATAAGTAAGTAAGAATGAGTAGGAGAGGAGGACTTTTGCAGTCAAAGACAGAAAATGACATTCCAGTAGGGAATGGCATGAAGGAGGGAAAGTGGCAACATACTCAATGGAATAGTGAATCGTCTAATTTGGCTGAAGCATAGAATGTGTGAAAGGCATTATTGTGAGGCAGAATTGGAGAAATAAGTAGGAGTCAAATTATAGAGGCCCTTGAATACTGTGACTGAGGAGTTTAGTCATTGTCCTCTAGTAGTGGAGAGCCATTAAAGGCTTTAGAACACAAGAGTAAAAAAAATAGATCTATGAATATTAATCTGACAACATTGTATGGAATAAGAAAGAGACTAGAGTAGGAGGGGGATTGCTTAAAAGATTATTGAAATAACTGAGGTGATAGATAATGATGGTTGGTACCAGGGTACTGGCAACTAGAATGATGAAGAATGGAAGAGACATATCAGAAATAGACTTGATCCAATCAGATTTATTTTTCTATAAGGATATTTAAAATAATAGCACAAATTGATCCCTAATGTCTCTTCAAACTCTAAGATTCAATGATTCTAGTAAACTACTATCCATGAAAGATAAAGAAATACAAACAGCTAGGTACTACTAGTACTTAAAAGTTGCAACGTCATTATGAGTACTTCCTCTACTAGCCTAGAGTGCAAATAAATCTGTCATGCCTTCATAGTTTTTATGATCTGCTACCTCCCATTTCCCTCCAAAAAAAAATTACTGCATGGTAGCCAACTTTCTGAAAATGAGTTTCCCCAAACTTAGCTGCTATGGTCCCAAGAAGAAAGGCATATATCCAGTTTTTTTAAGACCTGTTAGAGCTTGCAGTGTGATTAGCAAGAGCCCAGGGTTACTTCCATACCACAACACAGCATTTTTATAATTTAATCAAAATCTCAATATTCTGTTCAGCGTGAAGACTACTTCAAACAACTTGTAAAATATTAAAAACTCTAAAAAGGCAAAATTCTGAATTTTTCAAATGAATCAGCTTACAGCCTCCAAATTCCCTCTAATACACACACACACACACACACACACACACACACACACACACACACACACACACACACACACCTGGAATCTTTTAGTTTGCCTTATATTTACCCCTTTGTTCATTATAAGCATTTTCTTATCTAATTGACTTTCATATTTCAAATTCTATATTATCTATTCAGTAGGACATCAATAGTTTAGAGCAGTCAGGGCCATAAGAAACCAAAAAGCAAAAATCCAAATAGCCCAGTGAACCGGCCTCTTCATTTACCACCTGCCCTGTGCCCCACTTGCCACCCTAATTTCTACCCGCCAGGTCTATTCTCAGATCCGCTTATCACTGGCACTGCCACAGAGCCATTTGCAGCTACCAACAGCTAACTATTGGCCCTAGTCCTAGCTTCTACTACTGCTACCAGCCTGTGACATTTGCCATCATTTTATAGGTTTGGATTTTCAAGACCAGACATTTATAGACTGATTATTTACTCCCAGACAGTAGGCCTGGAATTCCAGCAGCTGCCATCAAGCATTCAGTGGAGTTTTGGATAATAACTACACAGACTAACCAATTTGGCTTTCCCTGGGTATGAAAAATTGTGGTTAGTATTATAAAGCATACTTCAATGTAATTATATTTTTCCATGCCCCCAAATCATTAAAATTAAAATAACAAACATTAATATTACCTATTTAATAATTAATATGCATAAAGAAGCTTAACACTATTTAGAGAAATGATTAAAGAAACACAAACACTTAAGTACAAGCATCTCCTTGACTAAATAACTGTTATCTATATCTGTTAAATCTGATACTGTTGTTCCTACCAGGACCAACCAAAAACTATCCTCAAGTTACTATGAATTTTTCTTATATTCAAAATGTTTTCTGCCATTAATGTTCACCTCTGGCTTTCTGGCTCTGCTGTTTTAGAACTTTTAGTATTATATTAAAAGTCCTTAAATACTTGCTTATAGTTTCTCAAAGAAAATGGCTTCATTTGCCTTCCAAGCATTTTCATTTAATTCTCCAAGCCTCCCTCCTCCTGTGCATCCCCTCTATCTTCTTTGAGTCAAAAGAAACCTCTCTGCTTCACATGGCTTGGGTTAAACTGGAGGAAAAGAAAGATCATGGCTAACCAATGTGGGGGGAATGTGAGCACATCTGGAATCCCCTGGGTATTATTTTTCCAATCAGGAGAAGATTTTCTGTGTACTTTATTCCTATCCTCAATTCCCTACCCTTTCGAAGCCCAGAATTCTTTTAGAATCTCATTTCTACTGAATTGCTTAAGATTATCTATTAACTGTCTTAGTAGAGTTACAACAGTTTTTACAACTGGGCCTCTTCCAAAGAATTTTAATTATTAAACGCTTCCCTCCCCTACCCCAAATACACACATTACAAGAACATGTTTGAAAGAATATTTTAAACACAACTATACAGGGGCTCCTCCAACCAACCTCCCCCAGGCTTAAAGAACTAGTTACCATTAGCAGCACTAGGGTTGGATAAGGCCAACACAATTGGACATGGGAGTTGATAGTTGATGCGAAGTTGGAATGGAAGCTAAATTTGGAGAGAAGGACTGAAAAGTAGAAACATGCCATTTGAGTCAAGCCAAGGTTGGACCCTGGAGTTAAGGAGAAGAGGTCTGGACTGCATAGGTTGAAAATCCCAACATCTGTGACAGGACCAGTGTTTCCCTGACACAGCTGCCTTCCTTCTTTCATCCACAACATGGGGAGGCTTTACCTAAAAGAAGACTAAGCTGATTCCAGGCCTCAGATTTCCTGATGAAACTTCCATCCCAGCCCCATCCCTAGCCCAGGGCCAACATGGGGATAGGCCTAAGACAAAATTGTCCCAGGAATTTGATAGGCCCTGGCTTCCCTGATACAGCTTTCTTGTCATCTATGGGTAGAAAAAGTCCCAGTCAGGTGGAAATAAAGCCCTTTGCACTTAGGCCCTAAGTCTTAGGGAGTTTCTGAAGCCCTCTCTAAGTAACTGCACCTATCCCTGCTGACCACACTTGCTTCCTGATGTAGACAAAGTGGAGGAGGGGGCACCTTTAGAGAAGTTAAATGGAACTGTATCTTTCTTGTATAATCCTGCTGTGTTAAAGCATAGTGAACCTCCTTTTGTTAGTGTTCAGTAATATACAGCTACCTCATTTTGTCCCAAAAACAAAGACGAATTAAGACGCCACTGGTGTTAGAGACTCAGCTCTAACAACTACTCACTCCTGTCCAAAATACTCTGAGATCTGAACGAAAGAAATCTAGAAAGATAAGTTTCTACCACATTGCCTAAAAGTAATGCCCACAATTGGCACTTACACACTATGGACCATAGTAATCCATGCTTCAAAAGGCCCCTTTTTTATGGGCTCTGGGCCAAAGCCAATTTTCTTCTTCATGATAGCCTTATGCACAATGGTCAAACATCAACTGGAGCAAGGGGTAGACAGTTCTGTTAATTTATTTTTTAAATGAGGGTACTATGGTATAGCCCAGGAATTACTAACTTTTGTGTATCCTAGATCCCTTTGTAGTCTGATGAATCCTATGAACCCCTTCTCAGAATAGCATTTTTAAACACATAAATTAAATATATAGCAGTGCAAGAGAACCAACTATATCAACATTCAATTATCAGAATGTTAAAAAAAAAAGATTCACAAACTCCTTCCCCCAAATTAAGAACACCTGGTTTGGTGAAAACCACACCAGTCTTAGAATCAGAAGACATGTTACACAATGTTCTGGCACTAACTAGCTGTATGAACTCAGAAGATTCACTGAACTTCTCTGGGCCTCAGTTTCATCATCAGCATAATGATAATAGCTAACATCGATGTATTATGTACTCTATGTAACAGGCCCTGTGCTAAGCACTTAACATATTTGATCTTCACAACAACCCCAGGAGATAAGAGCAATTATCATCCCTATCTTACAGATGAGGAAACTGAGGCAAAAGAGGTTAAGTGACTTGCCCAGAGTCACACAGTTAGCAAGTGCTTCAGGTTGGACTTGAACTCAGGTCTATATGACTCCAGGCTCAAGCTCTAATCACTGTGCCACCTAGCTACCCATAATCTATCAAATGGGGCTATTAATACTTATAGTTCCTACTTCACAATCTCTTGTGAGAAGGGTGGTTTATAAATCTTTTAAAGTGCAATATGAAAAACTTAAATGGAAGATGTTCTTATCTAAAGACAGCTGACATAAGAAGGAGTTAAGCATCCATATAAAATGCTGAAGATCAAGTTTACTATTGAGCTTTTCAGGAAATGTTGGTTCTAGATGAGGGAAAACAGGCAGATGCTAGAACAGGTTGTTCTGTTTATGTTAAGCCAGAGAAATAAGAGGAGAAATCAGAGCTGCCATCAGGGAATTTAAAATCTAAGGAAAGACAAGGGAATCATAGTGGAGAGCTGGAAGTTTGTTTTGTATTTTAATGGGGGAGAGAAATCTGAATGAGAAAAAGAAAAGCGATCTTCATTTTATTTGAAATAAAGAAAATTATCAATTGGGATTCCTTATATATGTTATATATTCCTTCTATATACAAACATAATTCCTTAGAGGAGTTAAATTATAGTAGACAGAGAAAACAGGAATAACTCTGGTAGCAATCAGAGAATTTTTAAGGAGTTCAACAAATAGATACAGGTGGCAATCAAGGTGCTTTAGGGAAATGCCATAATCAACAGTTTGCAAAAACCAGGTTTCATGTGTATATAAGACTCTTGCAAAGACATCTGATTTGAGGAAATGAGGAGTATGACACATGCTAATTAGAGATGAATGACTGAGCAAAATTCTATTTACAAAATATGCATGTCTTCCTGCTTTATTTAACTCAAGGTTAGACAAAACCCCAACAAATTTTTGCTCTGTTCAGATAAAGGGGACAGAGTAGGAATTTTTATCTCTTGACAATTTCTAGACTTAGAACAAGACATGTATTTTTTTTATCATTTGAGATTGTTTATACACCCCCAGACCAAGGGCTAGCTGATGTTTTCCCCTCACCCTGACAGTTGAATTGAATATTATATTAATTCCTTTCTGTGCATTAACAATTGAGTTGAACATTGTACTAATTACCTTTTGTTCACCCATTTATTAGTGTCAATATTCTTATTTCTCTAACTGTCCTGTGTAATACAGAGAGCCTGAAAATTTTGTGACTCTTTCTGGAGCTCCTTTCTACTTTTCTCAGGGTGTGTGGCCATTTATAGATAATCAGTTGTACAGACAAAAGCCTGAGCCCCCATCTAGTATAATATTCTTTTATAAAACCATACCAGGGGCACCAATGCAATAGCAAAAGTACTTAACTGAGTCATAAAATAAATGTAAAATCAAGAATGGATTTGAGTAGTAATTCTCTGCCTTTCCCATATACAAATAGATTTAAGCACACCTCAGAAACCAAGGGGTGGGTCAGAAATGTCACATGGAAAACGTTAAAGGGAATGAAAAAACTCATTTGTCCTCTCTCTCTTCTCAAGGTGCTCTGAGGGGTCAGTATTTAAATGTGTCAGTCTCTCTAAGCAGGTTGAACTCTGCTGAAGCCTATCAGGTTAGTTTCAGGAGCACTATAATTCTGCTAGAACTCCTGGGTTTGGGGACATGATGATGTCAATAGAATTTCTACTTCAGCCCATTGCTTCTGTCTGTCATTATCTCAGCAGTTCAAGATCCCCCCAGGACTGTCCACACGCTAAGCCCAGTTGTTCCATCCCATTTTGTGTCTCATAGGCTGCATGGTTCAGTTGAAGGAATACTGGATTTGGTATCAGAGGCCCATGTATTGAATCCTGGCTTTAGTAGGATTCTATATAATCAGCAACAGCAAGTCCCTTAACTTAGATGATCCTCTGTTCTGTAAAATTAGCAAGCCATCCAAGATCCCTTTTGGCACTAAATCTATTATCTTGCTTTGTTTTCTTTTTTCCGTAGAGTCCCCTCTTTTCTCTTCTCTAAGTTCACATCACCTGGTGCAATCCCTTCCCCTAGTAAGGCCCTATTGGATTCTAATGTCCTAGAACCTTCTCTGATGACTGTCATATCCCTTGAGATGGATTCTTTTGCGATGGCAAATAAGGCCATCCTTTGTCTCAATTCTTACCTAGCCCTTAATCACTGAATGGGTGTTGCCTTAGACAAACTGAGACCTGGGAAAGACCTTAGCTTAAGAAGGCTAAAGTCTTCCATCACATCATCAGTTGTCTTGCCTTATGTCTTGCCACTAAATTCCAATGACTTTGAGGTGCTCTACCTCACTTAAATCCAATTCACTCACAAGTCAAGATGTTGTTGTGATGTCATTGGTCCTCTTCAAAAAACAAAGGACAAACAACAACAAATCATGCCCCCTGCATTTCACTGCGTAACTGAAGGTAGACTGGTGAACTCTCATTAAGGGCAGGCAAGACCTGCCTTTTTTTATTTGTATGAATAAAGAAGAGACTTCAGACATTATCTAATACAACTGCCTATGCTTACAAACAGTGCAACTGAGACCCAGAGAGACAACGTCATTGGTCCAATTTAATTTAACTAGATAATGGCAAAGATGGAACTAGAACCAATGTCTCCTAACTTGAAGTCCTACACCCTACCCACTATACCATTCAACTTTCCATGGAGTTTACCATTTAATCTCCTTCCTTCTTCATTTTACTACTTTACACTCTTACTTTTTTCTTCTTTCTTTCTCCCTGGCCACGATATAAGTCCATTAACAAAATTCAGTGCCACTTAATGGCCTGGACAATTAGACAAGGCTATAGACCTCTACATTAAGAGGAAGAAATGCCTCATCCTCTCCTGAAACCATTGTGACTGGGGCTAAAACTTGAATAACAATGGAATTCTCAACAATAATCATTTCCATATTACCAAGGAAATAATAAATCCCACATCATGCCAGTAGACAGAAAACTCTGGTCTCTTTCTTCCTTGACCCACGGAGCATGAAAATGGTATTATGAGGTAAGTTCCATTCTTTGGAAACCTCCCAACCACTAACCTAGGAAACTTTCACTCTCTCAATTAAGAGCCAACACTTGGCAAAATGGCAAACCTAGCAAGGTGAGTCTTAAATGCTCTCCCACTTTTCTTTTTGGTGTCCTTTTGCTCCTCAGGACTTACCTCTTCATCATTATCATTTCTCCCCTCTTCCTCATCAAGAAAAGGGTATCGTATTATTCATTTACATCTTTATTACTCTCCAGACTCCACTCCTAACTCTCCAAACATTCTCTACTAAGTCACACAAGCCTCCTCACCCTGAATGTTCACTGCAACCCCAGATTTCTCACAGGGGAAGTACTCGCTGTCCCTTCATCTGATTGACCAGCCCTTCCCAGAATCTCCATTTTAAGGAACGTGTCTAGGTCAGTAGCCATGTCTTCATTCATCTCCAGGCTCCACTCTTGACTCTGGCTTTCTTTACCAAGGACTGTCTCTACCTTTCTGCTCTCTTCTCTTCATCTTCTTTCTGTGTGTTGTCTTCTCCCATTAGAATGTCAGATCCTTGAGGGCAGAGACTTTCTTTCTCCTTCCTTTTTTTCTTCTTTTCTTTTTTCTTCCCTTCCTTCTTTCTTCCTTTTCTTCTGTCCTTCCTTCTTTCCTTTCTTTTTTCTTATAAATGTATTTCCAGGATTCAGCACAGTGCCTGGCACATAAGAATTGCTATAATCTGAACATAACTAATGGGAATTACTTTATTACTTAATCCCCCCCCCTTCTTGAGGTGCTTGGATTGTTGTCTTAAATTGTGGAATTAAAGACTTTTGCATATCTTAAGGAATTTCAGGTAAGGGAGGTGTATTTGGGGCTGGAGAGGGCTTTTCTGCTTCCTAAAACCCTACCATATAAAGCAAACTGGCCTTGTCTCCACTGAAAAGCAGTTGGGAACTCTGCCAAGAAGGAAACATGCTTATCTTACAGCTGTTATCTCATTTGTATGAGTAATATGAAAACCCTTACACAATTTAATATGCTATCTAATATTTTTATTCTTATCTCATCAGTAGTAGAAGTGATAGGAACCATATTTGAAGGCCAATGTGGACTGAGGAGGAGTTAAGTGACATGAGCACGGATGTTACTTTACAAAGCTAATCTCCCTTGTATCTACCCCACCAGGATCTTACTCAAAAAAAAAAGAAGACACAGGTGTAGGTCAGGTTATCTTGGTGTAGAATGACAACACCACCATCACTATTGGGAAGGTTATCTATTATTGCATTTGCCAGGCCCCACCTCTGCTAACAGGTACATTATCAGAATGTGATTATAACCAAATGTCAAGTGGTACAAAGTGATAAAAAAAAAAAAAAGGAAATAGGCATCTGATTTCTAAGGATGGCAAGACAATGCAACTTTCAATGGGAGGAGATGGATTTTATCATTGAAAGTTATTTTCTAGAAAGAGAATGGACCAGTAATCCCACTTAACTGTTCAAATCCCAGGTCAGAAAAAGAAAGAGAAGCTGAAAAGGGGAATAGGGAAAAGAAAGGGGGAGAAAATGAAAAGCTGATCCTATCAGCAACACTTTCCAGTGCCAGAGAAATGTGCTTTAATAAATCTTTTATGATTCTTTCTGTACTTGAAGATGAAAATATAACCACCTAAAAACAACTGATGGACAAGAATTCGTTTTTTCTTTCTCCTACTCTCATTTGTTTTCTTTTCTGTACCTTTTTAGATAAACAAACACATTAATCAGCCCTGGACCAAAAGTGTAAGAAAGATATCCAAAAATCTGCCAACAAAAGTTGAGAGAGGGTACAAATCTGTCTTTCAGTCAAAGATGATAACTACAAAAACTGTCTGTCACTCCCTCTTCCTGAAAAAAATCTGTGTTTCTATATGCTTTCAGAATTAAAATTTCTTTTCTTTTCCCTATCTCAAGAGATCCATGAAGTCATTCTCAGGTCATAACTAAGATATTTATCTTTCTTTAAAGTGTATGTTGATGGAACAGAGGCTAAAAAAAGATTTGAACTCAAGTAATGCAACTTAGAGTGTCTATACACACCAGTTTAGGAGCTCACAGTGGAGCCAGGGCAGATGGTAGTCAAACTATTGGTAGTTTTGAAAATAATTAATCAGTACCTGATTATTCACTAGGCATTTAAATTCAGCCTTCTTCCTTACATGACATAGAGTTCAGCAATAGGATGCTTTGCCTTCTTTCCTTAAATCTGTGTCTACTAAAGAAAATATGAGCAATTAGATCTATGACTAGCAAAATGCTACCCCAGGGAAGTTTTGCAAATAGTATTATCAAGTAAACTTTTTTTCAGACAAATTCAACTACATGTACGGAGAGACTGAAGGACACTGTGAAGCCAGTATTATGAAGGCCATGACATGAGGGAGTAAGCAAAAAGAGAGAATGGCATGAATTTGATGAGACAGATGCCTAAGGGATGGAAAGGAAGGTCACTATCTGGTAATTTCCTTCCCATCCAGAACCAATATGTGTAGCTACATTGAAAGTTATTAATTAACTGAGAAGTAAGACAAGAACATCTCCCAACATAAAACCACAAATACTGCTTCTAGTCATGTACGTACCATGCACACACATATATACACACCCACACCCACATAAACACATCTCCCTTCCTTTCCTCTCTCATCTTAAAAAATATACAATAACAATTACAAGCAATAGTTCAAAACTCATAACTGCAAATAAGGAATAACATGAACTAATCTAAATTTCTCCTCTTTTCTATGTCCCTATCCCTATTCTGACAAGGTCTCTAATTAGCCAACCTACCCAGAAGGGAGCAAGAAGAGAAAAGCAAAAAGAATATTCAAATTAGGGCAGAAAATTCCTCATAAATTCAAAGTAGCTTCTTCAGTTATCATCTCCATACCCCATTGTGACATTCTCCAACCCTTTATTATCACTACCAGAAAAGAGCCCCTTGCTTGAGTCTCAGAAATGTCCACAGGCTTACCTAGATCAGTCTCAAAGATCCAGCCTCATCCCTTCTCATCTAGAACCAATATGTGGTAGCCATACCAAAAGTTATTAAGTATCAAGGACCATGTCTTCTGCATACTGGTAAGTAACAAATAATAAACACTGATCATTATGGTCATAATAATGAGAAAATACTTTTTAGTGTCAATGAGGAGATGCTTAATAGAAGTCCTATTCCAATACCTCATCATAATAGTGAGGTAGTTCTGGGGTCCCCAACACTATGTTCAGGCAAATTCTACCGTATTAGAAAGACTTTGCCAGGGACCAACTGGAGACCGGCTTTCCAAGGATCGTCCTAGCTAAGTACAAAGAAGCACACCCCCATTCACAGCTATTTAACTTTGAATTCTCTGGGCAATTCATGAAACAAAGGAAAATATAAAACGGCTCTTAGATCCTTTCTGTTTCCATAGTGACAGTGATAGAATGGCAGAAAGTGAGACTGAGGGTACAAAGTATCACATGATGGTACAAAGTATCTCTAGCTATAAATGTAAGCCTTACTATCGTTACTCTACATATAAAATCCTTGCCCAGTGTCCACTGAGTATACATACTATGGAAGGAACTGAATCATATCAATCTGGACATTCTTATACAAGCAAAAAGAGAAGGTAAAAGAATGTTCCAGCTAAATGAAACAATGGTTCATGGATCTTCCTTGGAATTGGTGGAAAAGGTTTTGTAATATATCCAAAGGGATCAAGAAGTAGATTCCAAAGGAAAATGGACATCTTCTGCCACAGTGAGAGAATTGCAGCTTAACTCTGTTGCAGAAGATGACAAACAGAGGATGAGAAAAAGAAATTCTATGAGGAACTTGATGATAACCACCCCCCCATAAATCAACATATACTTTATTACATTTAATACATTATGACCTTATTGCAAAAGTCATAGGTAGTACAGTGAAAATGTTGGAAAATGCAGCTCAGAAATAGGAAATGAAAGAAGACAAAGGCTCACAGACTACCTAGAAGATCCTTGCCTATTAAAGTTTAAAACTGCACAACGGCTTTTGGGACACTGTGAATTATAAATACATTTAGAGAATTGGAAGACAATTGAAATGGCAATCACTGAATAACATCACAAAAAAGAAACTGATTATCACTTAGGAGACAAAAAATGACTAGTTACTGATGTAGGAGTCATTTCCAAATCATATCAGTATATAATCAGACCATTGCTGACTTTCTAGAGCAAAAAGATCAAAAATTTTAACAAATTAGAAGGAAGAATAAAAATGAAAAGATCTGTCATGTTATTTAAAACTAAAACCTAGGCTGTTTAAATGTAATAGTGGTACCAAAAATGAGAAACTGATAAAAGATCAGAAACAATACAGATTAGTATCCTTCTGTAAGGAAGTTTAACCAATGTAATTCAGTCATCATAATGAGGATGTTGTCTGAGTCTAGATGTTGTCTGAGCCAGCAAACTATGGAAGGTAAGGATAGCCCCAATTTAGAATATAAACTTATTTTAAATATCATATAAAGGAGGAGGATGGAAAATCATGAGCACTATTGTTTCATAAAACAAAAAGAATTTGTGGAGAGAAAAACAAATAAATGGAAAACTTGGCAAAAAAAAATAAAAGCCCTCAAATAAGCCAGATCTTTTTAAAGATGAAGCTAGAAGGAGGAAAATGAACCCCAAAAAATGGAAAATAGCTATTAAGATTACCATAATAAACAGTTAGATCCATCAATGACTGTGAAACCACCATATTTGGACATTAAAATCAGTCCCCATCTTGGACACTAAAATGCAAATAACAAGAAAGAAAAAAAAAGTTTAAACCATTTGAGCTAGACCAAGTACACATAAAGAAGCTCTATTCTATTTTTTTTTTCTTTTGTGGAGGGGGAAGGCAAGGCAATTGGGGTTAAGTGACTTGCCCAAGGTCACACAGCTAGTAAGTATTAAGTGGCTGAGGCTGGATTTGAACTCTGGTCCTCCTGACTGCAGAGCCAGTGCTTTTTTCACTGCACCACCTAGCTGCCCTCAAGAAGCTGTATTCTACAAGCAACACAGGTTAAGGGTGTTGAGGAAATTACTATCAATTTATCTGAAAAACGAAAAGGTACCAAATGCCTGGGGGGAGGGGGTGTGGAATGTAGACGTTATTACTGTTGAAAAAGACCATTGGAAAAATAGAAATCCTTACTACATAAGTACTTTTATCATATCTAGAAAATCTTTAGGAGAATAAGCTATTTACATAATGATATCAAGCTTGGTGAAGTGATAAGAACATAACTGACAGGCTTTTGAAAACTACATTCTGCAAAAAGACCATTTCTTTATGGTCACACAATCAATAGAAGGTACAGAATCTAAAAGTTCCCACTTTGTTGCTTATTACCTATAAAAAGAAGTTTTATTTGGTGGACAAAGCAATGCTTTAAAGGCTTTCCTCCAACAAGGTGTTTCTCATGAATATGTTAAAATCATACGGATTCCTTGAAAGATTGAGCAGAGATAAATGAGTTCTATAATCCTCTGATTATTAATATTAAGAAAAGTATGAAACAGGAAAACAGATGCTCACCAAAGATGTTTACTGCTGTCATGGAGTTTTTCCAGGGCAGAATCTGAATGGAATATTTCTTCTAGATGGTAAGGTTAACCAGATGTTCCTGCCTGTAAATGACACTGTGCTGCTGTATCAAGCCCAAATACATTTAATAGCCTTCTACTGTATTTCTGATCCATAATTACTCAAGAGTTCAACTTAACTATCCCCAGGGTGGAAACCAAATGGATAGAGAGTGCCTATTATCCAGACTGATAGTCATGTGAATGGATAGCCCATAGAGCTGGTTCATCACTATAATGTCCTGGATAGACATGTCAAATGGACAATGAACTGAGACCAGAAATTTTATAAGAGGGAGAGAATGGGCCAGATTGCATTTGGGGAAATTGTATGGAGCTTTTAATGACCCTAAACCTCATGTGTAAACAAAATTCCATTTTTTAATCTGCATATTCTGGAGAAGCTCTGTGTTTGTGGAGCATGGATTACCATGGCCTCCAAAGAATTTAAACTGCATTTCAAGAAATAACAGACTTATGGTAGACAGACTTCAAGATACTGTTAAGAAAGAATCATACCAAAGTCACATTACAAAACAAATTATTTGAAAATGAGGTGGGCGAGTCATGTAACAGTGAGTGAGAGCACATATGTTTCACTGGAACCAATATAATGTCAAGAGATCCAGAGAAAGGCCTCCATCATATTGGGTGAACCCTCTCAGGACCCTATATAAAATGACATGGACAAGAGTGGCACAGGATGAAAAATGGCAGAAAACTTGGGATCCGTATTATTGGAGGGATAACCAACATCAGTAAAATCACAGATTTATCAGAAGTTTGAAGGATGAGTAGTGATATCTATAGACTAGTGGCAAGTCAAGAAATCAGGAAATCTAAGTTATAATTCTGGTTTTGTTTTTAGCTCATTACATGACATTGAACAAAGTCATGTGCTTTCTGGACCTGTTTCCATGATATAAGGACACTGTAGTTGGACTAGAATGGCTCATTCTGATCCCTTATAGCTCTAACATTTCTTTGATTCTCTGTGCCCTAGATTCCTTTATTTTGCCCTCCCTTTCTGTTCCCATCTGTTTGGGTGACATTCACTTGGGGTTTTTTTGTTTGTTTGTGGTTTCAGTTAGCAACTGCGATAGATGGAGGACCACAGGAAGGGCAGATAGCAGTCATTGAATGGCATGCTGCTCTCTGAGTGAGAATTTGCTCTTGCTTGTAGCAAGCAATTGAGCGTATTTTTCAAGCACAAAACATCTCACAAATAGAATAATTTTTTAAATGCCTTTTCTTTTATTTTTAGTCATTAACTTCTTTGTTTTGTTTTTTTAATAGCTTATTTTGCTTAAGAAGCTTCAGGGCATGATCATAACAAAGTACCATTAATTAAAATATTTGAAATAATAGCACTGGTGATAAAAACATCCAAACAAGCACATGGGGCATAAACAGCAAACAAAATTATGATCCATAATAGTGGAATCGCTGCTACCATCCTCTATTTGGAGACAATTTATTCTTCCTGGAGTGTTAAGTGGTTATGACAAGGAGTAAATCATAATTTCCGAAAATTGGGCTGGGAGGAATCTATCGAGTCCCTCTATTCAGTCTTTGCAAAAGTCTTTCCATTCCTCAAAGCTCTGCCTCTGCCCTCCTGGTAGGTTTCCTTTGGAAACAGTCATCTGAATGGCAGTTCTTCATTCCCATTTCCAGTACAATGCATGGTGTCAGGTGAATCTAGGGGAATGTTTAGCAGTGATCCTTTGTGGGAACTGAACCTAGGATTTCACTGTAAATGTTTTAATGATTTTATGCACCTGTAAAACATCTATGTAAAAACTTTCACTAAAAAAAAAATCTGCCAGAGTAAAAAAGATAATAATTTAAATGAAATACTGCCTTCCTTCACAGACACTCAAAGAATATTATAGCTTCCATTTTACATGCTATAGAATATTCCTTAGAGATAAAGGCAGGTATTATTTACACTTAACTCCCTTAGCATTTATTATAGCTGCCACTTACTTGGCACCTGCCTCATGTTGCCTTACGTTATGATTGTTTGTGCACATGTCTATCTCTTTTACTAGAACGTAAGGACCTAGAGAGCAGGAATCATATCCTATACCTTCACATCCACCCCCAGAACAGAGCAATTCCACATCATAGACACTGCATAAGTGTTTGTTGAATGAAATTTGTTGAATCTAATCAATGGAGAAGCAGGAAAAGCAGGAGAAATTGTATCTTGCAATAAGTCATAGAACAAGTGGAGAAGTCTGACCCAGAAGCTGGTCTCTTTGCTTTCTACTGTTCTGAATTGCTTTTGTACCTTCTTTAAGATCAGAGATTTAGAGCTGTAAGGGGCCTAAGGACCTATCTGGCCCAATCCTCTCATTTTACTGAGCAGGAAAGTGATAAGAACCCAGGCAGGAGATGAACCTACATCCTCTGATGTAGGTTCATCTCAGGGCTCTTTCCACTATGTCCTTGCTTCCCTACCAGACCAAGCACAGACCACACAGGGAAGTAATAGAACCAGGTACAAACTCTGACTCCAAGTCCTACGGTTGTTCATAATGGCATTTCAATCATTTTCTTCTGTTCTTCCTTTTGAGATATGCAGAAAATAGCACTATCTCCTATAAAAATGGAGAGGAAAGGAAAATCCTGCCCCACTCCCCAGTTGTCAAGGCCACTACCAACATGAGCTGGTTCAGTGGAGAGTGTTGGACTTAGAGTCAGAAAAAAACATGAGTGCAAATCCTGCCTCAGGGACTCCCTAGTTATGGTCTCTGGTCACCCACCTTCTCTCAATCCCATTTTACTCATCTATAACATGAGAAGAACAATATCACCTACTTCACAAGGTTATTGGGAAGACTACACAAGACAATATATGCACAGTGCTTTGCAAACCTTAAAGTTTCATATGAATATTAGCTATTATCATAATCATTACTCTATGTTGGAAGGGAAGGAAATGTTATATAGTACCTACATTGTTCTAGGCACTATCTTTGCCACAACAAAATTGCTATAAATATTTTTGTACAAATACATTCCTTCCCACGCACACATTTTTTTTTAATCTCTTTAGGATATGGACCTACTAGTAGTTTTTCTGAATTAAAGGGTGTACACAGTTTGATTGTCCTTTGGGCATATTTCCAAATTGGTCTCCAGCATGGTTAGATCAGTTCACAGTCCCACCAACAGTGCATTACTGCCCTGGTTTTCGCACATTCCCTCCAACATTTATCATATTCCTTTTCTGTCTTATTGGCCAATCTGATAGTTGTGAGGTAGTACCTCAGAGTTATTTGGATTTGCACTTCTCCAATCAATAATGATTTAGAGCATTTTTTTTATATGACTATAGATAGCTTTGAATTCTTCATCTGAAAACTGCCTGATCATTTCCTTTGAACGTTTATTAATTGGGGAATGACTTGTATTCTTATAAATTTGGCTCGGCTCTCTATACATTTGAGAAATGAGGCTTTTATCAGAGACATTTGCTATAAAAACTGTTTCCCAGATTTCTGCTTTCCTTCTAATCTTGGTAGCTTTGGTTTTGTTTAGCAAAATATTTTTAATTTAATATAATCAAAGTTATCCATTTTATATTTTGTAATACTATCTACCTCTTATTTGGTCATAAATTCTTCCCTTCTCCATAGATCTGAAAGGTAAATTATTCCTTGCTCTCCTAATTTGCTTATGGTATCACCCTTAATATCTGAAGCATGTACCTATTTTGACCTCATCTCAGCATACAGTATAAAATGTTGAGCTATTCCTAGTTTCTGCCATTCTTTTTTCCAGTTTTCCCAAGAGTTTTCCGTCAAATAGTGACTTCTCATCCCAAAAGCTAGGGTCTTTGGGTCCTTCAAACTCTAGATTACTATGATCATTAACTACTATGTCTTGCACACCTAATCTATTCTGCTGATCCACAACTCTATTTCTTAGCCAATGCCAGATAGTTGGTTGTTTTTTTAAATACCAGATAGTTTTGATGATTATCACTTTACAATAAAGTTTGAGATCTGGTATGGCTAGTTCACCTTCCTTTCCATTTTTTCACAATTCTCTTGATATTCTTGATCTTTTGTTCTTCCAGATGAATTTTGTTATTATTTTTCTAGCTCTATAAAATAACTTTGGTAGTCTGATTGCCATGGCATTGAATAAGTAAATTACTTTAGGTAGAATTATTATTTTTATTATATTGGTTTGGTCTATCCATGAGCAATTGATATTTTGTCAATTGTTTGGAACTGACTTTATTTATGTGAAAAGTGTTTTGTAATTGTGTTCATAGAGTTCTCGAATCTGTCTTGGTAGATAGTATTTTACATTGTCTATAGTTATTGTAAATGGACTTTTTCTATCTCTTCATGCTAGGCTTTGTTGATTATATATAGAAATGTGGATTATTTATGTGGGCTTATTTTGTATCCTGCAACTTTACTAAAGTTGTTAATTATTTCAACTAGTTTTTTAGTTGATTCTCTAGGGTTCTATAAATATACATATCTGAAAATGAAAGTTTTGTTTTCTCATTGCCTATTATAATTACTTCAATTTCTTTTTCTTCTCATTGCTATAACCAACATTTCTAGTATAATACTGAATAATAGTTGTGATAATGAGCATACTCGCTTCACCCTTGATCTTATTGGGAAGGCTGCTAGCTTATCTTCATTACAGATAATGCTTGTTAATAGACATTGATTATCATTTTCAGGAAAGTTCCATTTTTTCCTATGTTTTCCAATTGGTTGGTTTGTTTTTTAATAGGAATAGGTGCTAAATTTTTTCAAAGACTTTTTCTACATCTATTTGAGATAATCATATGACTTCCTTCCATTGATTTTCTACATTGATGTGGTCAATTATGCTGATAGTTTTCCTAATATTGAACCAGCCCTACATATCTGGTTTAGATTCCACCTGGTCATAGTGTAAGATCCTTGTGATACATTGCTGTAATCTTCTTGCTAATATTTTATTTAAATTTTTGCATCAAAATTCCTTAGGGAAATTGGTCTGCAGTTTTCTTTCTCTGTTTTAGCTCTTCCTGGTTCAGGTATCAGCACAATATTTGTGTCAAAAGAGAAATTTGGTAGGATTCTTTCTTCATTTATTTTTCCAAATAGTTTATATAGTATTGGAACCAATTGTTCTTTAAGTGATTAGTAGAATTCACTTGTGAACCCATTTAGCCGTGGCTATTTTTTCTTATGGAGTTCATTGATGACTTGTTCTATTTCTTTTTCTCAGTTATGGTTATTTAAGTATTCTGTTTCCTCTTCTGTTATTCAGGGCAATTTCTATTTTTGAATAGTCATCAACTTTGCTTAGATAGTCAAATTTATTGGCATATGAATGGGCAAAATAATTCCTAATAATTGCTTTAATTTTCTTTTCATTGGAAGTGAATTACCCCTTTCATTTTTGATACAGGCAATTTGGGGTTTTTTTTCTTTCTTTTATTAATCAAATTAACCAATGGCTTATCTATCTTTTTTTTTTAAATAAAAGCAACTGCTAATTTAATTTGTTCGCTCAATAGTTTTCTTACTTTCAGTTTTGTTCATCTCTCTTTTGGTTTTCAGGATTTCCAATTTAATGTTTAATTGGGAATTTTTTATTTTTTTTCTTTTTCTAGGTTTTTTTTTTAGCTGCATGCCCAATTCATTGATCTGCTCTTTTTCTATTTAATTGATATAAGAGTTTAGAGACACAAATTTTCATCTGAGTACCAGTTGCCTGCATCCCATAAATTTTGGTATGTTGTCTCATCATTGTCATTCACTTTAATGAAATTTTTTATTATTTTTATGATTTCTTGTTTGACCCACTCATTCTTTAGGATTAGATTATTTACTTTCCAATTAATTTTTAATCTATCTTTCCATTGCTCTTTATTGAATGCAGTTTTATTGGGTTATGATCTGAAAAGGATGAATTTAATATTTCTGCCTTTCTACATCTAATTGTAAGGTTTTAATGCCCTACTACATAGTCAGTTTTTGCATAGGTGCCATTATCACTGAGGAAAATGTATATTCTTTCTATCCACTTCAATTTTCTCCAGAGGTTTACCATATCTAACTTTTCTAAAATTTTATTCACTGCCTTAACTTCTTTCTTGTTTATTTCATGGTTAGATTTATCTAGCTCTGAGAGGAAAAAGTTCAGGTCTCCCACTAGTATAGTTTTACTATTTCCTCCTATAACTCATTTAGATTTTACTTTAAGAATATGAATACTATACCACTTGATGCATATATGTTTAATATTGATATTATTATATCATTGTCTTTGGTAACTTTGGCAATATGTACTTTCCTTCCTTATCTCTTTTAATTAGATCTATTTTTGCTTTTCATTTGTCTGAGATCACTATTGGTCCCCCTACTTTTTTTTTTTACTTCAGTTGAAGCATAATAGATTCTGCTCTAACCCCTAAACTTTACTATGTATGTGTCTCTCTGCTTCAGATGTGCTTCTTGTAAACAAAATATCATAGGATTCTGATTTTAATCCACTCTGTTAACTGCTTCCCTTTTATGGGTGCATTCATCCCATGCACACTCAGTTATGATTATTGTGTTTTCCCTCCATCCTATTTTTACTCCTGTTTATTCTTCTTTGTCTCTCTTTTCACTCTTTCCCCTCTCACCAGTATTTTGCTTCTGAGCACCGCCTCCCCCAATCTTCTCTCCCTTCTATCAGTGTCCCCCCCTTTTCTTAACGCACTCCTCTCCTTCTTTCCTGTAGGGTAAAACAGATTTTCATACCTAACAGATTGTGTATGTCATTCCCTCTTTGAGCCAGTTCTGATGAGAGTAAGGTTCAAGTGATGCCCACTGCCTACCCCCATCTTCCCCTTCACTGTAAAAGGCTTTTTGTGCCTCTTTATGTGAAATAATTTATCTCGTTCTACCTCTCTCTTCCTTCTGCTCTCAATGTAATCCCCTTTTCTTGGCCCTTAATTTTTTCTATATCATCCTATCAAAGTCACCTTTTACCCACAACCTCTGTTTATCCATACTTCTTCTAACTGCACTAATAATGATATAGTTCTTAAGAGTTATAAATATCATCTTCCCATGTAGGGATGCAAACAGTTTAGCCATCTTGAATATTTTGTTTTCTCTTTCCTTTTTACCTTTTTATGCTTCTCTTGAGTCTTGTATTTGAAGATCAAATTTTTTTTGTTCAGCTCTGGGCTTTTCATCTAGAGACCTTGAAAGTCTTCTATGTCATTGAATGACCATTTTCCCCCTGAAGGATTATGCTCAATTTCACTGGGTAGGTGATTCTTGGTTGTAGTACTAATTCCTTTGTCTTCTGGAATATTTTATCCCATGCCTTCTGACACTTAAATGTAGAAGCTGCTAAATCCTTTGTGATCCTAACTGTAGCTCCATGATATTTGAGTTGTTTTCTTTCTGGCTGCTTGCATTATTTTTGCCATGCCCTGGGAACTCTAGAATTTGACTATAATGTTCCTGGGGGTTTTCATTATGGGATCTCTTTCAGGAGATGATTGGTGGGTTTTTCCAATGTCTATTTTACCCTCTGGTTCTAGGATATCAGGGCAGTTTTCTTGGATAATTTCTTGAAGTATGATGTCCCGATCCATTTTTTGGGTTTTTTTATCATGGATTTTAGATAGTCCAATGATTCTCAAATTATCTCTCCTGGATCTGTTTTATAGATCACTTGTTTTTCCAGTAAGAACTTTTACATTTTCTTCTTTTGTTTCATTCTTTCTATCTTGTTTGATTGATTCTTGATGTCTCATAAAGTCATTAGTTTGCACATGTCCAATTCTAACTTTTGAAAAATTATTTTCTTCAGATAATTTTTTTTATTTCATTTTCCGTTTGGTCAATTCTACTTTTTAAGGAGTTGTTTTCTTCAGTAAACTTTTGTACATCTTTTTACATTTTTTGTGCTTCCTTTATCAAGCTGTTGATTCTTTTTTCATTATTCTCTTGCATCATTCTCACTTCTTTTCCCAATTTTTTTTTCCATTTGATTTTTAAAGTCCTTTTTGAGCTCTAATAGGTGTTCTTTTGGGCC
Source organism: Pseudochirops cupreus (assembly GCA_028627135.1). Taxonomy (NCBI): domain Eukaryota; kingdom Metazoa; phylum Chordata; class Mammalia; order Diprotodontia; family Pseudocheiridae; genus Pseudochirops; species Pseudochirops cupreus. Next base: position 224,506,819 of record CM053582.1, read on the forward strand.
TGAAACAAATTCTCACTTTCCTTTGAGGCTTTGATTGTAGGCATTTTAACACTCTTGTTCTCTTCTGAGTTTGTGTTTTAATCTTCCCTGTCACCAAAATAACTTTCTATGATCAGGTTCTTTTTTTGTCTTTGTTTTTGTTTTGTTTATAATTTTTTTCCAGGCTATTTTGTTACTTTTAAAGTTGAGTTCTACTCCTGGGGTGGAAGGGGCACTGTCCCAAACTTTCTGTTCCAGCCTCTGGCTTCTAGTCTGGCAATGTACAAGTGCTAAAGGGGGCCTGGCTGTGTACTTGGCACTGCTTTAAGACTACACCACTCACCTAATGCTGTGGTGGGGTCTGGGGGGGGGGAGGGTTGGGTGGCCTGGTACTGCACTGGGGTCACAGAGGACCTGGCTGTTTGCCCACTGCTGGCCCATAGGGGAACCTGCTGCTACATGGGGGCCATCAGTAGGCCTGGTGCTGTACCAGGGCTTGCTGGGGCAGGTTTGGGGTGGGGGAGCTGACTATTCTCTTGCTGCTGCACTGGGCCTGGGGGTTGGGGGATCTGGCCACTCACCTAGGCTAAACACTTTTGTAATTATTATCTGATTTAATCTTGTTTGATCCCTACAATATCCCTGGGAGGCAGGTCCAATTTCACAGGAAACCGAGGCAACCAGAAGTTAAGTGACTTGCCTAGAGTTACGATTATTAAGTGTCTGGTGCCAGATTTGGACTCGGGCCTTCCTGACTCCAGACCATTGCAACAATTATATTCTATAAATGTTTCTAAGCAGAAAGGTATCCATTGAACTACACTAAACATACTGCCAAATCAGATGACCCCATGCTTGTAGAAGAGAGATCTGGAGGCCAATATTTTTTCCAAGAAAATGTCCAAGATACACAGATGGCTTTCTCTGCTTTCATCTCCAGAATCACACTGCCAACAAAATCAGGCCGTCTTTGCAAACAGTCAGACAGTTACACAAGCACACATTAAGCACATACTCCAGACACTGTGATATCCAAGGACAAAAGTCCTCAAGAAGCTTACATACCATAAGAGGACTGAGGAAGAGTGCATACAGGATACACAGAATGAATGCAAGGTAGTTTGAAGAAGGAGGGTCACCAACAATGCAGGGAATCGAGAAAGGTTTCATGTGGAAGATGAATTTGAAAAAAAAGTAGGGATTCCAACAGACAGAGGCAACTGGCGGCATGGTAGATGGAAAGTTAGATGTGGAATCAGAAAGATCTAAGCTCAAAACTTGCTTCACCCTGCACAAGTCATTTAACTTCTGATCACATCATTTTTCCTCAGCTATACCATGAGGATAATAATAGCACCCATCATGAAGGGTTGTTTTGAGGATCAAATAAGATAATATTTGCAAAAAGCAGTTAGCACAACGTGTGGCACTTACTAGGTATGATATATATGCTCATTATTTTCTATTTCCCTAGAGATGGGATACATTCCAGGCATGGGGTACAAAGACACAGAGATGGCAATAGAAGGTTATACATGAGAAACAGTAAGAAGGCCATTATGGCTGGAACTGGAGAGAGCATGAAAGGGGAATAAAATGTTCCAAGAATGGAAAAATAAGTTGGGGCCAGATTTTAAAGAGTTTTAAATGGCAAAGAGAGGAATTTATATTTGATTCTAGGAGTAATAACAAGTCATGGGAGTTTATTGGTGGGAGAGCTATGCCTGAGGAAAATCACTTTGCTGTGCGGAGCATAGATTGGAATGGAAAGAGCCTGGAAGCAGACAGAACAATCAACCAGTCATTCAATAAACAGTTATTTCAAAATGAGGCAAAAGACAATCCCTGCCCTCAAGAAGCTCACGATTTAATGAGGCAGAAAAAAAGCAAACAAATATGGACAAACAAGTTATATGCAAGATAAATAGTAAATAATAGAAAGAAGGTTCTGGAATTAAGAGAGGGTGGGAAAGACTTCCTATAAAAGATAGGATTTTAGTTGAGAATTAAAGGAAATCAGGGAAGGTGGAAGGTAGCAGTGAGGAGTGAGAGCATACTAGGCATGGGGGACAGCCAGAAAAAATTCATGGAGACAATCAGTATAGCATCTGGGTTGGTTGGTTTGATTGAGTGTTTGTTTTGTTTGTTTGTTTGTTTGTTTGTTTGTTTTAACAGAAAGGAGGTCAGTTAGAAAGTTGGTACAGTTGTCCAAGCAAAAGGTTATAAGAACTTGAACTAGAATGATATATATATGAAGGGATTAGAGGAGACAGAACCAAAAGGTGTAGAGATAGAAACAATTAAATTTGGCAACTAATTAGATAATGTGGGGTGAGAGAGAAGTAGGAGTAGAGGATGGCACAGTTGGGACCCTAGGTGGCTGAGAGAATGATTGAAGTTCAGAAGTGTAATTTGTAAGGGAGAGGGTGAAGATGAATTCTGCCTTGGACATATTGGGTGGGAGATATTCATAGGATATACAACTTGAATTGTTTAATAGGCAGTTGGTGATGTGGGTCTGGTACTCAGGAGAACCATTAGCATTGAATATCTAGATCTGGGAGTAATTGATCCATCTTGATACAAAAGTGATAGTGCCAATCCAAGCATTTTTTTATAGGACATAGTTTATGCAGGAATTTGTTTTGTTTAGTAATAAATATTTTTGAGCAATCAGGTTTTATTTTTTCTTGCTTTCTCACTGGGTTGGAAAGGGAAGTGGAAGAGAATTCAGAGTTGAAAATAAAAGCAAATTTTTTTTAAATGGTTTAAAAGATGGTTTCAAAGAGATAAGGAATAAGTTATATGGATTGATGCATAGTGAAGTGAGCAGAACCAGAGCAATAATTTGTGCTTCAACATTAATATTAGAGAAATGAACAATTTTGAAGATTTTTATAAACTGATGAATAATAAAATGAGTAGAACCAGGAGAATAAATTGTATAATCACAATATTTTAAAGATAAAATTATGATCAACCCAATGACTCTTCATCATTCAAGGGGATGTAGGAGGAAGCAGACTATTTATCGACCGATAGAGGTGATAAATTCAGAGTACAGAATGAGCAGTATAATTTTTTAACGCAGCCAATGAAGAAATTTGCTTTAACTATGTATATTTGTTACAAGAAATTTGTTTTTCTTTTTCCCTCTCAGTGGAGTACGACAGAGAAAATAAATTTCTGCTAATTTTTTTTAAAACTTTAAAAAATCAAAAGGTAAATGGAGATAATCATCAGCATAGTTTCTAGAATGTCATACCTAGAGAACAAAGCCAGTGAGTTACTCTGACGGTGTAACATGGCATAGCGCAATGGATGAGGATATGGGTGAACAGAATGAGAGTGAGCCAGGCTAGAGCCAACTGAAATAGGCAGAAAGGTTCAAGTGTTCTGGGAATGGCTTATGCAGGGGTGTGCTGGAGTGCGCTGGAATTATTAAATTTTCAGTGTGAGCATTTACACCTTGGAAATCTGCAAACAAATCAGGGCTTGATTTTATTTTGTTTTTCTAGACTTAAGAAAATGATAGAGAAGATGTTAACAATGAAGATCACACTTTAAAGTATGTCATCTATACATGTGTATATATGTACACATGAGTGCACGGATTTGTATTTATAATAGTGCACATATTCATATATATACATATATACATACACATATACATACGTATACACATACACATGCACATGCACATACACATACACATACACATACACATACACATACACATACGTATACACATACACATACACATACACATACATATACACATATACATACACATATACATACACATACACATACACATACAACGAGTTGGTTGTTTGACATTTACCAGCACATCCCTGGGCATATGTACCTAAAAAGTTGAGGGGGAGGAAAAATGGGAAATGTTTAACTTTCCCTCTATAAATAGTCAATAAACAAACATTTATTAAGCACTTACCGTGTGCCAGGCTCTAACTAAGTATTGGGCATTCAAATAAAGGCAAAAAATGATCCTTGACATGTAAATACTTGCAGATACAAGACATATACAGTATAAATGGAGAGTAATCTTGGAGTGAAAGTACTAGTAGTGCAGGGCTAGGAAAGGCCTCCTACAGAAGGTGAGATAAGAGCTTAGTCTTGAAGGAAAAAAAGAGACAGATATAAAGTATTCTAGGCACGCAAAATAACCAGTTAACAGGTGCTGAATCAGGAGATGGAGTATCTTATTCAAAGAATAGCACATACACAAAGTAGTTGAATCACTAAGTATGTGAAGAGTAGTAAAGAATAAAAAGGCTTGGAAAGATTAAAAAAAAACAGTCCGATTAAGAGGAGCTTAAAAATATCAGAGCATTTATATTTGATCCTGGAAGGAACAGGGAGTCACCACAGTAGCCAGCTTACTCTTTAGGAAAACCTCTTTGCCACCTGAGTAGAGTATAGACTGGACTGGAGAGATACTTGAGACATGAAGAAAAACCAAAAGGCCAGGGGAGAGGTGATGAGTTGGTTGCTGTAAAAGTAGAGAGAAAGGGATCAGGTAGATAGATATGTATATACATACACATATATATATACACATACACAGACAAATATACATACATACATATTGAATATGTAGGGTGACTGGAAGTGAGGAGTTGAGATTAACACCAAATCACAATCCTGGGTGACTGAGAGTATGAAAGTTCAGGAAAAGGGAAGGTTTGAGGGTAAAGATAATGAATTCTGTCCTAGACATGTTGAGCTTATGATGTTGAGGAACATCGAATTCTAGATGTCCAAAAGACAAGGACAAGAGCCTGAAGATCAGAAGAGAGATTAGAGATGGATATGTAGATCTGGGAATTACTTATTTACATTTGATAATTAAACAATGGAAGCCAAAGGAAAAAGAGGGAGAAGAAAATAGGACCCTGGATGCAACCTTGGGGAATAGCCGTGGTTGGGGGGCATGACCTAGATAAAAAATGCGGCAAAAGAAACGGAGCACAAGCAATCAGACATATGGGAAATGACCAATTAACAACTGTTGGCAATATACTACAAGTTATAATCATCATGCATATTTCCATTGCCATTTGTATGACCAGCATTTTCTATTCCTTTTGTACACTTGTTTTTTAATCACCTCATCAGACCCCCAATAAATCCCTCTGTGTTTATTTTGCATATATCCTGTGAACACGTTGTAACATGTTAGTGGAATATAAGCTCCGTGAGGTCAGGGACGATTTTACTTTTGCATTTGTATCTGTTGACTGCTTAATAAATGCTTGGCAATTGAATGATTGATTTGTTGTTTGTAATCCCACTTCTTAAAAGTTTTCAATGGTTCTGTAAGTATTCACTCCAGCTGTAAGAACTGAAACTCATTCATGCTTCCTCATTCCATGTGATTTTTTGATCCATGTCCTACTGTAAAACTTCAATAAAAGATCTCCCCAATGACGTCTTCATTTAGGCTTTTTAAAAAAAATATTACATAAGTATCAGTGCAATACTCACACTATCTGTTATCCTCTGTCATCAATACATGACTAGCCTACCTCCTTTTTGAAGATACATTTTCTGAATAATAGCCTTTCTGGTACTTCTACTCAAACATCATTGGTAATTGGCTAAAGCCCACTTTCTCCTACCATACATGTCTCCATTATCAGAGAGGTCACCCACACTTCTGATTCTATACAGATAACATGTTACATATTTGCAACCAAATAGTAAGAAAATATAACCTCCTCACTACATTGAAAAGAGTCTAGATTTAAAACAAAATTACTGGCAATCACAGCATGCAGGATCCATGCATATATATATACATATATACATACACATTTATATACACATGTGTGATACACACATGTATATGCATGCATGTAAATACATATATACATATATATATACATACACATGTAATTTCAATCAATATACTTGAAAAGACAGCACTGTTTAGATCATATTTTACTCCCTGGAATCATCATCTTACTTCTTTCATTCTTCTTCTGCTTTTCATTCATCTCTTTTTGATGCCCTCATTTAATTACATTTATGTTCTTGAAGCATATAGAATCAATTATTCAGAAAACAATCTCCTTTGCAATATCTTCTTTAATTAACTGCCTTCCTCTTTTCCATCCCCTCCCACTCTCCACCTTAGGCATTTGAATCACTTGCTATTCCTCCCCCACATCACAGACCCATCAGCCGGTGCCTCCCAGCCAACCATGACTAGATAAGGGGAAATGGAATTCCTTATCTCTGGATGCAAACGTGAAAGGTCAAGGTTCCTAAGAAAAGAGGCCTTCGTAAAAAAAAAAAAGAAAAGGGGGGAGAGAGAGAGAGGGAGAGGGAGAGGGAGAGAGAGGGAGAAAGAGAGAGAGACAGAGAGAGAGAGAGAGAGAGAGAGAGAGAGAGAGAGCGTGCTCCTTTCCTGTATCCATGGCAACAAGAGGTAGCATCATGGCATGTCAGAGTGAGCATGGCCTGCTCAGCTCTGTTGATATCTTTCCACTTCATTAGCCTCTTTATCAAGTAACTCTGCATCAGACTAAGTGTATTTTGGTGTCAGGGTGCACTGCAGATGATTCAAAAGCATGTTGACCTTTTCTATGGAGCTCCAAGTTCCTTGCGGGACTTGGGATGCGAGCACTTCTCCTTACCCCCTATCATCTCTCTGTATGACCTCACTCCCTTTTCTCCCTTTCTAATCAAAGTTCTGTAACTGGTGAGGCATAGAGGTGTTCAGAACTGTGGAGAGGCTCCGCTTTCCCCCACGGCACTGGGGAAGTCAGGACCTCAGCTGTCAGAGCCATGTTGGCTAGCATGCCTGGGAGAAAGATTAATGACTCTGCCTGAAGAAAAGGAATAAAATGTGCCCCCCTCCCCAAAAAAAGACAATAAATAGGAGGTGGAGTGAAAGGAAGGAGTTGACAGTAACAAATGCTGACTGACACTGTATTGTGTGTCTTTCCTAAATGGCTCTCAGCTGCCAGTAGAAACAGGGCTTCATTTAATAAGGGCTTTTATAAGACTTTAGGAGACAAAAAGCCTTTGGGGGTTAGGATTGAGCATGTGTGTGTATGTATGTGTGTGTGTGTGTGTGTGTGTGTGTGTGTGTGTGTGTGTGTGTAAAGGGGCTCTTGTTATTCATTGTTGGCCCCTTTGGGAAACCTAGGTTTTTGCTATTGTTTCTCAGCATCCCATTGACATTTGAGCAGGTTTGCTGCACATAGCCCACCTCAGCTGTGAAAATTAATACAAAACCAAGTGCCCAGGGTCAAAAGAAAATCACCTCTTGGGTTTAAAAGACCTTTGATAAATGTGGCCCCTCTTTTCACTTTACCTTTTAGTTGTCTCCATGGTTACACGTTTTGGTGGGGTCATTTGGTGTCTTTACTGTTTATAGCTCTAAGTCTATGACCCTGGTTATCCCTAATGGTCTTCATCTCCACCTCTTACTTAAGAAGCTTTGGTTACCTTCAAGATTCAGCTTATGCACTCCCCTCTTCATGATGCCCTTCCATTTCTTACTTCTATTTGTTCTGACTTTTATATGTACCTATGTTTGTCTCTTCAGAAAGAACTTTAACTCTTTAAGACCAGGGATTCTATCTGCTTTTCTTTTTTTAATCCTCTAGCTATTAACATAGTGCCTGGCACATAATAAGTACAAAAAACACTTAGTGATTGGTTGATACTATGATCTAGTTGTGTTTAAGTATTGGGGAGTAAAAGCAGGCCCTCCTGGTCTTCTCTGGTTAGAGTAAACCCTAGGAAGTGCTTAGCCTGTACCCCAGTCATTTCTGGGCCACAGTGCTGAAAAGAGTTGGCATCTTGGTATAATACAGAAAACCCTAAATGATCCTGTGATCCTGGCCATTCCTGCCCTGTGACAATGGCAAGATACAGGGTGCTGGGTCAGTTCAAAAGAAGAGACAGCTTCTACCTTGATCTATTCCTTTAATTGTCCCAGGTGGTGGGTTGTTCTCTCTCCCTGGGTTTCCTCTGAGGTGTAGGGGCAAAGAGGGCTGATCTTCCCCACCCACCCACAGCCTGGCAAAATGGCAGCCCCTTGCACATGATCACTAAGACAGGGTCTGGCCTTGGTGAAATGGAGCTTGGGCCATAAGTCTCTGGCTGCCTTTTTAAATTTTCATTTCATTCCTTAGCATAGATGGATTAATGATTCTGAGATGTACATTCCCAGCCTCACAATATTCATGAACCTCATGAGTTCAGTTCAGAGCTCCTGCTACCTCAGTCAGAGATGACTTGTAGTAAGAGATATTTTTTTATCAGTGAGGATGACAATGAGCCCAACCCCTGGCCTGGCTTCCCAGAGATCTGGATGAACCTAGAGGAAATTGATTGGACAACATAAAGCTGAGATGAAATGCAAAATCTCTGTATAAAAATCCTGAAAACTGCTTCATGTTTGTTTAGGTCTCAACTTCCCAGGAGAATATAATAGCAATAAGTCACTGCTGTTCATTTATTTTTTTTGTCAGTGGACAGTTGTGTGTCCTTTGTGTTTAGCATTTCTTTTGTGTAGAGCAAGGGTTCTCAACCTGTGGGTCAACCCCTTTGGGGGTTGAATGACCCTTTCACAGGGGTCGCCTAAGACCATCAGAAAATACATATTTCCGATGGTCTTAGGAACTGAGACACCACTCTATCCATCTCCAGGTGGGTCCTTCCACATGCAGATACGCCCACATATATGTATTAAGGGTCGTGGCATTAGGAGAGTCAAGAACCACTGGTGTAAAGCAAGGGTTCTTCACATTTTTTGTGTCATAGACTCCATTAGCAGTCTGGGGACTCCCTTCCCAGAATAATTTTTTAAGTGCATAAAATATGTAGGATGACAAAGGAAACCAATTAAATTGATCTTTGGTCATCAAAATATTTTTTTAAAGTACATGAACCCTAGTTTCAGAACTTCTGTGAGGAAAATAAAAAGACAAAAGAGTCTGACCCCTCTCTTTAGAAACAAGAGTCCCCCAACACTGAACCCAGGTTCTTCATGTGGGGTCCTCAGTGGAGAAAGATAAGGCAAGTGCCCCAGTCATCCCGGTCCTAGTCATGGTTAGTTACTGTCACAAGTAAAGTGGCTGCTGAGGCTACCAATGATTTTCATGCCAGAGATAGAAGGAAGATGGGAAAAGGAGGGATAGTGCCAATAGAGGTACAAGAAAGGCCCTCAGCAATCATGGGATACACCCTCAGTGAAGATTCCTCACGATAGAGAAAGACTCTTTTGGAGCTAAGACAGACTTTTTGTAAGCCGGGACAGGCCTAAGTTCTGTTTTCCTAAGGAATTACACAACTCAGGACCTTTCCCTGCCCCCTTTCGCTGTACATCAGCATTAAGTCCTTTAGGAATCTCTTAGGACCCTTCCCCCTCCTTCACTTTAGCATTTGCCAAATAAGGACACGTACATTTGAATTGACTATACCCTGTCTTCTTGTTCTTTGTCTTTTTAGTGCCTAGACTGTAAGCCCGCCTCCCAGGCAAGAGGAATGAGGTAGGCTGTCTTCTTGTTCTGTCTATTTTCAAGCCTAGATTACAAGCTCACCTCCCAACCAATCAATGGGAATGAGAGATAGTGGTGGGAGAGGATTTGTTTATGCTAAAGTATATAATCTTGTTTTATCTTCTATAACACACCTCCTTTCATCAGTCTGTCCTGATGAAGGTGATACCCTCTTCTTGCAAGAACTGAATAAAGGTTTCCTGTTCTGACCTAGAGATACCTCTGACTTTTATTAAATTTTGGGTAGGGGATTTTTGGGGTCCCCATACCCCACACATGAGGACACTGAGTCCCAAAGTGGAGAAATCACTTTTCCAAGGTCACCTAGGAAAAGAATAGGAGATATGAATGCAGGTTACCCCAAATTTTCATGAGGACACAAATTCTTTAGGCTTCACAAAATATTTGACTGAAGCCAAGAAAGACCGTGTGGCATGGGAAACATTTTAGTATACCTGAGTATGCTTTGATTCCAGTTGCAAATGGCAGCCTGGTGGGTGGGAGGAAGTATTGGAGGGAGATTCAGCAGACCTGGGCTTTATCAAGGCCTTGTCACTGGGTCATTTGGTGGACTGGACTCTAAGGTTCTTTTATCTCTCACTTTCTATGGTCCTATGATGTAGTAGAGCAATTGCATAGAGATACAGTTAAACATGGATTAACCTATATTCAAATAACATTCAGATCGCTTCACTGCCCTAAGACTTCCTCCATTTACTGCTGTTTTAGGGAAGGTGAATCTGTTGCTATTAATCATTCATTAGACTTTAGTTTGCTTGCCATCAGAGCACCGAAGGTGTAATTCATTACCATAAAATAACAAGATCTTTAAATGACAAATTGAACAAACTTTTCCCAATACAATAACCTATCTTCAGAATCTGTTGTCACCAAAAAAAAAAATTGTCTCCCTATTTTATTGTCAATCCTTATCATTTTTTGGTAGAACGTAAGTTTCTTGAGGGAAGGGACTGCTTTGTTTTTGCCTTTGTGTCCTCAATTTCTCGCATATAATAGGTGCTTAATAAATGCTTGCTGGATTTTTTTACCCAAACTGTATTACTCAACCTGATCAACTTCCTTCACCAGTTTTGGTTCTCAATGACTTTGCATTATTTTGAAACATTAAACCCATCCTCAAAGGATAAAGATTTGTCCCTACCAAGTATTATACTAAAAAGAATGTTACCCAAGGTTAAGGACAAATACAAATGAAGAGTTCCCAAAGCTTTGAAGGACGTACCCATTTGAACAGATCATCTCTAGTATCTTTACTGAAATATTAGTCACAATATAGTCATAAATCATATTTGCCCCTAGTATTGCCATAATTGTTTCCATTAAGCAACTTATTTCCATCATTTTAGCCAGTCAATTCAGTGAGAGGAAAAAATCAATCAAATGCCGAATTCGATTTGTAGATTCAGTCAGCAAGGTCCTCCAATAGTTGTAGACAAACACAGTGTCTAATTCTACACATGTAGCTTAAGAAAGACCAATAAGAAAATGAACAGCAGAAGCAAAGCCTTCACACCAATAAGCCTATATTGCTGTCTTTAAGTTTTATGACTTTCTTCATAACAACCCTATGTATTAGGTAAGTATCTTCATTTTACCAATGAGGAAAATGAGGCCCAAAGGTCATATGGCTAGGAAGGGTCAGAACCAGGATTCAAATCCAGGTCTTTTGATGCCAAACACCTTTTAACCAACCATACCACGCTGCCTAAGGGGCTGGAAGAACCACAGGACCTTTCTTTTCTCAGTTCCCCCAAATAAACAATTTCTCCCTATATCACTACTTAGAGCCTGGGCTCTAGCATAACATTGCAACGCCTCATAGCACAATAGAGAAATAACCAGACTGAGTCAGGAAACCAGGGTTCTGCCCTTAAATAGTTGTGTGGCCTTCAGAAAGCTACTTGTTACCGGTGGGCATTAGTAAAGAGCCTATTAGTTGTAATGTGACAATCTTGTAAAGATAGCCCAAGTAGGTATCAGTCTACCCCAAAATGTAACTATGGTGCCATATCTTCCCTAAGATATACATACTTTCTTTAGCATCCTAGATATATTGCATCTATTATTAGTGACCAGCATACATATGGGGCAGCTAGGTGGTTTAGTGGATAAAGTGCCAGGACTGAAGTCAGACTCAACTTCCTGAGTTCAAATGTGCCTTGAGACACTTACTAGATGCGTAATCCTAGGCAAGTCACTTAACCCTGTCTGTCTCAGTTTCCTCACCTAACAAAGGAAATGGAAAACCACTATAGTATTTTTGCCAAAAAAACGCCCAAAGGGGTCATAAAGATTTGGACACTACTGAAAAGGCTGAGTGAAAAGCATACATATAACATATCCCATTGCTCTAAGGGCAAGACTTCACTCATTAGAATTCTTAATCACTTTGAACGATCTCTTTTTAAGCCCTGGATTTGTAAGTCTTTCTCATTTACATCATTAGAATATACTAACAGAAGGCACAGTTAGCCATCAGGTTTTGGTGTAACCCAACAAGATTAGAAGCAAGGAAGTGATGTGTGTATGTATGTATGTGTCGCACATGGGAGAATCTAACAAAAGAAGATAGCATTTATACTAGCCTATGTGTTAGTTCAAAAATCCCCTGTACACATCAGAGACAGTTCTATACATACCCAATGTCTACAAGATCCATTTCTAGGCTCCTCTTGGCTTCCCTACTAACAATCACCAGCTAGGAATATTTGGGGCCTGCCATTCCTAATAATCATTAATGTAAGGTAGGGAGTACCTCTCCCCTCAAGTGGGCTGAAATAATCGCAGGAGGTCCATGACTATGACTCCCATAACAATGTGTGAATAAGTTCTTTTCTTTTTTCATTTAATATGCATTATTACCACTTTCTTTTTATAAAAATCACACCCATCTTTTCATAACAATAATAGGAACAGGAATATTAAGAATAATAATACCTTATATTTCCAAAAACACTTTCATATAAACTACATCATTTGAACTTCACAATAATTCAGTGAAATAGGCAAAAAAAAATATTATCCCTATTTTTTATTTGTTTATTTACTTTTAGTTTACAAAATTCAGTTCCACAATCCCTTGAGTTTCAAATTTTCTCCCTTCCCTCTCCACTCCCCACCCCCACCCATGGCGGCAAGCAATCAAGTATAGGATCTGCAAATACTTTCACACTGGACATCAGTCTGGTTGTATAGAAGGGTTGTAACTAATGGAGTGAACAATAGGAAAAAGGAAACAAAACCAAACCCAAACATGGAAAAGAGCAATAGCATGTAGATTGCTTCAGTCTCCATTTAAACTCTGTTCTTTCTAGATCTTTCTCTGAATGTAGACATCTCCTTCCATCCTGAGACTTGTAGAGTTGTCTTGTAACTGTGTGTTGCTGAGAAGAGTCCAGTTTACCAAGGTTGGTCGTCACACATATGATGTGCCTATGATTGTGTACAAATTTTTCCTGGTTCTGCTCTTCTCACTCAGCATCAGTTTGTATAGGCCTTTCCAGGTGAATATCAAGACCATCTCTCCCCATTTCTTATAGTACAATAGTATTCCATTACATTCATATACTACAACTTGTTTAGCCACTCCCCAATTGATGGGCATCCCCTTAATTTCCAGTTTTTTGCCACCACAAAGAGAGCTGCAATAAATATTTTTGTATATGTGGGTCTTCTATGATCTCTTTGGGATACGACCCCAGAAGTGCTATTACTCGGTCAAAGGGTATGAAATCATTTATAGCCCTTTGGCCATAGATCCAGATTGCTCTCCAGAAGGGTTGAATCAATTCACAGCTCCACCAACAATGCATTAGTGTTCCAATTTTTCCACATCTTCTCCAGCATTTGTCATTTTCCTGTTTTGTCATCTTAGCCAATCTGTTTGGTGAGATATGGTACCTCAAAGTTGTTTTGATTTGCATTTCTTGAATCCATAGTGATTTAGAGCATTTTTTCATATGCTTATAGATATCTTTAATTTCTGCCTCTGAAAATTGCCTGTTCATATCCCTTGGCCATTTATCAATTGAGGAATAACTTGTATTCTTACAGATTTTACTTTATTCCCTGTATATTTTAGAAATGAGGCCTTTATCAGAGACACTGGTTGTAAAGATTCTTTCCCAATTTCCCACTTTCCTCTTAATTTTGGTTACATTGGCTTTGTTTGTACAGAAACTTTTCAATTTAATGTAATCAAGAATATCTATTTTGCATTTTATAATGCTCTCCAACTCTTCTTTGGTCATAAAGTCTTCCCTACTCCATAAATCTGACAGGTAAACTATTCCTTGTTTCCCCAGATTACTTACAGCATCAGCCTTTATACCTAGATTGTACACCCATTTAGACTTCACTTTGGTATACAGCATTAGATGATGGTCTATGCCCAGTTTCTGCCATACTATATTCCAATTTTCCCAGCAGTTTTTGTCAAACAGTGAGTT
>CM053582.1:224527368-224547762 GCA_028627135.1 Pseudochirops cupreus
CATAGTATATGTATATATTATGTGATATAGTGTACAATAAATATATACATATATGTATATCATATATCATACATGTATTGTCCATCACATGTACTTTCATATGTTGTATATACATGTGTATATTATATTACATACATATATGTATACATCATAAATACAAAATTAATCAATACAAATATATAAAAAGTAGTTGACACAAGTTAGCTTGGGAGGGATGGCACTAGCAGATAGGGTATCCAGAAAGACTTCACAAAGATGGTGCTTGAAAGAACAGAGGAATTCTATGAGGCAGAGTTGAGGAGGAAATGCATTCCCGGCAAAGCCAGGGAGAAGGGAGATGGAGTGTCATGCTTGAGAAGGCCAGTGTGGCTGAATCACAGAATATCAAAGTATGGAAGGGGAGCACAGAGGGTGATCTCCACCTGTTGAAATCCTCATCTGCTTTTAAGACTCTGCTCAGGTGCACCCATCTCCATGGAGTCTTACTGATGCCCCAGTGACAAAAATGACTCACCTCTCTCTCCCTCCCTCTGTCCCTCTCCCTCTCCCTCTCTCTCTCTCTCTCTCTCTCTCTCTCTCTCTCTCTCTCTCCAAATTTTTTATACACCTTTATCTTGACCTTGCCTTTATCACACTGTCCCTTGTATCACAGCTATTTGCATATATATCATATACCCCCTATTAGATTGAAAATTCCCTGAGGTCAGGGACAGTGTTGTTTTTCATCTTTATATCTCTATAACTTAGCACAATGGCTGCCATATAGTAAGTGCTTAATAAATATTACTGAAATGAATGGAATGAAGGTCATTTACTTGAACTGTGATTGCTGGCATGGAACATCAGACTGTCCAATCCAGGACCAAGGGATCAAAGATTAAGAGCTAGAAAAGACTTAGAATACAAAACCTCAGAATCGTCTTTGATTCTACCTTCACCTCACACCTCATTCCAGGCTTTTTTACACAATTCTGTCAAGTCTGCTTGGCAATATCACTCACATTTTGGCCAAACACCTCATTGTATAGGTCAAGGAGAACAATGGAAGGAAGAGAGGAAGGAAGGGAGGAAGGGAGGGAGGGAAAAAAGAAGGGAGGGAAGGAGGGAGGGAGGAAGGGAAGAAGGAAGGAAGGATGGAGGGAAGGAAGGAGGGAAGGAAGGAGTGAAGGAAGGAGGGAAGGAAGGAGTGAAGGAAAGAGGGAAGGAAGGAGGAAAGGAAGGAGGGAAGGAAGCAGTGAAGGAAGGAGGGAAGGAAGGAAGGAAGGAGGGAAGGAGGGAAGAAAGGAAGAAGGGAAGGAGGTAAGGAAGGAGGGAAGGAAGGAGGGGAGGAAGGAGTGAAGGAAGGAGGGAAGGAAGGAGGGAAGGAAGGAAGGAAAGAAGGGAAGGAAGGAAGGAAGAAAGAAAGAAAGGAAGGAAAGAAACAAGGAAGGAAGGAAGGATTAAGTGCCTACTATGTCCCAAGCATTGTGCTAAGCACAAATATTATCTCAGAAACTCAGAAGCTATTATTATCCCCATTTTCAGGGGAGGAAACAAAAGCAGGCAGAGGTTACTTGAAATCGCCCAGAATCGCATAGCTAGTAAGTGTCTGAGGTCAGTCTGAACTCAGGTCTTCCTGACTCCTGTCCCAGCATGCTCTATCTACTGTGCCACCAAATCTGTTAGACTGTGAGCTCCTAGAACACAGAGACTGTCTTTTGCCTTGTGTATTCCCAGAGCTTAGCACAGCACCTGGCACATAGTAGGTACTTAATAAATGCTTATTAGCTGATCAATTCACCTAGTTGCCTAAGCAGCTAAAGTTAAGTGACTTGTCCAAGATCACAAAGGTAGAAAGCATCAAAAATGGAATTTGAGCCCAATGTTACTCAAACTTCTGAGCTGGGTCTTGAGTGAAGAACAATATTCTAACTGATGCTTTCTCAGTCCTTAGAGTGAGAAGGAAATGTATACAACAAAAGGTTGCTAGGCTATGTCTAAATAGTCTAATCATCACAGACATGCCTTTACTAAAGAATTAAATAGACAGATAGGTGGTAAAATAGATAGAATACTGGGACTGGAGTTGGGAAGAACTGAGTTCAAATCCAGACTCAGATGCTTACTAACTGAATGACCCTGGGCAAGTCACAATCTCTGTCTACCTCAGTTTACTCAGACATAAAATAAGGATAATAATGATTTACCACCTAGGGTTGTAGGGAGGATCAAATGAGGCAATATTTGTAAAGTGTTTAGCACAGAACCTTGCATATAGTAGGTACTATGCTAATAATTATAATAATTTTGCTTAATTATTTTGCTATTAATTTGATTATTATTTTATTACTATTATTATATCCGTATCATAGAACATTTTGAATCATAAGGGGAAAGGGAGCAGGGGCTTGGAGTTTAGTAGTCCTAGATTGGGAGAATCAATTTATCACACCCTTCATCCTTCAGGGTCCTATGATGAATAGGGTATCAGTTTCCATGACTTGTCATACCAAACACTGGGTAACTGAGGATGTAAGTAGCATGCAGAGACTGGTAGTAGTTTTGCTCTGGATCAAGAAAGGCCTGATATTTGGATTCCCTGGGCTAAATCAACCTCATACTCAGCACCAACCCAATAGACTCATCCCAAGATGCATCAGTGACACACAGAAAAGAACCTGCAAATGCAACAAATGCTCAGCTCCAAGTCCAAGTGGCCAGAAGCTCTGGTTCTCTCATGCTCAAGATCTCTGAGGAATCAGCTAAATATCGGTTATTGATGAATTCTATTCCCCTGCCCTTTAAAGATAGACAGTGACACTATAATATCCTCAAAAAGCAGTGGGGTGTCCACAATCTTAAGAACCAGAGGAGCATACACAGTAAACAGTGTAACCAGAGGCTCAAGTCCATTTACATGAAATTCTCCCTCAGTGGAGGTTGGGTATAAGGGGTGGAGTTGTTGAGAGTCTGGGAGAGGAGATAGCTAAGTGTTCTGGTTCCCAACTTCAAGAGTGAAAGGTACAAGGTTCCAGATTCTCTTTACAGAAAAGTCCTTAAGGAAAACACTTAAGGGACTTCCTCTTAAGAAAGAAAGACACTGGGAAGGAACAGAATGTAGAGGAGCTGGCATTTTGATCACATCCCTATTCCCAACTTACCATACTATAGACTTCAAGGAATTTCCCATTGATTAGGATCTAGCACTCTGTCTCTGTCTCTATCTCTGATTCTCTCTCTCTCTCTGTCTCTCTCTCTCTCTCTCTCTGTCTCTCTCTGTCTCTCTCTCTCTCTCTCACATCTTACTCCCAGTGGGAGAGCTCATTCTTTCTGTGTATTGTCTGACATATTCTCATCTAAATAACTTCTCTGATTCCTGTTTGCTACAAGTTTGGATAAATGGGTTTATTATTCACTGCTACTCACTGTGTATGGTCTTTGTGCAACTTGTATTTATTTGCTGGAAAGGGAGCCAAGCATTAATTGTATACCTAAGGCATTCCTTGCCCATTAAAGGATAGGGATCAAGAGAGCCTCTTGAACCCTAAAATTATTTCCCTTATATTTTCAATATTTAGGGAGTAGATTGAAATTATTTTATTCCAGTACTACCTTCCCTGAAGAGAGCAGAGTGGTCAGTCTTAGGATCCCCAACTCTTGCTCCCCTTCTGGTAGGAATTGGAAGTGTCACATGGAGAAGGATAAGTGTAGGAGACTGAAGGAGAGGGGTGTCAAACCCAAGGCTACAAGGCTCCCAAGTGTGGCCCAAAACAGATTAAAATGTAATTGGGAAATATTTGGCAAAGTAAATAAAAATACAATAAAACATAGATAATGTAAATATGTGGCTTTCTAAGTTAATGTGCAGCTCACAGTGATCCTTATGAATGGTTTAGTGGCCCCTATTTCTATTTGAATTTGATATAATAGCTTTAGATGTATATTCATGCCTCCCATTCAAACCATATGCAGAAAAACCCAAGTGGACATATATAACTATGTGAACCACAAGTACACCCTACAACAGAATCATAGAGACAGAGCTGGAAGGGACCTCAGAAGCCATCTCACCCAACCCCCTCATTTTACAGATGAGGAAGCTGAGGCCCAGGGAAGTTAAGAGACTAAGATCACACAGGCAATAAGTAAGCAAGGATCTGACACTAGTGTCTGACTCCAGATTCAATGCTTTTTTCCATCACTCCACATGAATAAGTTACTCTTGGTAACCCCCTGGTCACCGCCTGGTTCCTGTATTTACTCCCTGTACCTGCACAAAACTCCAGAATGATAGCAGCAAAAATAAGGTTCATAGTGATGGGGGTATGATACATTTGGGATTTCAGTCATGTCTTTATAGCAGGGGTTCTTGGCCTGGGTGCCATTATCTCTCTCTCTCTTTTTAATAAGTGTATTTCAATATAATTCTTTCCATTGCAATTGGTGTATTTTATTGTATGCATTTAAAAGCATTATTCTGCATAAGGATCCATGACACAAAGAGTTTCTCTATTAGGGGAATAGAATACTGTATCAGAAATTCAGCCCAACTTGTATTTCAAAAGGATTGCCGTCAAAAGCTCATCTTGGCTGTAAAACTGACCCCAGTCTCACCTCCTGCCACTACTTAAAGTACCAAATGTATACAAAATACACAAAATATTCAAAGAGGGACAATGAACATATAAGACATAGCTTATCTAGTTATCTTTTCACAGTTCTCACAAAGTGACCTTTAGACTAGAGTTAATGAGAAGGTAAAAGATCATGGACCATACATAGAGTCCAGAACAAGGACCAGTGTAAGCTTTGTGCCAAGTAGGAATTAGTCAGGACAATAAAGGTGAAAGACAGACGTGCCCTTTCCTTTTCCTCTCAGGAGGAGGTTATGAACTGTGTACCCTTGTTCAGCAGCAGCTCTTTTGGAACCAGGCAAGATGTAGATTCAGGATGTCTCTCCATTTCTTTTTTTTTCCTCCCTGATGACATCTCCTGTCTTATTCTCAGGATAAGCTATGCCACACGTGTATTCATTCTCCTTCCCTACCAATGTGAGTCTAGAAGCACTCACCACTCATTTTCTCAGGAGTATCAGCCTAGAACAGGAGTTCTGAATCATTTTTTTTCCATTGTTTTATTGGGCAATTTGGTGAAACCTATAGATCTCTTCCTATAATTATGTTTTTAAATGCACAAAATACAAGATTACAAAGAAAATGCACAGGATTATAATGGAAACCAATTATGTTGAAATGTGGTTATCAAAAAAAAATTTTTAAGTTCATGGACCCCATGTAAAGAACACTTGGCCTAAAAGGTGGAAGTGGCACACATCCTAACCAGGACCCCTAAGTCACACAGCAAGACATCTATAATCTTGTGTCTGGAGGTGGAATTAACTGTTATCCTGAGACATTACCTTTGGAAGCTAGATCAAAGCGTGTACACTTCAATATAATCCATGTGTGCTTGGCTTGATATTTAAGATATAAAAAGTAAATTTCTCATCCATATAAACTGTTTTTGGTAGATTTTCATGTTTATATTATACTAAAATAGCAAAAACAAATTTTAGCCCTCTATTTTATATGACTGTTTTTCCTTGCCTTTCAAGGAGATCTATATATATGTATTTTGTGTGTGTGGACAAGGAGAAAAGGAAGAGTGCATCTATTAAAGCATCCTTTTCCCACCAGCTTTGAAAAGTATATGCCTAGTTTGGAAGGAAATTTGTGATATACAGCCTCATTTATAAAGAACACAGGGTCCTTTTGGTCCTCAAAGAGAATGTTCATGATAGCAGTGAACTTTCATCCTCTACTTTACACTATAGTTAATTATGTACATGTAGAACCAAGACAAAGCATTTATGGAGAGTAGCAGTGCAGATTAAGAAGATAGATTCAAGTCAAGACAAATTTTAAAAGCATCCATTAAGTACTTATTATATGCCAGGCAGTATGGTAGGCTCTAGGGATACAAATATAAACAAAATGAAACATAGTTCCTGCCCTCTAGGAGTTTATATTATAAGGGGGATGGGAACAACACATAAAAAGGGGGATCAAAAGCTGCTGAAGGCAAACTGAAAGTTATGGCGCTAAAGGCAGAAGGGGGCCACAGGTGTGGAGGGAAAAGCCAAATGAGCCAACCAAAAAGCCAAAGCCTGGAGAATCTTAGAAGAGTGGTTGGTCTGGACTCTTCCTCAAAATGGAGGGATTCACTTCCTGTAAAATGGGGGATTCACATGGAGAAATAGAGTTAAAGGAGGGAAGAAAGGTAAAGAGCATTTGGGTGAAAATGAATAGAGGTATAAAGAGACCATTGTTATCATCAGAAGAGGAAATAGTCAAAGGGTTCAGTAATAGCTTGGCATGAAGGAACAACAGAAACAGTGAACTTCATAGACTTTGGACAACTTTCTGGAGCACTTTCCCTGCCCCAAACAAACAAAACAAAACAGCTAATAATTTCTTGACTTACCTTGGAGATCATTTCACACTTCTGGATCTGATTCTCATCCAAAAAGGAAGAACTGGCTGTTGGCACTGAAATGATAGGTAAATATATATTCTATCTTAGAATTTATAGAAAAAGAAGAAACAGAAAGCCAAGCATAATCTTGACATGCATGTTAGATTTTGGGAGAGCAGGTTAGATGAGATTCAGAAAAAATGTGGACAGAACTTTAAGGATAAAATTTCTACCAGGGAAATCAGCCCACAAAGGTAAGAAAGATCTCAAGAATGAAATTCTAAAGATGAAAAGTGAAATTCTTTGACGGGAGAAAAAGAGATTGATACAAATGCACAGGGAACTCATCAACCAACTTAGATTTTTAAGGACATGTACAGAAAACGGAAGCAAAGACAAGTAAATGAAGGTGAATACAAAATAGTGAAATAACCCTGTAAAAGCACTGTTAGAAGTACCTAGCTTGAAATGAGTTAAGGCTGGTAGAAAATGAAAAAATAAGGACAAAAAAACCACCTCGTTTTTTGGTTTGATTTTTTTAGCTGTGTTATGGAAAAAAGTTCTTTTAAAGATTCAAAGAAGGGAAAGAGTCATTGCTCAGGGTGAATGGGATGATAACAGCAGATAACAGAGAAAGAGAATATATAGCTGCTCAAACTTTATTTTATTTCTGTTTTTCTTTGCCAAGGAGAAAGTTCTGTGGCTTGGAAAGGACAGAGAAAAGCATGGCTTCTCTGGAATTGCTACCCAAAGCATGAGTATAGGAGATAGTAAGAGAGGATCTAGCTACCCTTGATAAGTTCAAGTCACCAAGATCAAAACATCTTTGAATAATGACCTAAGAGTATTTCTAAATCCCTGTCCCTGATCTCTGAAAGACTATAGAGAACATGAGAGATGCTACATACCTGGAAAATGGCAAGTAATGTATCAATTTTCAAAAAGGGCAAGAGAATGGACTCTAAAAGCTCTATGCCAGTGAATTTTACTTGAATTCCTTGTAAAATTCTAGAAGAGTTCTAGAGGCAGCTAAGGTGACTCAAAGGCTAACTCCTCAAAGGGGAGGAAAATGCTTCCAACATAGGAGTTATAAAATTGCCATGTGATCTCTGGAGTCAGGAAGACCTGAGTTCAAATCAAGCCTTAGAGGCTAACTACATGACCCTAAACAAGTTATTTAACCTCTGTCTGTCTCAGTTTCCTCAGTTGGGGTAAAAATGGAAATAAGAATACACCTTCCCAGGGCTGTTGTAAGGATTAAATGAGATAATGTTTTTAATGTATTTAGCACGGTGCCTGGAACATAGTAGATGCTTATTAAGTGTTTCCTTCCTTCCTTAACTTTTTTTGTGTCATGGTAATCCCTCTGGCAGTCCGGTGAAGCCTATGAGCTCTTTCTCAGGAGAATGTTTTTAGATGCTTAAAAGAAAATACACAGGATTGTAAAAGAAATCAATTACATTGAAATACAGTTAAATTATTTTTTTAAAACAAGTTTTCAGACCCTAGGTTAAGAACCCTGTTCTGGATCATATTTTATGAAGAAGAGAGCATTCTTGGTCCAACCTTCTTCATGGGGTACACAGAACATGCATTGATATTCCCTCTGTCTTTGCAGTCTGTCATGTGATGTATGGATGAGATAGTTCCCAGTCATGCATGACTGAGGGGTTTAGATTGTATGATGACAAAAAGTCTGATTGGCTGTAGGATCAGAAGATCTGATGTCTCAAGGCTTGCTGAACCAGAATTGAGTGGGCATGCCAAAGAAGCTTCTTATACTTACATCACTCTCTTTCCTTTGGGGCTTCAAACGAGTCAACACTACTTTGAATTACCTCCCAGAGGGCTGGGTTGAGGATTGCCCTGTTTCCCAAGATTGCCTGTATATTTCTATTTGAGAATACATATTCTACTTAGATTAAGAAAGATGATATACAAATACAGAGAAATCATGTGCTCACAGCTGATGTTTGGCAGGAGACCCCAGACTTCCCCAGACTGCCAAAGGAGTCCATGACACAAAAAAATATTAAGAACCCCTACTAGATGAATCCATGAAACTCCTCTCAACTCTGAGATTATGTGACACTGTATAATAGGTAAGGCTTGAAAAGTCCACCCATTGTGTTACAGGACACCAGACACTTTGAGATTTTCTTGTGATAGAATCAACTTCACAAGACAAAATGAGTATTTCCATGACATGAGAAGCATAATATTTTGGCATTAACAACAATTCCATTTTAAAAATATATTGAAAATTGTCCCTCATTGTAGCCTTCTGAATGTTGTACCCTAGGCAGAAGCCCATCTTGGCCATCACTACCCACAGCTTTTTGTACATCTCTTTCTCTACTATTACTTTTTAAATTCCTTGAGACCAACAACACATCCTATTTATCTTTGTATAAATCTTCAATAAATGCTTGCCATATTAAATCAAAATTTTATAATACCCACTTGAAGATGAAACACATTTAATCTGTTATCAGTCATGAACACCTTGGTGTAAGTTAGCTTATTAGGGGCACCACAACCACTACCACTCAGGGCACTGAGAAAGCAAGAATTTTAATTTGGGGCAGAAAAGAGAATATAATTTTAGAGCATTATTTAGAAATGATAGTCCCAAGTGAGACTGTCACCATGGGAGGAAGGGGACAGCATGTGTACACTAGGCAACGATGGGGGTCGTGGTGCAGAAAGGAAAAATGGGAGGGCATCTCAGACAAAATACTAGGTTTACAGGGCATCTTCAATGACAATATACTTACCAGGTCAAAACCAGAGAGAGAAAAGGCCCATTTCAATACAGGAACCTTTTTCAACACTCATAGGTGACTCCTCATATTAATACTTGAATCCTTTAAAATCATGAGAAATATGGGCTTTCTTAACAAGAAAGTGACAAGGCAGTGACATGTTTCTGAAACACCTGGGGCTCATCAACAGTCCTGGACTACCACTAAGTGGAACACCCACCTTCTGCCAGTGGGTTCTTGCTCTGCTTCCTGCTGAGTTTACAAAAGGAGAATTGGGCTGCACACTCTTTGCAGCCTCAAGTAATGGCATCCCATGGCTTTCATCATGGCTTAGCAGCAGGACCTAGGAAAATGAACCATAAAGAAAATGTATTACTATTCAGTATAGGATATTTTATGTAAATATTACTTA
Organism: Pseudochirops cupreus; assembly: GCA_028627135.1. NCBI lineage: Eukaryota > Metazoa > Chordata > Mammalia > Diprotodontia > Pseudocheiridae > Pseudochirops > Pseudochirops cupreus. The sequence continues at coordinate 224,536,999 of CM053582.1, forward strand.
TGGTTTTAGTTTTATTTTCCATGCCGATTTGGGAGGTTCTACTGATTTTCTATGGGGAAAGGAAACAAAAGGGGAAAAAATTATTTTGGGAAGTCATCAAACTGGAGTTAAACTAATATCTCATCTCTCTCAGATTTCTCCCTTCCTTCGCCCCACAGTTCAGAAATCAATTAATGATGAATTTCTCTGGAAACTTTTTAAACAATATGATTTCATTAAAGATCCGTGCAAGCTCCATCAAATTTGCTTTCCAGGTGTGAATTACAAAATTAGCCTTCCTCCTTTTAATAATTTCCTCCTTGGCAACCTTATAGCAGACTACATAATGTACAAGGCTGGCTGAGAGCTTGCTGGTGGGGAGCACAGCATTCTGTTTTCCTCTTCAGTAATACAGATGAAAGCCTGCAGGACGGGGAATATGGGCACCGCATAAAAAGGGAACAGAAACCAAAGTGCTGTGGAAAATGAGGGAATAAAGGTGAAAAATAGTAGTTAACCAGGCTTCAACACTACAGGTCATTAGGAGTAGACATTCTCTCCCTGGGAATATGATATATCTGTAAGTTCAGAGAGAGAGACAGAGAGAGACAGAGACAGAGACAGAGAGACAGAGAGACAGGGAGACAGGAACAGAGAGAGACAGACAGAGAAAGACAGAGAGAGACAGAGACAGAGAGACAGAGAGACAGGGAGACAGGAACAGAGAGAGACAGAGAGACAGAGACAGAGACAGAGAAAGAATATAAAGAGATATACCCACATGTATATATAAGTAGGCAAATGTTTAAAAAAATTAAATCTAAGGGGTTGGTGTGTATGGATACTGTTTTGTTTTTGCCCATGTAGCCTATATGTGTTCACATGGGTCTGTTTAGATTTGGCTTGCAAGGAGACAAAAATAGGTATTTTGAGCCTCTCCACTCCCCATCTTTCTCCAAAGGAAACTTTGATTTCTGATTTCTGCTAAGAGAGGAAGCAGGAGTTTGGGGCCAGAGGATGGCCACTCTACCCTCCTCAAAAAGAAGGGTACCAGGCTAGAATTATGTCTATCTGCTCCCTGAAATATTGCTAGTCTAAAGGGAGTAATTTTTAAATTCAAACTATATTCTGATTGTTATCCCTTAATGGGAAAGGAGAGCCCCAAGCTAAATATCCACGGCTTGACTCCTTTTGCACCAGATGCCAATTCCACAATGAACACACAAAACAAATAACAAATAAGCCCATTTATTCAAGTTAATAGAAAAACAGAAATCAAACCAAGTATACATAGGAGAATGAATACTTGATAATACGTAGTGAATAATGAGCTCTACTGTGGGGAATAAGATAAGGCTGAGAAAGAGAGACAGAGAGAAAGACAGACAGACAGACAGACAGAGAGACACAGAGACAGAGACACAGAGACAGAGACAGACAGAGACAGAGAGTTGAGTCTCAAATATCACTAAAGGGAAATTCTCAAAACCTCTAGTGTAGCAAACTGGGGATAGGATAATGATAGAGCCTTCCAGCATATCTTCTACATGTCAGCTTCTACCCAGTCTTTCTTTTGCTTTACAGGGATTTGAAAAGAGGTTGAACGGCACATACTCCCTTACAAAGCTGGCAACCAAAAGATCCCAGATCTGTCTTCTCTCCTACTTGCAATAGCTCTGCCTACTACACACCCCAGGGGCCAATGAGGAGAATGCCCCCATACAATTGGCCTTTTGAGCCAAAAAATAATACTGATACCATTAATGCCAAAAAATTTGCAAAAAACAAAAAACAAAAACACAAAATTGTCCGCACTCTCAAGGATCTAATGGAAAAGAAAAACAAACTATAAAGGGAAGTTGGACTGTAGGGAAGGGGAGCAAGACAGTTGACTAGAGGTGGAATAGTCTGGGGAGTGAAGTGAATTCACTTAAGGGCCCCTCAAGAAATTCTCATCCCAGTCAGGTACTCACCAATCCAGGGGGCAGGATTTATCACAACTGTAGGACACTGTAAGGTTTATAAGGCACTTTCTCTCATATCAGCCCTAATAATATAGGCAATATGATGGCAGAGTGGATTAAGCTTGGTAGTTAAAGCGAAGAAAACCTAAATTTTAGTCTTTCCTCAGATATTTACTAACTGTGTGATCCTAGACTTGTCACTTTACCTTTTTCAATTCCCATTTCTACATCTATAAAATGAGGGGCTTGTACTTGAGCAATGATGCCAAACTTAAAAAAGAAATGGGAGACAAACACGTCGTATCTGTGATGACTAACTTTGATAGACTGGATTCCTCTCAGCAATGCAAGGTTATAAAATGACTCCAAAAGACTCATGATGGACAGGGATATTCACATCCAGAGAAAGAACTGCAGAGTCTGGATGCAGTTGGAGCAAACTACTTGCTCTCTCTCTTTCTCTCTTTCTTTTGTGTTTTATTTTGTTCCTTCTTTCTCATTGCTAACTCCATTGGTTATAATTCTTTATAATTTGATTAATGTTTAATGAAAAGGTATTAGTAGAACTTATACTGGATTGCATACCTCCATGGGTGGGGGGAGGGGAGTGGAAAGGGAGGAGAAGAAAATTTGGAACTCAAGGGATTGTGGAACTGAATGTTGTTAACTAAAAGTAAATAAATTTTAAATTTTTTTTTAATTTTTAAATTTAAAAAAAAGAAATGGGAGCCATTAAATTATACATAAGGATCCCTACAAGTACTGTATTGGGAAACCACATACTGACTTAGATAACCGCATATTAACATTATTTATGTTCTATCATATTTTTATTTATCCTGTTAACGATTTCACAATTACATTTTAATACAGGCCATATGTCGGTGTTGCAGGCAATGTGTCCCATGGGTCACATGTTTGACACTTCCGTACTAGACAATTTCTAAGGTCTCTTCCAATTCCACATCATAAGGATGATCTGAATCACATGGCAGAAACACTTTTAAATGATGCAGATTTGTGAAGTAAGCTATCCTCTGATTTCATAACTAGATAAGAATGGTCTGCAATTGGCTTTTTAAATTGTCAATTTCAAAGAGAACTAATTACATCATAGGGTGATGTCTTGAGTATCACATGAACTAGATTTAAGTGAGGCAGGATCCAGAGTCATCAAAGTCCAATGACAAGTCAGAAGTCAAGATAACTGGTGATAGCCTGAAATGCAGTGGATGATCTTGGTGTCTTCAATGTCTGATCAAGCTCTTAGCACTCCACAATACCTACTTTAGCCTCTTCATGGCCCCATTGGAATAAATTGCTCTCGTCCATTCATTCATTCTCCCAAGGAGGAAGTTTTCACACGCTTGGAGTAAATATCCCCCTAATTCACTGACAGGTTTCTGGCACTTCATTTACCCTCAATTTGGTTTAGCCCTTCTGCCAAACTGGAGCTGCTGAGCATGTTACAGCTTCTTGAAGTCACAGGTGAGAGCTGAGTGCCAGGTGGATACCAAAGGTGGATAAGGAGCCCTAAAAAGGATCTAGCAAGCCCTCACATTGCAGGCACTAGTCCTCCCTGAACACCCCAATTAAAAATATCTTTCTAAACAATACTGGCCTCTACTCATCAGTGTGTAAATGTCAACTTCTAAAGTACTTGGATTTTTTTTCCCTAATAGTATTTACACTATTGATTTCTTTCCTAAGCTTCTTTTTTATGGAGAGAGCAAATATAAGCTTCAGTCTTGATCTTGTCCAAAGTATAATCAATTAAAAAAAAAAAGTAAAAACCTCATCTTGCCATTGACTCCCTGCTGCCTACAGCAATGTCTTCTGCCTTGCAGAGTCACCTGGGGGTTTAGTCTTACAAGTTTGCTACATTATTAGTGACAGCAGTTCAGTGAGAGGTTGGGGGTAAGAGTGGTTAGTGTTAATTGAACTGGGCAATGGTAGCATAGGATTATGGAGCCCAAACTAGAAGACACCTCAAAGACCCATTGTGGAGACATGACAGAAGAGGACCATAGGGGTATATGTTATCTCCTCATCAAAAAGCTTGTCAATATACCAAGAAAAATATTTCTTGATGAGAATTTCACAAAGTTCCTCAGTAGGATTGGAATTCCTACCACTCTTCATAGTTCTGAGCATTAGGAGCAATTTAAAATTACAGATTCTTAAGTCTGGGAAGCAGTTCAGAGTATATCATCACCAACCACCTATTCTCCTACCTAAAGCAAGAATTACTTTACATCATTGTCAACACGCAATCATCTGACCTAGACCTGAAGATTTAATATGAGATTCTTTATTAAATTTTTTGAGTTACATCTTTTCTCCCCGTCTTTCCCCCGCCCACCACCCCAAAACAGCCATCCCAGTATTTCCCCCCTCCCCCAGTCTATTCTCTCCTATGTCACTTTTTAGACCTGAAGATTTAGAACAGAGGGAGGATTTACCACCTCCAAAAGCAACCCATTCCATTTGTGGCCAGCTCTAAATAATAGAAAGTTCTTTCTTACATTAAGTAGAAATCCTAAGTATAAGATTTAAGGACTGGACCTGTTTCCAAATTTCTTTATGTTGTCAAGACATTTTTGCTAAAAAAAAGAAAGTTCTTCCTAAACTAAACTAAATTTACCTAAAAACCATATATCCTATAACTCCTTCCCATTTATCCCAGTTACACCCTCTGGGGTTGTATAGAATAAGTTTAATCCTCATGTGACCATTAAATCTAAATATCTCCAATTTATTCAACCACTACTCATATGACATGGTTTTAAGTTTCCTCACCATTCTGGCCATGCTCCTCCATATAAGCTCCATGTTGTCAATGTCCCTCTGAAAATGGAATACTCAGAGCTATATGTAATGTTTCAGTACTGGCTAGCTATGAGTATAATGGAACTATTAGCTCCTCTATTCTGAGTATTCTTCCCCTATTTATGAGGCATATAATCACTGTTACACTTGTCATCCTTATCCCCCACATGGAGCCCTTGGATTATATGACTAGAGAAGACTATCTTCCTGCCCTCAAGAAACTTACATTCTAAACAAGGAAACAACTTGCAAACGACTATGTACATACAAGATACACATAGTACAAATAAGACATGATCTCTGAGGGAAGTTACTAGGAGGGGAAATGGAAAAAGCCTCTTGCAGAAGGTGAGATTTGAGCTGAGCCTTGAAGGAAAGCAAGGAGGACAGGAGCCAGAGAAGAGGAATAAGGAGCACATTTTAGGCATGATAGATAACCAGTGAAAATGCAGTCAAAAGGTGGAATGTCTTGTGGAGGAAAGAGCAAAGAAGTATGAGTGGCTAGCTCATAGAATATGTAGAAGGAGACTGAAATATAATAAAACTGGAAAGGTAGAAAAAGAGGTAAGTAAAATTTAACAGAGGGTTTTTATTTTATCCTGGAAGTAATAGGGAGATACTAGAGTTTAATGAGTAGGGGAGGGGTGGGAATGACTTGATCAGACCTGCTCTTTAGAAGATCACTTTGGCAGCTGGGTGGAGAACGTACTGAAGTGGAGAGAGACTTGAGGTGGTGAGATCCACCAGAAGACAGTTGCAATGGCCCAGGCATGAACTGATGAGGGCTTGTAGGAATGTGGCAGTTAGGTCCAAGGAGAAAAGAGGACATATGAAAACTGTCACAGAAACAGAATCAAAGAGACTTGGCAATGGATTGGACATTGGCATTGAGTAAGATATTGGATGATTTGGAGGACAGTGGACATAAGAGGTCGCTCACCCTTCAAATGCCTCTATTGTTCTTCCTATCACTAAGCCATATTTCCATGAAGCCACCAAGAGGTTTGGATTAACTTCTACTGGCCAAATTCAAAATTTAGGTAGGAGATAAAATTTAATGTTACTCAAAATAGTGTAGGATAAAATTTTCTATCTGTAATAAGGCTTATGGATCCCTACTTTGTCTGGGGAGCCCTCCCTCAGTTAATGGCCTCTATATTCACAAATTCAGAGACAGTATACCATGATCACATAGTTTATCATACATAATATAAAATGGAAAGGAAATAGAATGTTTATTCCTATATGGAGATATGCACCTCCAACCTTCTCTTAAACCTCCTCGTGTTTGCCTGCTCAGAATTTCAGGTTCAACCAGGCAGAGCCCTAACCACAGACACAGACTCCATCCTGAGGAAAGAAACAATGGAAAGATTTTCTTAGGACCAAGGGCTAGAGACAAGAGAAAGCAAGGATTATGAGGAAAATGTCTTTCCTCCTCCACAAGCTCAATGGTCCATTAAAATAGGTAATAGCTGTCAGTCTTAGAAGCTCTGGATCTCCATGTGGTTCCAGTTACTTTTTCTGCTCCAAGATTAGGGCAATTCCTGGAACAGGACCCTCTGATTGTCTCACTTTCAGGTCTCCCATGACTCTAAGGCAGTTTGGGCTTCACCCTTTCTCATCTCATCTCAGTCACTGTTGATAACATCCTTGCAACAGCTGCAGCAGTAGCGCTTGTCTTTCCTGCACAGAAACATGTCATGCCAGTGCCAGTGGAGTTGTTGTGGTTGTGGTTGTTTGTCCTTCATTCTTGAAGAGGACTCTGATATCAGAAAGATGATATCATGTCTTGCCAGTGGATTGGATTTAAGTCGGGGGGGGGGGCCAGGGGGAGAGAGTATGCAAAACCACTAACCTCACTCTCTCCTCCACAGCCATCTGAATCCAGTAGCAAGATATAGATCACGATGACTGGAGATGATCCTGGATACAGTGGGAGACCTTGGCCTTTGTAAGCTAACGACTTTCTGAGTTCTCATTTTGACTGAGGCAATGCCCATTCAGTGATTAAGTAGGAAAGAAAGCAAAGAATGGACTCTTTTACCCAGTCAAAAAAAAAAAAGAACATCTGTCTCATTGAAGCAAAAATTGCATGATGGGGAACAGGAATTCAGTCTCTCACATGATCACCCCACCAATCTCTCCCTAAGAATTAACATTTTCCAAGGAGCAGAAAAAAACAATGATTAAAAGACAACAAGGGAAGGACATGGGATTAAATCACACCTTTTTTGACAGACACATAACACTGTTGATTCATCTTGAATTTACAATAAATTTAAACTTCCAAATGTTTTTTTCTGAGATGCTATTGAGTTTTTTAATTTTCATGTTTTATTTTAACAGTATATGATTATATTTAATGTAATTCTTAAACAAAATATATTTATAAACATGTATGTATTTTACATATATATATATACACACATATACGTATTACATGTTCAATGCACAGAAAATTCTGAATGGTACCTTGGAAATTCATGCTGAAAACCAAGTTTTTCCACCTCTCTACGAGCATTCACTCTTACATTTTATAATAAAGTTTATTTTTAAAGTCCTAAGGAAAAAAAATCAGTGTTTTCTTTTTTTTCTCTCATTAAAGAGTCCTTTTATTAATGTATAACTGCTCTTCCCATTAACCAAAAAAAAATTAAAAAGAAAAATTAAGACCTAAAAATGAAAAGAAATTCCCACATTGTCAATGTCCAAAAATGTATGTCTCCTTCTGCATTTGAAGTTCATCACCACTCTAGTAATCAATCAATCAATAGACATTTATTAGGTACCTACTATGTGCCAGGCACTATGCTAAGTGAGTGGCATGTTTCATTTTCATTCTTTTGGAATCATAATTTGCGATTCTGTTGGTTAGAATTCTAAAGTCTCTCCAAGTCCTTTTTGTCTATAATGTTATTATATTTCTGGTTCTCCTAGTTCTGCTCATTTTGCTCTGTATCAATTGATGCAGGTCTTCCTAGTTTCCTCCAAAATTGTCTCTTTCATCATTTCTTAAGGCATAATAATACTGCTCTTTTATATTTGATTTTCTGAACCTGGCAAGACTTTATATTTATCTCTTCTCAAGTTAATCTTGTTAGTTTTGTACTTTAGCCAAGATTCTCTCATTCAACATGTTAGTTATCGCTCCTAATTTCATGTCAAGTTGGGATTTATTAAGCATCATCATGTCAAGCATTTATTAATGTTTATTATATGCCAGACACTGTGCTGAGTAACAGGAATACAAAGAAAGACAATAAACATTGTGCCCTCAAGGAGCTTACAAGCTAAGGAAGGAGCCAATATAGAAACAACAATTTCCAAACAAGATGAACACAGTATAAATTAGTGGTAATCTCAGAGGGAAGACACTAAGATTAGGAGGCCTAGGAAAGACTTCTTGAAGAAGGTGAAATTTTAGCTGAGACTTAAAGGAAGTCATAGAAACCACGGGAGAGAAAAGAAGAAAGAGACCATACCAGTCATGGGGGACAGTCAGTGAAGATCCACAGTCAGAAAATGGAGTATCGTGTCAGGAACAGCAAGAAGTCTAATGTCTCTAGACAATATAGTACATCAAAAGGTGTAAAGAGTACAAAAACTGGAAAGGTAAGGAGGGATCAGGTTATGAAGGGTTATCAAAGCCAAAGGAGGAATTTATATTTGATCTTGAAGGTAATAGAGAGTCACTGGAGTTTATTGTGTAGAAGGATGACATGGTTATACCTGCATTTGAGGAAGATCATTTTAATAGTTGAGTGGAGGAAAGATTAGAGTGTGGAGAGATTAGTCAGAGAGACCAACTAATAAGCTATTTTAATAGTCCAGGCATGAGATAATGAAGACATGCATCATTGTGCTAATGGTGTCAGAGGAGAGAAGGGAACATATGCACAAGATATTGCAAAAGTATTTAGCAACAGAGTGGATATGGGAGAGAAAGTGAAGAGTCAAGGATGAAACCTAGGTTGCTAGTCTATGTGAGGAGCAGAATGATGGTGATCTCTACAGCAACAGGAAAATCAGGAAGAAGGAAGGGATTGGGGAGAAATATTATGAGTTTAGTTTTAGATATATTGAACATAAGATGTCCATGAGACATCCAGTGCAAGATGTCCAAGAGGCTGTTGGAAATCTGAAACTGGGGGTCAGAAGAGAGGTAAATGTTGTATAAATATGTCTCTGTACATAATAACTGAATCCATGGTAGTGATGAGATCACCAGGTAAAACAATAAAGAGGCAGTAGAGAAGAAGGCGCAAGACAGAGCCTCTAGGACACCCAAAGTTAGTGGGTACAGCCTAAATGAAAATCCAGCAAAGGACACTATGGGTGAGCTGTCAGTCAGAGAGATAGAAAGAAAACTAGGAAAGTAGTATATCAAATACCTAGAGAGAAAAGTAATGGTATCTCCAACCATCATATTCATGTCTTCTGTATCTTCATTCAAGGTCCTTGATCAAAATATTTAACAGGATAGGGTTGAGACTGGAGCCCAGCTCATGTGACTAAAGAACACCTTCCAGATTCATATCACTCCATTAATCAACACTCTTTAAGTATGACTGCTTAATCAATTATCAATTAAACAATTTGATTCAAAGTTATAAATCTATCTAACTACATTTTAATTCTTCTCATACTCTTTCAATCCTTCCCCAAGGATATAAACTAAAATTTTGTCAAAACTCTTGCTGGTCAGAAACATGGACTGGCTGGGAACATACTGAATAAAAAATAATCTAACAGGGAAGAAAGCTGCAGTTCTTGGAAACAGAATATTAGGAACTTAGTAGGAACTGAACATTCTGGAACTGATCATTGGACTCATTCATCTAAATTTAAATGATTTGGCAATAGAGAGAGCAACTATAAAGATACATTATTTAGTACAAGATAAGCCTTTAATCAAAGAGATGAACCAAACCCAAACCAAACCAAAAACCTGCATAAATCAACATTTTCAATTTTGAGAGCCTTTGGGGATAGAAGTCAGATCGTATTTATCTTGAAAAGGGGAGTAAAGAATATCACAAAAGAACTACACAAAAGTGGGCAATCTAATTACTGTAACAGGTACTAGGAAACCTATCAAACACCATTAACTGCAAATAGAAAGCATTTTGTGCAAAAATTATAGCTCTGTTGTCAAGAGCAAACAAAGTGCTAAAAGTGAACAACAGATATTTTAGGCACCTGGCAAAATATGGTTTATTAGAATAAAAGCAAGCTCTCTTTTCTTATATATTATGGACTTAAAAATAAAAGATGTGTGATTTCATCAATATGGATGCTCCATCAAAATTTATTTTAAAAAAAACTCCACATCTGGTGGATGGTTTCATGAGTTGTGGCCAATCAATCTCCCACCTCCATGCTTTTGCATAGATTATCTGCCATCCCTCCTTCCTCACCCTACCTTTTAAAATCCCTCATTTCTTTTAATGGTCAGTTCATGTACCATCTCTTATATGAAGCTTTTCCTAGCTGTCAGTGTGCTCTCCCTCCTCCCATTATATTTATATACTTATGTGCCTATAGGTATAATATAGATTATGCTTACAATTATATACCTAAAAGTATATACTTAAGTTCCTACATGTTGTTTCCCTCCAAAAAAATGCAAACCCATTAAATGTGGAAACCATTTTTAGAATTTTGTCTTTATATCCTTAGTGCTTCATATAGAGCCTTGCGTATAATAAGTGCTTAATAAATGATCATTGTATTAAATTGTTGGATTGGTCAAAAACATCAATTGGTATTCAGCCTTTCAGTTTCTTACCTATAGTGAATAAAAACAAATACTCCTCCTGTAAATGAAATTTCTTATGTTCCTTATCCTCATTTTTTTCAGACCCCCAAAGCCTGGGATTGGACAATTGGCAAGACTTTTTGGGCTAAAACAGTGGTTAACTCTAGTATGCTGTGGCAAGCCAATTAACACCAATTGATATTTACATGGGAAATATATAGGAGATATATA